>VWZO01020268.1:602132-697147 GCA_013396975.1 Bucco capensis | reverse complement strand
ACTTCTGGACTCTATCTACTGAGCTGGTAAGAAGACAGTGCAATAATAAGAGTCTCAAGCATAGTGAGGAAAGAGATATCCCTAAAAGCAAGAAGATAGAAAAAATCTTTTCCTGTATTTTTCTCTCCTTTTTTTTTGTATCAAGTAGTAACTATTGTCCCATAGCAATTGATGTATTTCAGTCTAGATTAGCTTAAAAATGGATGTGAATAGGTAAAATAGAGTGGAATTATGAAATGAATTGTAGAGATTTTTCTCACCAAAGCAAGAGATCTCTGGTTCCTCAAGGGCAGAGTTAAATAGCTGTTAAAACTCACATTCTAAGCCTAGAAGAGGACAGATTCTTTCACAGTTAAGAAGCAGCTTGTTATGTACATGGTTTTCTCAGCTACAGTAGGGCTAGATGACACCTGTCAACGTGGCTGAGGTGGCTTGAGACAGGGAAACCCAGTTCTCCAAACAAAGCATCATTGCCTTCCTGAGCTGTGTTTGGAGATCACAGCTCCAGGGAAAATCTCAGCGCAGTAATAAGAAAAAAAAAAAAAAAGGTTATACAAGTGTCAAAACCACAAAATGACACAGAAAATCAGTTGAACACTTTTATGGATAAGATGACGACAAGCACAACAGCATAGATGAAGGATGGAGTAAAGAGCTGAACTTCAACCAGACTGCCTTCATGTTACTGAGAGTTGCAAGAATAAACAGCATGTAATTTCTCCACTGGAGCTGTTGCTGTGCTTCTGTCCTTTGGCTTTTGTCTTTGGCTTTTGAGTGGGTGGCCCACCTCACTGATAAGGAAAGGTTTTCAACAGGTCTCAGATGGCAGGACTGTCAATGCGTCAGCCATGTGTAGGTGATGGCCATCAATGTCCAACTCTCCTCTGGTGTGAGAAGCTAGCAGTCTCCATGGTTCCTTGCTTACAGAAATGTCCTCATAGGTCCCCAGCTATGTCAGAGTCCCTGCCCACCCAGGTCTCTGAAGCTACAGCCTGGCAGAGGGAAGGTGACCAGGATGAGACACAAAATGCCGAATGCTGCTGGCCATCAAACAGAGGGGCCAACAGCTACAACATGCAAATCAACTCCTTAACAGGGTGCACAGAGAGTCCCAAGGCAGCATACAGTGCTGCTGAGCAAGCAGTGGGGAGTGTGAGGAACTGGCTCTCCTGTGGCAGTTGAGCAAGGAGAGTGTTTTGTTTCAAGGCATCAGAAATGCAATACAGACAGCTCACTGGATCAGTGGGCTTTATAAAGCTGGTCTGGCTCAAATGGAAGGGGCTGATACCTGACAGCTACCCAGTAGCTGATGGGAGCACATGCAGGCTTGGTCTGGGTGTTAGGGCAGGATGATCAATCACTTCATGGGCTACAGCGAGTACTGCTTGATCTCCTCAGCCAAAAAGCTCTCACCCTCAGGTAGGAGAGCCTTTTGGGACCTGAGCAAGGCACATTAGCCTGTCAGTGTAAGGAAGGCTATCCATCTACTTTGTGCTTGCTTTGAAGATACCAAAGCATTTCGCTGTAAGGTCATGCCAGCATAACACCTTTCAAAAGTGCTTAAGTCATGCTTACCATTTTTTACTTTTAATGACTGATTTCCTTTTGACCTAAGGTTGTGAGACACATTTAGGTATCTTAAGCTACTTGCACTACGTATGAGTGTAGGTGGGTGTATGCAGAGTATCAGAGACATTTTTATTGAAATGCTGCAAAGAGTGAGTCATTTCTTGGTTGTCACATTCTATTTTTCACGAAAATGGTTGCTTTCTCTGCTGCAACTGTACATCATGTCTGTCACATTAGCTGTGGTCACAGCTATGTATCACGGAGCCATCTCTGATACAATCTTCTTTTCTGTTGCTTGGCACCTAAAAATCAATCAGGCCAGTGGTCAGCTTCAGTACACCCCATAGGCTGACTCTGACTGTGGTGGTTTAGGAGCGTTTGCGAGAAACTCCTGGCAGAATAAATTGTTCCCCTCAGAGACGTCTTGCCAGATCACACAGGCTGGTTTAAGTCTTCCAAATTTGGCACTTCACAATCTTCCCAAATATTTTTCTGATTATTATTTCTCAACAGTCCCATTTTCATGTAACACAGAAACCAAATTTGAATCTTGCTAAATTCTTTATCTCCATGTCATTTTGGAGCAATGAGTCCCAGAGCCACAAATAGCACATTTCTGTGCTATTGTTGTCAAACTCATGACCACCTCTTGCTGTGTACCAGCAGAGACACACATGTGGCTTTGAACACCAGGAGGAGAGACCTCCATCCCTGATGGGTGCTGGCACTGTAAGCCAGGTGCTAGAGGAAGGCAAGGCTGCACGCTCCAGCCTAGCTTTTGACACATTGAGTTACACGGAAATGACATTGGGGCATGCTGCAAGCACCAAGTTCAGGTTGCACAGGAAACTGTGGCTAGCTTTAAAATGTACTCATAGAAAAAAACAAAACCAAACCCCATATATGCATCAAGACTTCACTTTCACAGGCAACAGCTCTCAGTGAATGTGCCAGCACCTGTGCAGTACCTGGCACCAACAAGAGGCACATTTGTGTGTGGCAACACCCAAAACACTCCTATCACAAAAAAGTGATTGATAGTGTAAATTTTCACCACCGTTATGAAATGTCTCTGGCTATTGATTCACTGTTCAGGATGTGAATAGGAGTGGAGTGTTTCATAATTATTTTATTAATAAATGTTGTTTTTTTAAATAAAGATTTATCAGAAACCACCGGAGTAATTGGTGAGTGCTGTCTTCATCAATGATCTTTGTAACCACAACCTATACCACATATTTGGCCTCAAGTTCTGTTTGTTTCTGCTCTGCATCACATCTGTATAACAAGGCATGAGAACCTATACTGGTTTTGCAGTACGCTTAAGTCGTCGTGGCTAGGCTTCGCGAACGAAGACCCAGGGAGGGCTCCATCCACACTCCTCATCAGCGCCTTTTACAAGCACGCTGATAAAAAGAGGATAGCAGATAGCACCCTCGAGCCTGCGCTATGGATTTTTTTTTTAGGTGAGACACAGCATGCGCAGAGCTGGACCCACCCTTTAGTCCTAAGGTTCATCTGCCAGGGCCTAGCAAGCTTGGACGCTGGCAGCCAAGTCCTTAGGACAGAGGTTTAACCTCTTAGCTGGAAGGCCTTCCAGGGCTAAACGAGCTCCATCTGCCCGGGTTTGGAATCAGAGTTGTCCTTCTCCTAGGATGACTGCCAGAAGGCTAATGAGCTCATCCTACCCATACAAGGATTATAGGAACATGGGTATCACTCCCCACACTTTCCCGTGGGCAATGAGTTTAATGCTCCCTCTGCTGTCAGCACAGTTATCGCACCAGGGGCCACAGCAGACCCCAAGTGATTTTCAGACTGTGCCTGAGTATGCTTAAGTATATTGTTCCAAACTAATGGAGTCACACTGGAGTGAGGACAAATCCATCAGTCAAAACCCACTAAGGTCTCATAACTCTGGAAATAACACACAAAGATGCAAAGAAAGACTAGATCAACCAGATATTACCAACCATTTTATTGGCTAGTATAATTATAATTGTCCTAGTTTGAGTTAGAACAGAATTCTGTTTAGTCATTTTACTTTTCAGCTATGTCTCTTCTAAGTAACTGCACTTTCTGAAATTAACAGCATGTTTTCACAGACAAATGTCTGCTTCTAGCAAACATTCTAGCAGTGATAACAATGTTTATAGTTATTACCAAGGGCTGGTAATAAGGACCAAGGTCACAGCTAAAACCTGTGTACCACTTTGGGGTACAGACTAAAAGGCCACACATGCAGGGAGAAGTGGACAGGACAGGACAGGTGACCCTAAACTGACCAAATAGGTATACTGATTTGATTATACTGAATTCTTCGCAGTTGATTTTGAAACTTTCAGGCTGAAATTTTCTCTAGGTGTTATGTGTGGCTAGGAAGGGACATTTGCCTAGATAAGGGTGTTAACATGAGTTGGCAGGTATCTGCATAGTGGTGTGCAGAAGAAATATTTTCCAGGGCATGTCTTGAGGACTGTGATCACCTGCTCCACCATCTCTGGCTGGATACAATCAAGGCTGCTAGTGAAACAGGGACTGTGGCTGTGGCCAGTAACACAGCTCCCCATAGCTTCTCAGTGCTGAGTGGAGATCAGCAGGACATTTGCATCTATTTTGGTGTTTGTATTGTTCCAAATCATAGTTTGGTACAATTTAAACAAAGGGAGTTTTATTGTGTTGATGCAGACAGAGGCTGTAAAAAACTTTTCTCCCTCAGCTCTGCTCCCTTCCTTTGCAGAAGTCATCAGAATACTCATGGCTTAGTGCATAGAGTACTGAGTGTTGGGAAAGACTTCTACCAACTCATCATGAAAAACTGGGAGTCCCAAGCAATCTCACATAAGGTATTTGCTGCAGATGCAGAACTGCAAAAGAAGTGTTTTGCTGACCCGGTTGGGTGAAAACAGGCAGATGACTTAAATTCAAACTCCACCGTACCCTTGAATTTAGAAGAAGAAACCTTCATGGGGAACATGCTGGTTGGAGATTTGCAGAAACAGCACTGCTTCTAAAGAATTTAGGACAAAAATCAAAAATGATTGAGTAGTAACATTTCTGTATGTATGGCTAGGCTTCGCGAACGAAGATCCAGGGAGGGCTCCATCCATGCTCCTCATGAGCGCCTTTTCCAAGCACGCTGATAAAAAGAGGATAGCAGATAGCACCCTCAAGCCTGCGCTATGGATTTTTTTTTAAGTGAGACACAGCATGCGCAGAGCTGGACCCACCCTTTAGTCCTAAGGTTCATCTGCCAGGGCCTAGCAAGCTTGGACGCTGGCAGCGAGGTCCTTAGGACGGTGGTTTTATTAGAGTGTCCTTCTCTTAGATGGAAGGCCTTACAGGGCTAAACGAGCTCCATCTGCCCGGGTTTGGAATCAGAGTTGTCCTTCTCCTAGGATGACTGCCAGAAGGCTAATGAGCTCATCCTACCCATACAAGGATTCTAGGAACATGGGTATCACTCCCCACACTTTCCCGTGGGCAATGAGTTTAATGCTCCCTCTGCTGTTGGCACAGTTATCGCACCAGGGGCCACAGAAGACCCCAAGTGAACATTTCTGTATATATATGAAATATGTCTATCTGTAAACTTAGTGTTGTGCATTTAAAGGTGGCATCCCAGAAAATAAAAACAAACTGGGATGATGTCTGTAGGCACTGAATGAATATAAATATCTTGCAACATGGGGAAAGGAGATTGTAGAAGGCAGTGAGAGGATTCATCATTACAAAACCTGGATTTATAGCAGATAATACGAAGCCAATGAAAATAAGACAGAAAAACACCATGCATAATATGACACATGCATAATTGGTTCGTTCAGCCCCAGAAAAGCCTAGGACAGATCTGGGAAACTGAGTATGAGCAGCTGCTGCTCACACATGAGTCCATCTAATCCATCCCTCAACTGTAATGTGCTTACACTGTGGTATGTGTTTACATACCACAGATCTCTGACACATATATGCGTTGACCTGCTTTATCTAAATTGCTACCCAAAACCCCTCACCTAGCTGCCTACATCTAGCTGACTTGCCCATCGACCTTCTCAAAACGGTGTAAAAGATTCGAGGGGCATAGTCCCTCTCATGTGTGTTGGTAGCATTTATTTGCAATAGAATTAACAACATACCAGACATGCCTACTAGTTTTGCACATTACAACACCAGCAGCTTGCCCTCAAGCACCTCCACCCCTGGTAATAAAACACTCTAGACTTCCAAAATTTATAACAAGAAACAAATCAAATACGTAAGATCACATAAGTCATTTTGAATGGGACTAATCCTGGAACATAAGCCTCATTTTTCATCATGTGTTTGACAGATTTATTCAGTGCCCAGTGGAAAATCAGTAGCTGGAACTATTTCTCATTTTCCCATTTGCAAACCTATGAGACCAGGTACTTTCTGCAAGATTCCAACAGTTGTGTCCACTGAATTGATGTCTGCAGAGGTGGCAGGACAAACATTTCATCTGAAGAAGATCCTCAGGAGCTCTGTAGTCTCCATCACACTCTGAATTATACTGATAAATACATGTCAATCTGGCCTGTTAGTATCTGGGCTTGCAGCTTTATAAAATTTCAGATCTTCAGAACTAAACATTGATGTTAAACATAAAAGAGATGTATGATATAAAGGTTGCCATTTTGGTAGTTTCTGGGTTGAATCTTCTGGTTGGAAAACTTGCCTGCCTCCTGAATGCCTTTCTCCATTGTGCAATATGATGTAATGCATTTACTGCCTGGCCCCTGACTGCAATACTAAAGTACAATCTTTGCACCAGCTTGTCAAGAAGCTAGACAGGTCTGTTTTATATTTCCTCAGTCTGTACTTAGTCCTCATAAGGAGCTCGGCCCATATAGGCATCTATATTTATAAAAACACCCATTCATTTTGTACATAGAACATTTAAAAGTACAGTCACCTCTGTAAACACTCAGACCAAAACCCTTTTGTGACTAAAAGTGCTGATGCCAGAGCAATGAAAGAGACTCTTCTCTTTGTTTCAACACAACCCTTTCTCATCTTTGCTATCATGCACTACCAAGCAGAGCTATGTGATTTTATGCCATGACAATGCACCATGTATCATTACTGTTATCAGGGTTAAGAAAAGTATTAGGAAAAAAAAATCTCATCACTGCAAGCTGATACAGGAAAAAAAATCTCATCACTGCAAGCTGATACTTCTGATACAAGGTCTGGTTCCAGAACCAAATTCTTGATCTGTTTGTAAACATGCACTGTACTCTTTCCTCAAAAAGCAAAATCTAATAAAATATATCAGATTTCATGTTACATATAATTTAATATTGAACCTAAAAGAAATGTTGAAATAACAAAAATTACTGAAACGACCTTGCTTCATGAAATAGAATTTTCCAAACAGTGTAATTGCTTTTGAAACCAAACTTAATAAATATCGGACTATTAAAACTCTCCAGAATTTCTCAAACCATCGCTGCATTCAGCATGCTGAGGACAAGTACATACATCCTGCTCTCAGCTCTTCTAACTTACCTGATTATAATACCAATGAATACAACCAACTCATTTTCTATTTGTATCAGCNCCCCGAAGTCTTCTCTTCTCCAGGCTGAACAATCCCAGCTCCTTCAGCCTGTCCTCATAGGAGAGGTGTTCCAGCCCCCTGATCATTTTTGTGGCCCTCCTCTGGACCTGCTCCATCAGATCCATGTCCTTTCTGTATTGAGGGCTCAAGAACTGGACATAGTATTCCAGATGAGGTTATTGCTTGGTCAAAGAATTAAATAATTGTGTCTCAATAGAAAATCAGTAACTAGAAATATTATCAAAAGAGGTCTGATTAAAGTTATTGCATGATAATCTTTGCTGGCAAAAAAGTACTGCTAATTTTTTTTAAAAATGTCAATTGAATAATATCCTGGCTGATGTAACTATCTTGTCCTATACTGATGGTGTTATTTGCCAGAAGTAGAGTACAAGTCTGGAATAAAGATAACCAAAGCAACCTACAATTGTACCCTGCATGGCCTAGGTGATATAGACAGCACAATCAGCACTAATGTACAGTAAGTCCCTTCCTCTGGTCCCAAGGGAAGGGAAGAAGAAATGGTCATCTCCAACTCCCTTTGAGAGATGAGGGGTGAGTTTTGCTCTCCTTACTCTCATAGTGTGAATATGAAGGGAGAAAGACTAGCAGTCTTGCATGACATTCGGCTTTTTTCTGCATATCCTTGGGTAACCCTACTTTAAGAGCTTTACCTGAGACAAGGTCAGTTATGAGCTCTTTTCTAATGTCAAAATGCCTGCTGAAGACAAAGGCCATTTCGCCACATACAGACAAGTGAACATCAAGTAAGAAATTCATGATTTGGGTGATGCTTTGGTTGATTTGATTGTCTGTTGTATATTTTCCCAAGGAAGAAGACAAAGGCATCACTCATGTCCCCATCATCCATGAGGTTGGACAAATATCTTTGCCTATTCATGTGTATATCAAGGAATCTCAGGGAACATGATTCTCTCCTTAAATCAAAGTAAACTCTTAACTCTGAAATAAGCTGCTGCACTGCTGCAGCCAAGCTCATCCAAGATGTTTTCGGCTATTTGTTGTCATTTGGATCCAAGTTTGGGCCCCTAGAGAAGTAAGCATGTATCAGTCTGTTCTTCCAGGCACAGTCTGAAAATCACTTGCGGTCTCCTGTGGCCCCTGGTGCAATAACTGTGCCGACAGCAGAGGGAGCATTAAACTCATTGCCCACGGGAAAGTGTGGCGAGTGATACCCATGTTCCTATAATCCTTGTATGGGTAGGATGTGCACATTAGCCTTCTGGCAGTCATCCTAGGAGAAGGAGAACTCTGATTCCAAACCCAGGCAGATGGAGCTTGTTTAGCACTGTAAGGCCTTCCATCTAAGAGAAGGACACTCTAATAAAACCTGTGTCCTTGGGACTTCGCTGCCAGTGTCCAAGCTTGCTAGGCCCTGGCAGATGAACCTTAGGACTAAAGGGTGGGTCCAGCTCTGCGCATGCTGTGTCTCACCTAAAAAAAATCCCTTGCGCAGGCTCGAGGGTGCTATCTGCTATCCTCTTTTTATCAGCGCGCTTGGAAAAGGCGCTGATGAGGAGCGTGGGTGGAGCCCTCCCTGGATCTTCGTTCGCGAAGCCTAGCCATACATACACACATACTCTGTTCTTCAGGAAAATACCTATGAATGGTGTACTGACAGCTGAGGTGAGGCAGTGTCATGAGTGTCAGAAGCCAAGAATACAGTAGATTCAAAGTATCTGTTCAAACTTCAGCTGAGACACATTTTTATATGGGGATTTCCCTCAAAGCAAATTATACATCAAAATATGATGCATTTTTTGGTACATATAGCAATCCAAAAGCAATTATTCATTATGAGGAAAAGGTACTGAGAAATGCTCCACTGTCTCATCAGCTTACACCTCCCTGAAAGGGTGAAGTAGTATTTCCCTGGGCACTGCAGAGCTTGGGTGGGCTGCATTGACCTCTCAGGATGCTTGGTTTTGTTCATCAGCTTCAGAGTAGGTTAATCTTCTAACTAACTGTGGCACCTCTTTGAAATGCCTGGAGATAACCAGGATGCCCTCTACTCAAGGTTACTTCTTTCTGGAGGTTAGGCCCATATCTAGCAAGAGTATCCTGCACTAGCCAGTGTGTGAAAACTTACTATTCATTTAAAATCAACACATACCAAAACCAACATAGAGTACTGACTGAAGTTTGGCTACAGTCTGGAAATTTCTCAGCTTGACCTAGTCAGTTCCACAGATGTCAGACACTCTGAGGCCAGCTCAGACCCATATGGCAGTGTCCCACCAGCCTCACAGGCCATAATGGTGCACGTACAGCCCAGCCCACCACTGTCCCCTTTGCTGCTGTTTATCTATACCCCTGATCAAAGGCACTCTTTTCAATTTATGCTTCTTGGATGTTGTGTCAGGATGGGACCTTGCATCATNGTTGGACTAGAAGACCTCCAGAGGTCCCTTCCAACCCAAACCATTCTATGATTCTATGATCATGATGGCTTCTAGCATGGCCTGAGGAAATATCATGGCTTACTTTGACAAAACAGGAACTTCTTTAAACTGTTGCACTCCTGTTTAGGTTTGAGGTCACCACATGAAGTGTATGCCTGTACTTGTTTTGGCCAGCATGAGGACAAAGAGTTATTGTACTCTGGCTTGGCTTTAGGCAAGCACAATGGGATTTACTGTGTGTCATTAGTGACTTGCACAGCCAGTTCTGTTGACAAGCCCCCAGAAAATGCTGGAAACCATTTGCACATTTACATATGGTACAATCAGCAGGAAATTTAAACAAGAGGCATAGTCTATTGGAGCAAGAGAAGAGCTGCAAATGGGTTCAGCAATGATGCTGGGACCAGTTATAACATGAGTGTCTTCTCCCATGCTCTGTTCCCAGTGCAGACAATGCAATCATTCAGGGTTTTCTCCATTGGAAGCTAATATATCTTTCCAGGATACTGGAAAATCCAGCAGGTTACCAAGTTCCTGAAGAGGGTGCCTCAACCACCTGGTAAATGCACCATTTCATGAGTTTTGTACCAGAATAGGGCTCTTAAGTCTGATAAGGTTTTTTTTTAATGCTAACAGTGTGAAGAAGAAATGAGCAATCCAAACTACCAAGCAGAAGCAGAGCTGAAAAAATGACAGATGGAGAGAAAAATAAACTGGTAGTAGAACTTGAAAAACTGAGAGACAGGTAAGGGCTAAGCTTCCCCTGCCACAATATCAAAATGTAACTTATGGCTGCCTCTGTCTGAACATGGTTTCATCCAACTTCATGTATCTCTGTTGTTTCAATTACTCACTTAATAAAAAAAAAATAGTACAATACTATAGCATTGGTAATAGGATCAAAGTACTAAAAAGGACCAACTGCATCTTTAAGTCTTGTTTCCTGCTGTTGTTACTAAACATTATGTACAATCCTCATTTAGAATATAATGAGATCCATCAAAGCTGAGCAAGGACATCTGGGCTAGACACCTTATGGGGCTGCAAGGACTGTTGAGCTGGAAAATGCAAATCATAATTTATAGCCCAAGAGTACTTGATATTTGGGAGCTAAGGTTCCTTCTGCAGTCAGTGGGGATTAGCTCCTGTTATCTAGCCTAGCTGTCAATAAAGAAGATGTGTAAAAATGTGGGTAGTGGAGCATTGCCTTCCCCTCCTCTAGTCATGTTTGAAATACAGTGACTCTTGCTGAATATTGCTAGGGGCTTGGGCCTGACAGCTTGCTGCAGCCCCATGGTGAAGAGCCTCCAGGTTCAACCCCCAGGACATCAGCTGGGGCTCATCGGTAGATCAGCCACTTCTGATGGGGCTCAGGTGTGAGCAAAAGCATGAAGCTGCTCAGCCTGAGCAGTGCTGGGTGCATGGGGATGCAGAGCTTGCAGCTCCCAGGAGACTCTCAGTGCCTAAGAGAGACTACTGAACAATGTAGACACCTTCAGAATTAAAGTGCTTCCAAGAGGCTGTAGCTTACAAAGACACTATGCAAGGGGACAGTATCCAACATGGCTCTGGCCCCAGCTCCCATTACATTCAGTAATGTATTGTTCAAGACCTCTCTCCTCTGATTACAAACTTTTTTCTAATTGACTCATGGCCCTTTATTTCTTTTGCTGCCAACTCTGTCCTTTAGCTTAACTGGCTTTTCATTCTCTCCAGTGTTATGCTTTTCTTTTATTTATAGAAAGCACTGGTATCCACTCTGGGATTGTTTCTCCCTAGCATCAAGCCAGCCAAGTTCCCCTCATCCCAGACAAGCTCTCAGTTCCCCTGCTCTACTCAGCAATCCCTGCCTGCATTTATCTGGTCAGTCTGCCTTTTGTGAACACTCCACACAATATTTGGAAGTACATCTTATTTATGTGTAGTACTGCAGAACAGTATTATGACTATTAGCAATATTATTATTTCAGGAGGCCAGTGAGAAGCTAAACTGTCAGAACAACCAGATGTCTCCCTCAAAGGATAGTTGTTTTTATACATTCCTCCAACATCATTGAAACTTCATGTGGTGAAGCACAATTAAAAGCTCCTTAGACACCAAAGGATCACACACATAAAGATTTCCTACTGTAAACTAGTGACAAATTGCCTGGCTTTTCTAGTGTAATAACAGTAACTGTCATTGCCTGCTTTTGCTCCTGACCTGTAAACGTCCAGTCAATGCAGTCACCAACAATTGGCTGTATAGAGAGGTGTGCAGGGGCATAGCTGGCAGCTGATGGTAGGAACAGCAGGGAGTGAGTGAGACCCAATTTCCTGGGCCTGAACCTGGTGCTCAATCAGCACCATCAAGCTGTAGGCAGAGGACAAGGGAGCCAGATCCATTCTGTGATAGCTGCAGTCCAGTTTGACCATGGGATCTGCATAGGATTCACAAAATATGCGTTTCATTTCTACCTTGCTGAGCATGGCTGCTCCTGAGGGTGGGATGTAAAGCATGCCCCTTGCAGAGTCCCACCAGGTACTGCTGTCAGCAGGGCTGCTGTGTCTGAGGAAGAAGGGAGTGGATGGCTCCATCATGCTATCACTGCAAGCGCAGACTGGACTGAATGTGACTATAAGCACCTTGAGCCTCCTGACCCACTTGCTTCCGATTTCCATCACTGGCTGTTACCTCTGTTGTGCTCCTGGTTCTACACAACCATACAACGTTCAGCTGGAACCAGCCTGAAGAAACCTTCCTGGATAAATTGCAGCCTGTTGGCTTGCTTAGTACTTTTCTCAGATCACACAGACACATCCTTGGCCCCTCTTTCTGGGTGACTGTGAAACTTGCACTAAAACAGCTCCAGAGCACATGCTTGCATGAGAGCAGTGTGGGTGGAAGATAGCTCTGAATTTTTGCTTCCACCCTTTTGTGAGTGACACAGTCAATTTTTCTCCACTTATTTATTAGAACATTAGATTTGCAGTTGAAGAGGCTCCGGGTTCTTTTACAGCTCAGTGTTTTTCAGCAAATCGGTTGTGACCCATGTAGACACATACAAGGCAACCAAGAGGGTTGTGATAGGTTGAAACATTTATTACACTATAAAATGAATACAGTCCTGCTCCCTGACCTGCCCCCCACTGTTTCTAAGGTCAACTATGCTCTGTCAGCTTCTCCAAACAAGCAAATCGGTCCAACAAGCTTTGATACTTTTCCTCTTGTTTTTATAACAAATACACTGAGGTCAAGGGAATATTTGTGTTAGAGTGCAGGGGGCCACCACCCAGTGGAGGCTTTTAAACATAGATCCAGCTTACAGAAAGCTAATTTGTTACAGATAAACCCATTTGTGTTTTAATGCTGTATTTAAGCAACTGGATGATTTTCCTTTAAGTGTATTAATTGATGTGTCATTTACATATAGGTAAAGGACCTGTCTGTCATTACCGAAGTCTCTAGCCCTGCTGAGTTACACACGTATTAAATGCACTTCCTTAAATGCACCTTAAGTCCTACCTGAATCCTTTCAAACATTCTGGGTCTTTGGGTTTTCAGTCCAGTCTCAGTCTGAAGTGGTAATTCTGCACAAAAAGGTTTATCAGCAAGAGCTACCTAACACCTAGTCAGGTGGTAAACCTATAAATAGTTCATCTCATTTAGACCTTAAGCCATGAAAAGTCACTGGCTTGCTTTCACTATGAGGTCAAATCTGTCTGAAGGAATAGCCTGTTTAAAGGACACAGAAGTCCCCATGTAGACTTTAAAAACAAATAAACAAACAAAACCAAACAAACAAAAAGCAAACAAACCCCCCAACCACTCCAAAACAACAACAAAACCCCCATAAAATCCAAACCAAAGTCCAAAATAAATAGGTTGTCTTAAAACCCATTTCACTTATTAAAGTCTTGCACTGGATTCGTTTCCTTGTTGGGTCTCTACAGACTCTGTCTGCATTCATTCTCTGTTCATGGAGAAACACCTTACTTGGTGAAGAGTTTTCCTTCTTCCCATCCTTATCACCATGTTTTCCAGCAATTAGATTCTCTGGGATTAGAAGCTTAAAGCCTCAGTTGTAGAGGCATGAAGTCCAAAACGTTTCCCTGACAAACCATTCACATTAAATAACTTTAGCTGCTCTGTATTTTTACCTTTCCATATTCTCTGAGTAAAACACAGTGTTTCCTTTTTCTGACATCCATTAGCAGAAGCATTTCACATGATTTTCTCACACCTCAGATTGGTTGGTGCTTTGGACTGAGCAGACTAAGCAGCAATCTTCACTGTTCAGGCAGGGGTGGGAAAGGAGACACGGTGTGTTATTTTCCTAAGGAGTCTGTTTCAAGTCTCTTCAAAGTTGCAGGGAAAGAACCTGAAAATGTGAAACTCTCACATTTAAAAACTGGCAAGCAAAAAGGAGCTCCCAATTTCTTGAGTTCATGATTGTCATGATAACCTCCAGATGCAGTAGAGGGAAGCAAGATGAGTGCTGAAATATATGTGCTCCTAACTCTTGAATCAATTCCCACTGCTAGACATGCTCCCCAACAGTGAGATTAGGCTGTTATGCAGAGGTCCTAGTCCTTCATAGATTTTGTAAGGTGCAGGCACATCCTCAGAAGTCCATGAGCAGTCAAAATAGCATATCCTACAGGAAGAAATATGCACATCAGCAGGATTTGGCCCCTACAACACAAAGAAAGGACAGTAAGGCAAATGTGATCGATGGTAGGTGACACCTATGTCCACTTTGAGGCCCATTTCCCCTGTTCCCATCTACCAATTATTTGGAATACGGTGAGAACCCCGTAGTGAGAGCACAACTCTCACAACTACAGACCAAAACTTGATCAAGAAGTCATTCTGTCAGATGACTACAAAAAAAAGGCAGTATGACCTTGAAACCTCTCTATGGGAACATGATATCACAAAAATTGCAATGCTATTAAGCATGTTATTTATGGTTTACAGGGTGGTATTTAGGTCAACAGAGTCACATCACCTAAAAATCAGATTCTTTGTGGTGCTGAATGCCATCTTCTTGCAAGAAACCCAAGGGCACAGAATCACATGTAACAGCTGAAGAGGGGAATGTTTCTCCAGTTATTACTGATTTAGAATATAAAATACATAACCCTCACCTGAGCAGGATAGAAAGAAATGCCTGCTGTCAAATGAGTGGTGTCAGTGGCCACCACATAGCCTGGATTCCCTCCATGGTTGGAAGTCTCTCATGGATATCAAGTGGATTCCTGGAGAGGGGCCAAGTGCAACCCAGGCCACAGAGATAAACAAACATGGTGACTGAAGCCTAGTTTTGAGAAATGTTGCTACTGAAGTGAATTTCTATGGTTAAAAGATTACTCCTGATACTTTTGGTTAAATCAATCATCCTTATTCATTATTTTAATCAGAATAAATTAAGAAAACATGGCCATACTGGAAAGAAAAAGCAGTCCCTCAAAACTTGTCTCCTCAGATCATCACACTGGATCCAATATTCCAGGCCATGTCCCAAGGAGGCTAACATGGCACCCATCAGGCTTAGGCTGCACCCAGGTGGCACTTCTCCTGGTGCTAACCTTTCTGCTTGGCAATAGCCAAATGCTGATGCTGGAGCTGCTCAAGGTTTACCTCAGCACTGGTGGGATTCCTATCAAGCCTGGACATAAGGCAAGTAGGTCACAAACATGCTTTAAGCTTGGCACTTGTGTGGCACTCCTCTGGGAGGAGCACACACACTCCCATGGTCAGCTAAACTCCCATTGATTTCTCCCTGCTCACTAAGCACTCTGGTAAATGCAATACCATCCAGACTAGCAGCACTGCCAATATGCTCAGGGCTATTGCAGCAGTGGGCAGTGTCTTGCACTAACAGTCAGGAACAAGGAGATCCAAACTGTCCCTCAAGCCCTACCAGGAAGTTAGGAAGAGACTGGGAAGAAGTCACATAATGTCATACTCCAGTTTCTCCAGAAACAACAGTATTTCTCCACCTCCCACATTTTCTCTGGAAGTTAATTGATAGTTTAAACAGCTGAAAAGTTGGAAGAGAGATCCGAAGAAGGGCTATATGTCCTCAGCAGCACATGGACCTATGCATGTATGGTATGCACATTTCACAAAGCATTGCTAGTGTCATCTTGCTGGCAGTCTGTAACAGTAACGGTGATGGATTAGGCTCCTTTCAGGTGATCAGACCGCAAACAGCATAAAAAGCTAGGACATGGAGACTTCTACTTCTTGGCTGAGATATGTCACAATATGTTCTTCAAAACTGATATTTTCAGGATTCAGCCCCTGGGAATGTAAACCTGAGGAGCAGAGTATTGCTGGAGAAAGCCACAGAGTACACAGTCTACTAGGATAAATAAATCCACTTGGACACTGCCGAAGTTTAGCTATATATGGACATTTCTAGGAAGTGAGAACTGCAGTGGTTTTTCCATCAATATTTCAAGGGCTTTCTTCTGCCTTTCCCAAAGCCCTGTATGAAAGTGGTTTAGCAGAGTAGTCCTGTTTTAACAGAGATAACAAAGACACAGACAAGTGCTTGTTCAGGGGAGGAGGCAGGGGAAGGGCCAAGAATAGCATCCAAAGACAGTTCCCACGCTGTTACAGCTTTGGGTCTAGCTGTCTCAATCTTCAGTTGAAATCCTGGTCCTACAGAGACAAGACAAATTATTTTACCTTTCAAAAATAAAGAGAAAAGATGAAACCAGTTCATATTATGGTCTCAAAACCCAGATCATGGACCTAGTCTGCATCTATATGTGTTTATAGCGAGGACAGGAAATTTTGAAGGCAGGATATGTTAAAACTAATCAACAATCCCAATACTCCAGGTTCAGGGGGAACTTTGAGGGACTAGTGTAAACCCCATAGGTAAAGTGTCTGTGTCTAAAACTAGTTAATGGGGTACAGAAGCAGAGTCCTTTCTCCACTCTTACTGTCCCTCTGTACCTGCATTCCTGGCTTCAGTGTGCAAGAGGCAGCACAGCTCCAAGATGATACTACTGTGAAGGCACAGGCTGAGGAAAGCAGAGCTGTAGACTCAAATCCTGTAGGTTACTAGCAGACTTCAGACAATTAATGGTTTCCTCTCTTTTGCGTCACCAGCATTCACTTCTGAAAACATTTGTATCACACACTAAGTGACACTGCCTGATGAATCTGGAAAGTTGTAGTCTGGTTTTGCAAGATGCTACGAAAAGACAAAAAACAAGCTACCAGTGGGCAATAGTAGAATAATACAGTGTGGTGAAAAAAAGTGAAAACATCCACATGGAACTGTTTTAGATTAATATACTGCTGCTTCAACAGTATAATATTGTGAAACTCAGCCCCAGGCTTGTTGGTTTTCCTTAACTAACTCTTCTAATTCTCTTTTTAATTTGTTTTCCCTGCATATCCAAGCTTGGCAAAAAATGGATATAACTGCTGCATAAAGGAAACACACTGGTAATTAAAACACTGAGATTACACTAATTATGCTGGGAATGAGTGGGACCAATGTATATTTGGTGCTCTCTGATTCAGGGCATCCACTTTGAAATTAGTACAAACCCCCTAATTTTAATTCCTTCTTCTCTGGGAGAAAGAAGCGTTATAAAATGGACAGATAATTAAGTAGTGGATTATTACATACCAGCTTATTACATACCATGGGAACAGTGATGAGTGATGCTGCTGGGATCACTCACAGTGCCAAATCATATCATGATACTTCAGAGCCTTTTCAGTGTGGGGCCAGTGGGGTTCAGAGACATTTGGCTTCTTGCTCTCCCCAGACTAGTTCCTCTCTTTATCCAGTTCACTTTGCCCTTAGGTTTTACACTAGTCCCTCAAAATTCCCCCAGATCCTGGAGTCAAACAAGGCTGCACTAAGTCCAGCCCTCACCTCCTTCCCCTCAGTGTGCACAGCCTCCTCCCCAGTCCATTATTCAAGGGCTGAGACCAACTATCAACTTTGAGAGCACCTGCAGCCAAAAGAGGAGAGTGGAGTGTAATTCTCTTTCACTCATCCTCCTTCTTTCAGTATTTCCCCCATGACAATCCAGCCCTGGGGAACTTCTCAGCTCTGGGGAAGGGGCAAGAGGTAGAGAAGGGCATTAGGAGCAGAGTCACTCCAGGGTCAGATGATGTGAGCAGGAATGGGGAAGCAAGAAAAGGCAGGATGCAAACCTGGCATTGCAGATCCCACAACATCATGGCAGTACTTTGTTGCTGGTGAGTAGCATACATGCTGAGTTTTACTGGGTCTGTCACTCTGTATGAGAGGTGATTCATTACTTATCAAACATAGGGGTTCTACTGATTTATGCCTGGTGAACATCTTGGCCAATGTCATAACAGCATGTTCCATTCACAGCTCTCCTGCAGACTGCCAAATCCGTATACTAGAGAAAGCTTGTTCGAAAATACTACCAAATTGGAAAAGAAGCAGCTGACATTGCTTTGCACCAGGCTTCAGTGAACCAAGCTCTTTACTTCTCTCTCACATCAGTCTAAACAGGATTGCTGGTTGCTAAAGTTTTGTTTCCTAAGAGTCACTGAATTAGACACTCCTAGATGACTCACCAGCTGATGTAGCTAGATGCATTCATGGCAGGCAGCATCAAATTCTTTTGGATCTAGCCTTCGACTCCTTGCCTTTTGTCTCAGTTCAAAGGTAGCATCAGTTTTAATAGCTCTGGCATCAAACCACTTCTCTAGACCAGCCCACCTTGACTCACCAAGAATTACTCAGCTAGTAAAAGCCTTGTGAGACACTTTCAATCCCAAATCAGCTGCCCAAGCTATGGGAAGGTAAGGGAGATCACGTGAACTCTTTACATAGAGTCCCTAGCAGCAATCTTTAGGTAATGGGGGCTTTGAGCAAAGGTAGATAAGTACCCAGCCCTGGGATTAGGTCCCATTTCATAGGCCTTTCCCCTCCCTCCCCCCACCTTTAATTAGTGCTGAATAGCTGACCTGGGACACTGAGGAATTGAGTCAGCATTTCTCAGCTCCCATCAGTGCATTCCTCTCACAGGAGGCACTGTATTGTCACATGCCTTTGAAAACCTCTCTCAACCCAAAAAGCTGCTAACAAAGTAATACCGTTGCCCAAAACAGCATAGTACCAGCTTCATTTCAATGTGACTATCCCTGCCCCAGGGCAGGTACTTGCTGGTGAAAGGCTTGTCTCTTGTCCCTCCTCTTCTGTTCTCCACTAAGGGTGTGGTAGTGATGTAATGATGGCTCTTCATCCAAAATGGGACAGTGGGCTAGAATGGGACTGGGCTGCTCACTGGACTGTCCTGGATGACATTTTGTATGAATNAACCCAAACCATTCTATGATTCTATGAAAATTGTCTCCTGATGGCACAAAGGATGAGATAAATATCTTTTCTCCTGTTGGTACCACAGTCCTATGTCCAGTCATTCCACTGGAAAACAAATAGCAGTTGCTGCTTCTTTCAGAGAAGCATGATGTAGCAGTTCACTAAGTCACTCCAAGTTCTGCTAAGTTCCACACTTCAGATTTTTAAATGATCTTCTGATACTCTAGTTACTATTTATAGTACTGCTGTATAGTTAAAGACAGAATGAACCAGGACCCCTGTGGGCTATACATACACTTAAAAAAACAAACAACCAAACAAAAAACCCACAAAACAAACCAGCCAACCACCAAAAAACCCCCAACCCCCCAAACAAACAATACCCACAAAACAAAAGCAAAAGAGAAGAAAATGAGAAAAGAGAGCTCATTTGGAGAAGGCCATGAATTTTCCTTTGGTGTTGAAGGCTCAATTCAATAGCATTTGGAAGCTGGTATGGTTGATAGATAGGAAATATCAAAGCTCAGTTCACAGCTTAGAAAACTTTAAAAGATATCCCATTTATAACGAACTACTGTACAACCAACCCCTGACAAAGTCAGAACTACAACTGACAGCACATTTTTATACAGTAAGATAAAAAAGAAAATTAGAACATGTTTAAAGGCCTGAGGAAGGCAAGTGGTTTTGTTACTGGTGTGTTAAGAGAAATGATTGAAGAACAGTTTATGCATGTGAAAACATGACCTCAGTAACTCTGCCCAGGTCAGTCAGCTGATGGGCAGTGTGTTCTGCCAAGGAAATGGACAGCCAGCACTGCAGAGCTCTGCAAGTTTTCATTTACCATGGGCAGTAGCATGGGAAACTTATGGGATCAGCCTCACTGGGACTTAAAAAGCAAGCTTCAGAAGTGACTGGGTATATCCTACTCATTCTGGTTGCCTCTGCTCATCTCCTGGCACCTTCTCCTTTTTCCAAGAGTCCTTGCCCAAGACTGCTGCATGGGTCTCACCTCCCTTGTCTATTACTGTGGCTGTTATATCTATTACAGTGACATGGAGAAGGCTGTTGTGCTCCAGTCCTGGAGTGAACCTCTTTACAAAACTGTTGCTAATATGCACTGCTAATGTTGAAACTGCTTCTAAATGAAAACAAGATGGGGGTTTTGACTGAAAATGTAACTGGCCTTTGAGATACTACAACAGATATGTAAATACCTGAAAAATGAAAGTCACAGGGTCTTTAGACTAGAGTTGGACTTTGCTCCCTGTATCCTTCAGGTTTCCTAGAGGTCAGGATAGCCCCCTCTCCCCCAGAGAGTGAAGCCAGGGCTTCCCAGGGCAAGGAGGCTGAGGGGTCATCTTGGGATCACAGTCATAAGACAAGAATGACAGCTGTAAATGTAAAATGTCACTTTTAAAAGGCATTACAGCTCCTCTTTTGACTGCAGTCTTTCATGTTTTTGGAAATTAAGTCATAATTTTCCACTGAATGATGCATTTCCGTTTCAGCAAAAATTTTCCTCACTTCACCTTTCCTACTAAAATGCTTTGAAGCATTTCAACTAAAACTGTAAACTCCTGCATATCACTTTTGTTTCCTTATTCTTTTCTTTAGACTACCCTGAGTCCCTTTTTCTGTAAGAAAACCAAGTGTTTGGAGTTGTGATCTTTGTTTCTGTGACAAGCCTATGAGGGCAGAATGGTTCTCATGCTGGACTTAGTTCCTCTGGCACAGATCAGAAGCACTGACAATTACATGACAATACCCAGAAACATCTCATTCCTTCTCTTTGCACCTTTGTTTAGTCTGTGCAGTGTGTAAAATGCAACTGAATTGCACTGGCTCCAAGCAGCACTGGGTGCAGGGCAGTGACAACCAAAAGCTGCTATTCCTCACCCACAGTTCTCTGCTGCATTCCAGTCCCCATGGAGATTTCTGCCTTCAGCTGCTCATCACTGCCTGCTCCATGCACATGCTTTTGTGCTAGCCCAACTTACATGAACTGAAGAGGGATGACCAGGGCATCCCCCAGTGGGAGAGGTGGTTCAGCAGCTCATAATCACCATAGAAAACCTCTCTCAGAAAGGACATACAGCAGGTGCATTTGCCACTGGAGCAATTGAAAGGAGATTCAGTACAACTGAAAAGGAGACCTATTCCATGATTTATCATTGGTCACACACAGTCTAGAGCTATAGTTTTTCTCCAGCAGCCAGTTAGATTCTGTAGAGAGAAAGTAAATATGACCACACTGAGGCTTTTGTTTATTTACTTAGCAAAAGGAAGGGAGGAAAAAGGAGAGACAGATGGGGAGAGCAGGTCCATCCAGATCCCTATGATCTCTCTGCAGGGAACAGATTTACTGGGAGCTCAGAAAAGTTCTTTTTTAGCATCAAAATTTCACATCTCATGCAAGGGAAGAAAGCAGTAACTAAGGCTTCAGCAGATCACTTTATCTGACTGGTTATGCCGTATTTTGATCTTTTTTCCCCAAAACAGAATCATGTAAGCAACTGCTCATTTTCTGCTCTCTACATGAAGGGGTTGTTTATCCTTACAGATTATTGGCAGAAGCTAGTAGGTCTGAAATCTCCAGACTGCTTTATAATGTGAAAAGACACAAGTTAAAAAAATATTCAGTCTTTTCCAAGCTCTGTCAAAGCCCTTTGTTTTCAGTGTGGGTCTCAGGATGATGGTAAGGTTATTCCTAGGAAGTTTGCATTGATATTGTGTAGGTTTCCTTCCATGCCAGAGCCACTGAGCCTATTTCCTGAATTAGCCAAATTTTAAAAGGAGCAGTAGCTACTTTCCATATTGGTACACAGGAACCAATACACTTCTGAATAAGAGAAGTGTTTAATGATGCTATTAAGAAATCACAGAATCCTGGCTTTACCAGTTCATTGAAATGGGGACATAATTGGGCTTCTATACCAGTTGTTTTTTTTTTTAAATATTCCTTCTCAACAGCTGCTCTGATTGCTGCTAGAGATGGAAGCTGGTCTGATGTTGAAAACAGCAACAGTGATTCCTATATTTCACAAACCAGCCTATTGCTAAAAGTCTGCACACCCTCAGCAGCTACAGAATTGGTACATGTGTATCTCATTAAAAATACATACTTAACACATCTGCATTATAGGATTAAACGTGCACAATCATAGCTCAGTTCAGTTTCCTAGCTGAAGAAGCATCTTTGTATTACTTAACTGTCACCCAGTAAATTTCTTATTCTCAGTGTTAGAGAGAATTAAATCTGGATAGCATTTGATGTTATGGATTGAATTAAATACAGCCTATTTTTCATTCATATTCTCATTCCTTCATAGGAATTTGAGGAGGGATTGTAAACTTTAACTAGGGCTTCTGCCCTATGAACTGGGAAAATTGCTGAAAACTTTAAATACTGACAACAAAAAAACCACTGACTCTCCAGCCACAGAAGCACACAAAACTGAATACAAGCTCTGACTGTATGAAAGCTTAAGAAGATCAAGAGTAAAAATTGAGACCAAGTTTCTGGTAGATTCCTCTTAAATTTAATAACTCCTCTATTTGTAACAATCATGACTCAAATCTAGTAGAGTCCCATTTTTCTGTAATATTTCTGTGGCCCAACCATCCCATAAAAGAGTTCTTGCAATTCTTAAACAGAATTTCCAGGATTGTGGTGTGAGACTAAGTGAAGAAATGGGAATCTCTTAATCATTGTTTGTTGAAAAATGAGAGGATTTATGTGGTGCAAGCAGATATTGTACTCTCACTATTTATTTCATGCTTTTTATAGCCTGGCTTCTGGATTGGGTTTCTTTTGTCATCAGTGTTTAGAGCAAGACCAAGAAATTAAATTCAGGAGAAAGCAGATGCTGTGGGCAGCAGCCCCTGCTGTCTTTCATGGTTGTGCCCAAGGTCTAGATTGCCATGAGGACTTGGTTGGATAGTCCATCCCTATGGCTTTTCCCTGGATTCATACTTTCGCAGACATCAACAGAACTTGAGCAAACCGTGATCCAGATGCTCCAGCTTCTTGGGGGAAGCCCAGAAGAGGTTAACAATGTCACCTCTGGGTTGTGCCTGTGTATATCCACCCCCCAAGATGTGCAAACAGCCCTTTTGCATGCACCCAAACTCCCTAGTGTTGCCCCATGCAAGATCTGCATGCAGCTAACCAGTGTAAATGGAGACCTGGTCTCAGCCTGTATGACCATCATCATCATTAGGAGCCTATGGAGTGCAAGTATCAATGAGTGAAGCGTCTGTGTGAGATTTCCCCCAAAAAGAAACTCACAAGAGATGCCTGCTGAGTCTATTTACCAACAAGAATGTGGAGAGCTAAAACATGCTTGCTTCATGCAGGTGGCATGTGGGGAAAAGAGCCCAGAACTGCCATGTCTGGACAATTTCGGAACAGTAACAAGGGTTTGCTCATCTGGTTACAAAACCGTGGTCCTCCTTGTTGAGACCCACATCTGTCCATTTGCTTCACATCACCATTTTATCTAGAAGTTTTCCATCTTCCTTTGCCCTTGCCCGTTAGGGTAGACTTAAAGAACAACTGTGATCATCTTCATCTCTGGGACTGAACATACACAGATCAATATGACTGCACAAGATCGAAACAAATACAAAATGCTGAGGATTTAAGTGAGGCTAAGTCCAATCTACTTCACGTTCCTTGATCCTGACATAGATGATTTACCAAATTTTAAAAAAAAATTTAGGCAAGTAAAAGGGGTAAGGCAAATATCCAGTGCTCATCATTTCACCCACAGGCCACCAAGAGAAACACTTAAAGATATGAAAACTTGGCCTGTGACCTCTCTTGCCTGAGGCTAATGAAGCAGAGTGTATTACACTGATGGTTCCTAATTACTCTGGTCACAGTCTCTTACATTTCCTATTCAGGTGCTGTCATTGCAGAGGGCCAGCCTTGGCCTTGGGAGAGGAGAGGGTGGCCAGAGATCAGCCCAGCTCAGCTAAGCCTACCTCAGCTCAGCCCCACCCAGCTCAGCTCAGCCTTCTTCCTGCTCTTTGCAAGTTCATCTGTGCCATCTAGCGTCTCTTCTGCCTCACAACTGAAATGCCTCACAACTGAAATGTCTCACCTGGAGCAGCCCACTGTTGTGATAAAGGCATTCTGGAAAGTAATTAGTTGCTAATAATGACTAAGGGATCATAATAATAATAATGATAATAATGACTGAGGGACCTGGGCCTGTTTAGCCTGGAAAAGAGGAGATTGAGGGGAGACCTCATCGCTTTCTATAACTACCTGAAGGGAGGTTGTAGAGAGGCAGGGATTGGTCTGTTCTCCCTAGTGGAGACTGATAGGACAAGGGGAAATGGATGGAAATTGCACTAGGGGAGGTTCAGATTAGATATTAGAAGGAATTTCTCTCCTGAAAGGGTTGTCAGCCATTGGAACAGGCTGCCCAGGGAGGTGGTTGAGTCACCGTTCCTGGAGGTGTTTAAGAGACGGGTGGATGTTGCATTGGGGGGCATCATTTAGCAGGTTGATAGGGCTAGGAAAAAGGCTGGAATCGATGATCTTCAATGTCTCTTCCAGCTGCAAATGTTCTATGATTCATAATTGCTAGTAACTTTAGCTGGGTAAAGATATACCTGAGATGGAAGACACATGAACTCTGTTGCACCCATAGGCACACGATCATCGAGTCATCAAACACCAGGGAGAGATGAACAGAGGTAAGTTATTCTTTCTGCTCATCTCTTTTCCTGTTACATTTGCAAAGTAAAAGTGCTGCAGTTTTTTCCTCTGGGATCTATGCAATGAAATTCAACTCAGAAGGTGTTCAAAACTCCCTTGATGTATTTTTTAAGTGCTTCAAAGCACTTGGATGTTTCCCTCTGGAGAGAAAACACAGAGATGCATTAAAACAGAGTTGTTATTCCAGAAGTAAATCAAGCATCAAGTGCCTTAATACAGTGTTTGCCTTCTCTCTAATTCATAAACCTTACTTCCTTGCAGTTTTTGTAAGCTTCTGTTCAGACACACCTGCAAGAGCAAAATGATCTCTGCTTATCAGAGATGACAAACCCCTTACTGCCATACTCCCAGCAAACTTAAGGTCTTCAGTACAAGATACCAAAACTACATAAGACTATAAGAGAGTGAAGGAAAAATGTCATCTTTGGTGTTGGTGGCTCCTGCTGTAGCAGAGAATTTTGTAAGGGTCATCTAAATGTTTTCATCTATAAAGTCACCATATTCCACCACACAGTGGAAGGCAAAAAACCTCCAACCCCCAAAAAAACCCAACCCCCAAAAAACCCCCTAACCCCACCAATTCCAGTTAGACTGAATCTTACTGTAAGGCACCAGATTCTTGAACTTTGTCAAGCCAATGGAAATAATAATTTTATCTGACATTGCATCTGTGTGTCTTCAGAAGACACAAAAAGGTGTAAGGATTACATATCTTTGGCAGAAATTCTCCCCAATGTTTGCAGATCAAAATGTTCTCAAATATGGGGCCTGCTGACTCCTGCCTAGACAGACTTCGATCTGGCTAGACAAGTGTCCTTGAGCTCTGTATTATAAATGCAGAACAGGAGAGTCACTTGCTAAATAAAACTCTTGGAAATAGCATGGGCGTTTTGATGGCAACCTAAAAAGCATACTACAGCTACTACACAGAACAGTTTGAAACAACCTTAATGCCATATGATGCTTTTAGTATTGCTGAAAAAGCCACCAGACAGCAGACCAGGCTGTTGTGTTTAGGGACAGTGCAGCTGAATGGATCTTTGATGTAGTGAGTACCATGCAGGAATGCTGGAGATGAGCACTCCTGCCTGATGCAGCTCCAGGTGATGCTGCAGCTGGTTTAGCTGCAGAAATCACCAAGACTCTGGGAAACTTTCCTACTTACACTACAACTATGGCCAGTGGAGGATGACACAGAGCTGAATCAAACCTGACTGTGCCAGAAAAGCCTCTCCTCTCTCTTCTTCTGTCAATGTTTCAGTCCATTCCAAGTCTTGCCCTAGTTCTGCTCTTCCCCCTGGGTGGGTGAGGTGGAGATTGGTGCTGGCAAAGGCCAGCAGCCCAGCTCAGACACAAAGCTATCACCAGTGGGAGGGTGACTGGAGCAGCCATCAGCATCTTGCTTCTCTGATCAGCAAGATATGCTAGCTGTACAGGGGAGGACATGTGGCATGTTTCAGCGATATAAACAGATATTTCATTAATGCTAGCCTAACAGGAAGAAAGGCCTATCATAGGGTCTCTCTTAGCTGCCCTTGACATGCTCCTGTGTGCTAGGAAAAGGGCTACTGAAGAGGATCTTTCCAGAGACCAGGTGATGGGCAGGTACAGAGGCTTTTTTCTTGGAAGAAGAAGACACTGAAGATACATGCATCACTCAGATCAGGAATCCCTTAGCTTTAGTGCCTTAAATTCATGCCCACTGTGAATCTCTTTTAAAAAATCGCATTAACAAGAGAGACTAACAACTTACATATTTGCTCCGTTATTCACAATGTGAATTATCAGGACTGTAGTTACTGTAAATATCATCTTTTAGGAGCTCTCCTTGTCTTCTCTTCACTGCAATGCAACTACACCTGGTAAGATTTGGTTTTGCTGCAGTAGCTGAATAAAAAATAAAGGGGAAACTGCAAATGTAAAAAGAAGTGAGGAATTGATAAGGATTTATATTCAGCCATGGTAATAACCAACTCAACCTCTGTAACAATGCCTAGAGAAGCAGGGTAGAAAGGTGGGATGGTAACTACACCCAGTGGTGAAAGACTTTGAGGTGTAAGATGCTGAAGTAGAACAGAGGAGCAAGGCTCTTCCTTTCCTCTTGCCATATGTCATTTCCCTCTTGCAAGGAGCAGGTAGGATTCCACAAGGAGAATAACCACTGCTTATCCAGCAGCATGACTCTGGTTGAGTACATGGTACAAACCAATATTCAATATTTCCTTAGGAGACCTCTGTGTGAAACTAATACTGAAGTTAATAGCTGTACCAGATTATCCCTCAATATATCCACTGCTGTAATGTGCCATGCACTTTATAATCAAAGAGAAAAGTCAATTTGTTTACTTAAAATTCAGTGCTGCCTAGGGAAAAATGTGTTATCAAATTTGCCAGGATGGATATAGCTAATGTCTAAAGCAGAGAAAAAAATCTGTTTACTTCCCACAACAGCAAGGTTTCCTTCTAGAACCTGAAAAAATATTTTTGAATGCTCATGGCATTTTTGTCTAAGGGACACTCAAACACAATATCTGATACTCACCATTCACCAGATAAAGCCAAAATCTTGTAATGTTATAACTGGGAAAGATGCCTGCCTACCTCCCAGATGTAATGCGGGCTGCTGAACTTCCAGGGTTTTAAAATGACAAATGATTTGACACCCAAACACGTTCAGGCTTACAGGACTTGGACAATATTTTGCTCAATTGTTAAGCAACCAGCACACAGGAACCCAGCCTGCACCTGGCAGTTCTGGTTATATTAACAATATTGGACCAGTAACAAATGAGAGCTGTCAGGAATTGGCAAGCACCACTTGTAAAGCTGTCACTTGAATCCAGTTTCCCCCACACCCCACTCCAACACTCTAAGGTATTTAATCAATTTTTTTCTAAATGAGTGTTTACTTTTCACATTAACTCATCTGAAAAGTTATGCTGATAGCTTAAAACAAAGCAGAAAGGGAGAACATTTAGTTCTAGCAATTGCAAGGTCACAGATTGTTTTTTTCCTTGAACTCCCCTCTCTGTAACTGCTCTGCTTTGGCTGTTCAGTACAGTGAAGTACATTCACCAGCCCTGCCTGTTACCTGTGCATTAGTCCTCTGTTGGGGAAATGATGCCCTATATTCAGAGCCTGGCTTGCTTTTCAGAGCATAGAAAATGGTCATAAATATAAGTATGCTAAAGAGCATGAATTTTTATTTATGGCACTGATTGCCCAGCAGTGGAACCAGTGTCTCGTGTCTGTTTGCTCCTGCATGGTAACCTAGCTCTGGGAGGCTGGAATTCATTGTGAACTAAATTTGGTTTCACCCTCTGTATATGAGGAGCACTTTAATTAAAATGCAGGAATAACAAAGACATCTTTCATTGATACACAGTAGATAAACCTTCATCAGTCAGATAGATGGCTTACAAGAGGCAGTTTTCCCAGTTTTTACTTTGATTTTGCTTTGGTAACACAAAATTCTGTGGACAGAAAAGTGCTGGGATAAATGATGGCACCCTTTTCTAATAAAACAGTTCCTGTTAAATGTTACTAAATGTTTATTTTGGTACTGTCATTGATTAAGTAGGAGAAAACAACATGGAATTTCAACTTAATAAAGCTGTCCTGGTTTTTATGCTCTAAATATCAGGTCTTGATTCCCTTCTTTTCCTTTTTTGCCAATGAACCAATGTCATCTTTCTTGTTCTTGAGTGGGAAATAAAAAGAAGAAAGAAAAGTCAATGTCAGGGATCCTGTTAAGGCTTAAAGGTGGATGCGTTTAGAGATTTTCTTCTTTCTTTTGAAATGTGTGATGACAATATTTTTTCCATCCTGCATTTATTTACTATTTGGTAAATGTATACTTCATTTCTTTAACGAATGAGACAAACAATTCCTGAGGGAGTAGCTAATGATAGTACTTTTTTTTATATATAAATATGTAATTGTATTACTCCAAGCCCTTTGAACTATTTGTGCATAAGAANCAGCCTGGAGAAGAGGAGACTGAGAGGGGACCTCATTAATGCTTATAAATATGTTAAGGGTGAGTGTCAGGAGGAGGGAGCCAGGCTCTTCTCAATGTCATCCAGTGTTAGGACAAGAGGGAATGGGAGCAAGCTGGACCACAGGAGGTTTAGTATTAACACGAGGAGAAACTTCTTTACAGTGAGGGTGACGGAGCACTGGAACAGGCTGCCCAGGAGGGCTGTGGAGTCTCCTTCTCTGGAGACATTCAAGAGCTGCCTGGACACATTCCTGTGTGAGCTCATCTAGGTGATCCTGCTCTGGCAGGGGGGTTGGACTAGATGATCTTTCTAGGTCCCTTCCAACCCCTGACATACTGTGATACTGAGGAGTAGCCAGCAGAGTCCTTACTGAAAAGCTAGGTCTACACTGCCGCCCTGTGGTTTGTCACTCAGCTCAGCTGGATCCTGAAGTATCAGGGAATAATTTCTGTGTCAAAGTGATAGCAGCAGCAACTACCACGGAAAGAAGCAGACCACAGTCCTGTGTCACTCAACAACTGTGTATGTCTCACGTTAAGTAGAACTGATATTTAAGCAACATGCTACACAGGCATTGTCCCCACAAAGAGCATATCACTATGAATTAATAACCTTAAATGAAGATATTGTTACTTTTGAAAGATGTAATGTTTTGAATCTAGCAACTTTACTGCCTGTTCCATCCAACGGTGAAGCTGCATCATGATTGTGCTGAGGTAGTGTTTCACTCCAGCTGACTACGGGAAGATCGCAGGATTAGCCTCTAGAGAACTCAGATCTAATCTTTTCAACTGACACACGGAAAAGAACACATGGGCTGTGTGGAAGGAAAGTTATTTTCTAATGGAACTAGAATCCCAATGCTGTTGGAAGCTATTAAGCTTCAAGGGAAATCACTGTAGCATACTGTCCAGCTCATACCAAAGGATACAACAAAACTGAAATAAATAATGAATTAATAGATAAAACAGACCAAATATATGCAGAGGTTACTTAGGAAGAATGGACTTGTTGGGAAAGTTGGGAGGCTATGAAAGATGAAACTGGAATTTGGACTATTCAAGGAAACCCTGTTTTAGCAAGAAACTATTTAACGATTTTGGCTAGGTGGTTTCATTATAAAACACATGGAGGGATGAAAACAATTGTTAACCAGATTGAAAAAATGTGGGCAGCCCTCAGAATACATATGGTAGTAAAAAAGGATTGTGAGTTCATGTCTCACATGTTGGAATTTTTCCGATCAAAACCCAAACAGAACGTTGGAGGATGACCATGAGCATACTTCCCATTCCAAAGACTGCAAATTAATTATTCTGGCATGCATCCTGTGAGCAAATTTAACCATCTGCTGGTAATTCTGGATCAACACTCAGGATGCATAGAAGCTTTACCCACCAGGAAAACTGATACTCTGGGAGTGGTAAAAACAGTCTTGTGGGGAAATAATTTCCAGATACAGAATACCTGAAACCATAGAATCTGATAGGGGTTCTCATTTTTCATTGGGAACACTAAACAATATCTATAAAAGTTAAGAAATACAGTGACAACCATATGTTCCACATGACTTGTAGTCCTCAAGACAGGTGGAAAGAATTAATAGGACTTTCAAAAATAAAATTGCTCAAACCTGTAGTCAGGTAGGTTTGAAATGATCTGAAGTTTTAGGAATACTGCTATGGGATATTAGAAATACTCCTAGCCAGCCATTAGGATTGTCATCAACAGAAACAGTATTTGGCAGGCAGTTAGCTGTACCTGGGACCTTTGTCCCTGCTAGGACCAGTCTCTTAGATGGAGATGAATGAGTTACCAAACTTGTATCAGGGATACATAAACATCTACAAGAGGGCACAAGCTAGATGTTTTCAACAAGTACCAACTGGAATGCAAGTATATGACATCTTCCCTGAAGATGCAGTAATGATAAAAGTCCACCCTTGTAGATCAAGGTCAGATCCTAAACAGGAAGGTCCATATACTGTGCTGTGTCTTACTTTGCTGTAAAAGTTGCTGAAACGGATAACTGGATTCACCATTCTAGTGTCCAAAAACTGCCCAAAGAACATCAATTAGATGCACCACTGTCAGCCCTGTGGGAAGCCATCAGCCCTATCTTGGAGATTGAAACCGGACCATTGAAGCTTACAAAGGCTGAAGGAAATCACAGAACCATGCAATTTTTGTTTTCCCTCTAGAACAACCTGGACACCCTCTTTTTGACCAAGTGGACCATCAGAGACCACAAATCAAGGACAGTATCATGTTTGGTCTATCAACCATTCTTATAGAGTAGCAATCACTCCAGGCTCCATTCCAAGAGGAAAAGGTCTTACATGGCATCAGCATGGTTGGCTTTGATTCTGCTGCAATAGCTGTGGCCCATGTTATCCTGGGTGGTGTATTGATAACTGCTATAAAAGTCATTAGGAAAATCATCACAGTTGCAGCTGGGGAAATATAACCAGAAAAGATGCAACTATATAGATAAACTGGTGCTGTGAATGTAAGTGGCACCAAGCACCCAGTGAAGAGGAGTTAGCCATGACATTCAATGTTTTATTATTAGATTAAGATTATTTGCTATACCTTCTTAAGATAGGAGTGGTTACCTTAGTTCTGGTATTAGCCCTTCTTTGTATAGATGTTTTGGTTCTTTTTGTTTTCTAGAAACCAATGACCATGAAAACAATGTGAAAGAATGAGGTAACTTCAGAAGAAAGGCAGCCAAGCAACAGTGAAAATCAGTAAGAAATCAAGAAAACACCAACCAGAAATACGATTGGAATTGGAAATCGAGTCCTGGGTGGTAAGGGTATAATTGAGGAGTGTGTGTGTGAGGAGCCCATCTCCAGGGGCACACAGCTTGAGCTGTAACCTGAGAATTAAAAACGAGGAAACCTTCACTTCAACTTTACATTAATCAGTGGGATCCTAGGGTCAGACCCTGTACAATGGCCAGCATGTGTAAATCCATAACCCCTGTCAATACTAAAATTGCTTATACTTGTATATGTATTCCCATGAGGAAAGGCAAATAAATTCTACTCCTGTAAAAGCCTCCACACTACTGATTAGACTGATATAATTATACCAATAATAAAAGAACATCAGACGTCTAATTAGCCCAGTGGTACCAAGGCCTGTATATAGTTTGCAGTGCCCTTTCTCCTTTTTCAACCCAGGATTTGGGTCTGTGCTCTGTAACTGCAGCCCTCACCTACAGAAATTTGGCAATTTAGACCATCTAGAGCTGGTTGCTCTGGAAACAGGCTACAATTTCTTCCAGTTTCACAGCAAAAGATGCTGAACTCCAAGACAAACAAGAGTAGCAGCTCTGTTCACTTGCTTTCCCAGGCCAATGAACTTCCCTCAGGAGTCACAGATTATTTTTCTCTTTCTTATCCGCTCTGTGAGGCCCACCCCAGGAGGAAGCTTCAGAAAACACTGAAGCCTTGAAGTACCCTTTCACAAAAGGAAGCTGGAATAGGAAATCTCATATAAGCCAGTGTGGTTGTTTTGTACTGGGCATACTCAGGTGAGAAGGTTCAGGAAGCTTTCTCCAGCTTGGGGTGGAATGTGGTGTGTTCAGGATGGTTCCCCCAGCTCTGGTGTCTGTCCTGCCTCTGGGTAGGACTGAGCCAATCAGCACTTCAGTGAATATCATAATTAAGGAGGGAAAACAACTTGGAGCGGGGGTGGCTCTGTCCAGTTGGTTTTGTGTTGCAAGCTGGGTAGAGAGTGAGCAAAAATAGTGCCCCCTCCGCCTCTCTGAAAGGAAGAAGGAAGGAGCTCAGGGGAGGATCTTGGAGTGGCCATTTTCCTCATTGGCAGCTGCCTTTGGAGCCTCACAGAGGAGGTGCCAGTGGGGAAGCCCACCATGCAGCCCTTGGAGCAGATGCTCATGACCCATGAGGGCCATTCCCTGTGGCAGTGATGCCATGTTGCTGAAGGGAAGGGAAGGACAGTCAGGCCATTTTCTCCTGAAGAGGATGGACTGCTACCATTCTGGACTGGACTGGGGATCCTGCTCCATCCATTTCCTTGCCCCTCTGTAGTTCACGGGGGTGGTGCTGCTGCTTCAGGGGCAGGGCTCAAGAGAGGGGAGGGGTTGAATGTTGGAGCTGTGTGTGGATTCTGTAGAGTATGTATGTGCTCTCACCCCACCTGGATTCAATTGTGATTTTTGTTTAATTAAATTTTGGTTTTCCCCTATGTCTGGTCTGTCTTTTGCCCTTGACTGTAAGTGATGAATGAGCCCTCCCTGTCCTTAGCTTGGGTCCTCGAGCCCTTGTTGTGTTTTCTCCTTCCCATCCCATCAGCGAGGGGGAGAAATAAGTGGCCAGCTGCACGGTTTTTGACCATCTGGGAAGGCTGAAACCACAACAGCCAGAAAAATAAAAGACATCTCCCTGAGTATCAAAAGTGGGCATGGAAGGGATCTACAGAACATGACAGAATTAGAACCATTTCCTATAAGAAAGCCTTCCAGTCTGGTGCCTCACCTTTTCTCCCCAATCCTATGACCTCGGACAACTTCCTAGTTTTCTGATAAAAATACTTAATATTACTTACACATTGTTGCTTGCTCTATCAGCAGTCTGTTACTAGTCATTCAACTCATGGTTTTCTGAGCTCCTTCCTTCACAAAGCCATTCATCAAACAATGTGGAATTGTGCAGATACTCAAAATGCACTCTACTAGTACAGGACAATGCAGTAGGTGCTTTAACAATCAAGAAGTAGCAGTGCTTCCCACCAGATTTTCCTACTGATGTCAGGCAGTATGAGGTGAGATCATCAGAAATTGTCCTTTTCCTATCTTCTTTCCCCCTTAGGGACCTGGGCACACAGACTGGCTGTGTGTGGTTAAGTATGCAGTACCTGCCCTTTCTCAGTAAGGTGCAAATTACTTCCCCTGTGCCACTTGGCCAGCCGCGTGCCTAGGCTGCTGGCATATGGCAAGGCAGCACTCCAGCTTCTGCTCTGCTAACTTGCTGGTTTATTTATGTACAGGGAAGGATAAAGAGTAGGGGAATGTCAGTAAACTTTGCAGTCCAATATGTGAGATCCTGTCCAAACTGTCTCCTCAGCAGATGCCTTAAACAACAGGGACTCTTCCTTCTCTTGATAGGTATATGACAGATTAGGACAGTTGGACTCAATGATCTCAGAGGTCTCTTCCAACCACAATGCTTCTACAATTCTATCAACTCTGCAGTAAGCATGAGATCAACTGGCATTGATGATGCATTCCCAAAATAAAAAGTAAGGCTCAGAAGCTATTAGGGTTTCAGTTTTCTGTTATGTTGCTCTCTATCAGCTTGGGCCACACCAACACTCTGCTGAACTCACACTTCAACTGATCTACTTGGAAGTTTCTGTGACAGCTTAAATAGACTTAATTAGTCCTTTAATAAAGGGGTATTTTAGCAGACATAAGCTGACACAAAACACAAGATTACTTGTTTGAGGCCTTAGCATAACTGCTATGCCAGTAGAGCATTACAGAAACTACAGATTTCATTAAACACTAAATTAAATTTCCATATGTACTTGATGTAGAACTCTTCATGTCTGATTTGCACCAGTGATACACATGCAAACAACTGGAGCTGAAGAAAACGCTCTCCTTTGCCTTCCTCTCTTCCCACAGTAAAATAGTTCACATTGCAGGAGGGAAGCTAAGTGGTACTGTTTTCTAGTTACTGTTTAATAATTTAACTTAGCTAACAAACATACAAGGTTCTTCCCCTAGGTCTAAGACTCAGAGTATCCTAGTAAGATACGGACAAGGCAAAGTAGGCAGGCACAAGAGAGCTTTCAGAGCTCTGGACAAGTACTCTTTTTAAGACACCAAGATATTTTTAGGGTCCAGGCTCAGCTTGAGCTCCAGTGGAGGTGCAGCATCAGTAGATTAAGTATTGAGAGCTCATGCTGAGCACATTAGAGTCTGCAGGAGAAAGCCAGCAACAGATCATGCCACAGGCAAGCATGAAGGAGGTGAGGAGGAGGGCAGAAGTGTCAGGCTCTATCCTGGGGAGAGCTAGCACAAGACAGTGGGCTGAGGGCCAGACGGAGGGGTGGGAGTGTGAGAACAAGGTTGTTAAAACACAGTAAACAGAAGCAGCTGAAAAGCTTCACAGCAGTGATGGAGAGGAAATAGCAATCCTGTCAGTGACCCTCAATTCAGTTCTCATAGAGTCAGAAATTGGCAAAACTGTCCTACCTCATGCAGACCTTCAAACAAGGGAGGAGATGCAGAGCATGTATCAGGATGCAGCCTTGATTTTTTTTGATGAATGGTAAGCAGAAATATATCACAAGATACTGAAAAGGCCCACCTGGTCTTCAGTCCCTTCAGGGATGCAAAACTAATGCATGTTTCCTTTCAATAATGTAAGAATGTGATTAAAACAGCACAGGAAAGGAATGAGGGCATGCTTGTCTTTGCTCAGTTCTTTCTTTTCAGCTTTTCTCACAAAGGAACCTCCTTTAAATTCTTTTAATTTTTCATCACACTGACTCCAAAGATGTGTCATCTTCTTACACGGGTGAGGAAGCAGAACTTTACCGTCTCTCCCTCTTCCCCAAACTTCCCTCCTCTACTCCAAAAGGCATAAGACAAACAGTGTGTTGCAAGGAAAAGTTCCACACATAATTGATAAGCTCTCTATGTTTATGATAAAATTGTCATAGCTCTTTTCCAGTAATGCAAGGAAGTAAGAAATAAGCCTTCTAGAGATGTGGGAGTAGGGAGGCCTTCTATTATTTACACGGATGATGTGCTATTCTCACATAACCGGCAAGTGGTTGTAGGGGACACTCAACTCCACAAATTTTTCTTTGACTAGCTGAGTAAACTGATGTTTTCTGCCACATCAGTGACACTGCTTTTATAGTGTATGAGACACAGAATCTCAGCCTGATCTAGAGCTGGCAGGTTAAGATTCCCCATGCTCCCACCAATACAGATCTCACTGCTATGTCTACCTTTTGGGTGCTTTTCCCCTCTCCATGCCTCCTGACTGCAAAGGGATTTAGACCAAGTGATCAAAACAGACACAGGCTTTGGGTTTTAGAGCAGATATAATTTAACAAACATTCAAAATATATTTTTCTGCCATACTTTTAAAAATAGTTGAAAAATTATTTTACTAGATAAGGTTAAAATTATTTGAAAGCATAATTGCCAGGAAGCAGTCTTCAAAAGTGGCTTTTCACAACATCATCACCTTTTCGATTAAAGTAAAGGTCATGTTTCTGATACATTTTCAAACACAGACTTAACTCCAAACACTTATTAATAAAACAGTGAGTAGCTACACTTATCCCTCAAAATTCTACACAACTCCCAAGGTTAGTCCTGGCCCATTGTCACCTTGACTTTTTTTTGCACATGATAAAACATTAACACAGGGCTAAAGGAATCAGACCCAGTGGAGAACAGAACAGAAATAAGATCAGAGGAGAACGAAAATTGGGAGAGATTTCCATAACCAGAATTGAAGACCTGTTGGTAACATTACCTGTATTTGCTGCCTTTCTCACTGAACTGGCTACAGTAAAACCCAAACCTCTCATTATCATTAGCTCAGATTGTACTCAGACTGTATACTGCCTACCTCTCCCTATCCTTTAAGGACAATAGAATTCAAATCAAATTTTATCATTAGAGTATGCCCACAGTGAATTTTACCCAGTGACTTTCACCCGTCTCATAAAAAGGAGAAATAATTAGAACTATTTCAAGACTAATTAACTTCTACTAACATAAAGAGTAAGAAAAAAAATAACAACAGAAGAAAATAAGATCCAGGACAAGATTCAACAGTAATTAACCACATTAACAGAGCTCTTTAAATCAGTATTTTGCTTTGTGCCTGCACAACCAATACACAGACAATATCCTATGATATTAGGTGTCTTCTCACTGAGTTCCTCCATAAGCACTGACAGACTTGATAAGGATTATTCTTGCTTCTGTCACACAGAGCGATCTCGCTCAGTTATCTACTTTAATTTCATCGATTTCTTCTTCTTGGCTTGTTGTTTGGACACAGTACCCAGAGCAGATTCTGAAATACCCACTGATGTCTGAGGCAGGAGTAGTTTTCCAGACTGTGTTGGGTACTTGGTTTTCATAAGAACTTTGAACAGTGGCTGGGACAACATATGTTTTAGTTGTTTTTTCATCCCCTTCAGCATCTTCTGCTTCTGGCTTGCTTCTTGCTCACTAGCTTTCCTTCCTTGGGGCAGAAATCAAATACAGAGAATGTTACAACAAGAGAAGAATTGGCCTTTTTCACTAGGCTTTTGTTTTGTGCTAGGGGCAGCTACTAATCTCATCCTTCTCTCTCTAACAAGGTCACTAACTCCCATACAGTCTTCCAGTCATCTGTGACACTTTCAGATCATCCAGACTGTCCACAAGATAACAAGATCAAGAAAAATCCTGACTACTGAGTAACTATACCCCAGGGATTACTCTGCTAAACCATTCAGTTGACTCTCAACCCAGAACAGACTTGGAAATGAAAGGAAAGAGGGCCCAGAAGATAAGGTATTAACTCAGGTCTTCTAGTTCAGGCAGAAGCTGCTTCTATGTATTTCATGACATTACATGTCTCATTTCAGCACCTGTAAAACAGGAAGCCCTTTCCTCCTTATACATTAAAAGCACTGAGGTGCTCAAATTTAATAACATAGGAGAAAGAAGGGCATTGAAAAGACTGGAGACAGTTAATATGGTCAGGCCTGAACTGGAGAGCACAAATGAAATCAGAGTTGCTGTAACGTAAATTGAAAGGACATTACTAAAACCTTTGCAAGAGGCATTTCATTTACAGAATGACTGAGATTTTAATTGTCTCCAACAAGATACGGAAGAATCAGACACTGAATGCATTTTAAAGCATCAATCTGGCAAGATTCTGGGTGGCAATTACAAAGTGCTTCACTTGAGAGCCACAAATTACTTGGACTGGATGTGCTGTTTTGAAACTCATTTCAAAGCAAAGCATACTCAGACTATGTCAAAACAAGACAGCAGAATGCTAATTATCTGAGAGCTCGCCTGAACAGTTTGGACAGAGATGATCAGTACTTGCTTGCAAAGCAGCTGAGAACAACCTAGTCCAGCCATGAATAAAGGAAAGAAAAAAATTCATCTGAAAGTGCTTCAACATTAAGGTAGCTGCATAGTCAGCAGCTAATAGGTTAGACAGCTTAAGCTGAAGTACCCAGGCAGCACCCCTATTCAGCATGCCTTTAAAGGACTGGTAGGAAATGATACCTTCAGCTCATGAAATCTGAACACAGCATGGCATTTTACAGTGCATCTAAGCATTGTAAAACTTCATGGCATTGAACTAATAGGCACCTGTAGTTACACAACCCTCCACATTCTCTTAGGCACAGCCTGCATAACATTTAATTTTAAGAATATAATAAATTATTTACTTCTAATGCATTACCAAAAACCTCAGCAACCTGAATATAAGTACTGGCCACTTAGCCCACACAGCTCAACCTACGTAAGGCTCACATCTTTTTTTGGTGTTTGCTAGCGCTGCCTGGGTGTTTGCACACAGCTGTCAGGCTCAAGTCCTTCTGCCTGACTACAGGGGGGTGGAAGAAATAAGCAGAAGCGGAGAAATAGCTTTTTCTTGAGCACAAAGGGGATAAGACACAAGCAGGACATACTGGGCTGTTAGAGCACCCTATGATGTTTGCCAGCTTAACAGTTCTTGCCCTACTATATCTGGACTTGACTGCAACTTGCCAGAATTGTCACACCTCACCCCCTCATTTCCAGCACTATCTACTGCACAATCATCCCAAAAACACGAGCAACACCACACAGTTAAGTAATGACATTCCTTTCCTTCCCCTTCCGCCCTGCAGGTTTTAAGAGTTTCTCTGCTATTGTGGGGTTTCTTCTGCATATCAGTGCTATGGGACCAACTGTGCATACCCATAAAGCATTTCTACTTGCCCATAAGCATGTCATCATCAAGATCAAACTCAAGGGCTTCTGCAGCTTGTTGGAGCCAGGAGTTGTGTTGCTTTGCCCGACTGTTGAAAAATTCTGCCTTCTCAATCTGCCGTGCCAAATTCATTCGCTCCTGCAACAAAACTATATTTTAGTATTATGATCAGGTTTAAGTGTGGGGCACTACAGCAAATTCAGTGTTTGAGAGCATGCATTACAATGCAACTAAGGTGGAGAGACACTTTTGTTCCTTACTGGTGTCCCACATAATAAAGATATCATCATTTGCTAAAGTGTTTTCCTTCTTCAGACCCATGATAGAATATCTAAAATAATTCTAAAATATCTCAACTACTAAACAAGCCTGAATGTTAACTCCTCATTCTTTAAATGTACCATTACAAACACTTCAGAAACATCAAGGACAAATCATGATTCCGATACCAATAATTTTCAAGTTACGTACTTACAAAGTACAGCTGGATATTAAAGTTACCAGTCTCACCAATAAGAGGGAGCCATTTGTTTCATCCTGCTCTGAAGTAGTAAGTTCCTGCAGGCCATACAGAAGGAGCTACTCATGTTTTCAGAAATGCACCTGGATCTTATTTAGACACAGGACAAAATGTCCTGTCCTTCTTCCCAGCTGCCCACAGGTGGAACAAAAACCTAACCTAACCAGAAAACTTAACCTGACCTGACCTGCATCCTTCCAGCTGGGCCAAGCTGTCTTAAATAATTAATTCATTATGCAAAGAAAATTTGCTGTGACAGTAAATAATCAAGCCAGCAGCAAGTTCAGCTGTTTGGAATGTGCCTACTGTTGCACAAAGCAAATCCTGCACAGGACACACTGACCCCCCCCAGCTGAAGTCTCATGCTACACAGTAACGGCACCAGCCACAACAGCCCAGATAATTAAGATACAGACAGAGAGGAAATTAAATGTGCAATTGACTAATAAAACAAGTACAGTCACTTCTTGGATCATGACAAGAAATTTTAAATAGTTATTCCATCTTTTTAAAACTTAAGTTCTCTTCTGGTCTCTCTTCTACCCTGCTCCACCAATTCTATTCCTCTCAAGTGTGAAATCCCTTCAGACTTTTCCTGAACTTGATCGAAGGCATGAGAACCAGGAAAGGAGCATGCCAAAGGCACAGACAAAGAACCAGCAGCACTATTAGTCCCAACTACCATGGCTTTGTTAATTAAGCCCAGGGCAAAGTGTAAATAAGACCTGACCATATGAAGGGCCTGGGAGGCAGGAGTTCTGTAATTACAATTACAAAGACATCTTTTCTGAGGAAAGGAGCACTATTATGGATAGCAGAGGTCTTGCAACAGTGGCATGAAAACTTAAGTGTGGAAACAATACTTACTTGCCCATTAATTGACAGGTGTATGCTAAAAGCCAAGAACTAATCATCAACAAACACAGAAAGGACCTCCAAAGAAACACTCTAAGAACAACACATTTCTTTCTGTAACCAGAAACAAATATTTGGTGGGTGGAGGGGTGAGAGAAATGGAAAAAAAAAAAAGGAAGTCAAATTCTCTTTTATTACTATCAAGAGGAGAAAAATAAGCCTGTGGAAGCATTTCTTTCATTTTCTTCCTCTTTTAGAAAGCTGCATCTCCTGAAAGATTCACACAGAATACCTCATTTGCAGCAAGCCTGGGCTTTGAAACTTGCTTTAATTATTCCTAAGGTGCAGATACTGCTATGGCCACTGGGGTAGACCCTGGGCTCAGTCCAAGCCAACTGAATAAGGAAGGACCAGAATACCATAAGGAAGATATCTGTTGCACTATCTGACTGCTTGCATTTTTCTCCTGTTCTCATTTACTATGCAATATTCAGACACTCCAACTCCAGATGGGTTCCTTTTAAATGCAATATTTAAATACATCCCATTTGTACATGACTGATGTCACCCAAACTGTTAAGAGAATGCTGAGACATAAAATGGCCTCTTATTCAAGAAGCAAAAAATCTGGGGTGACTATATGCTTTCTAGAATACACTGTTTTGTAAATCGTAACCAATCTATCTTGTGAGTTTGCAAATGAGTGAATTCTTATTAAAATGAGAAATAACCTAGAAAAAGGAAACATATCTGGCTTGACAATGTTCAGTGTCAGCTGTGGTCACAGCATAGACCTCTTAGAATTGTAGAAAACTCACTACTTCAACTGAGAAGAGGCAGCTGAAGATCACTAAAGATCCCTGGACCTGTTACTGTTCTCTAGTCTGTTCCTAACACAAGAGGCCTTACCTTAAACAACATATGTAACAGAGCCACCCCAGCTCCCCATCCACAAAACACATCCACTTCCCTGTACTGTTTTGGGAATCTAGTTAGGAGATGCTCCACAGAACAATGTGCAAGAAAGATATTCAGGTTTGAACACGTTTCTTTGGCCAGTTATTAAGAGGAAATAACAAATACTGCTTAAAAAAATGATGAAGTATGATCAAAGCCAGGTCCTGAAGAGTAAATTTCATCTGAAATAATAGTGATGGGTAATGCAATAATATAAGTAAGCAAGCAACTGCTCAGACTGCAAATGGATTGTTGTTTCTTTACCTTGATAGAAGTCATGCACTTGGTTTCAACTGGGAAAAATGGCAGCTCTTCACTCTTCTCCAATGTTTTATAAATTCTCCTAAAATTGATCAAGTCATCCGGGCCAATCAGCAATAGGCTAAGGCCTTCATTGGCAGCTCGGGCTGTTCTGCCGCTCCGGTGTACATACAGCTCAGAAGTACGAGGGACCTGGGAATATTCAGAAAAGCCATGAAGCTGGTCATGGAAAGCTAGCAATAGGCTGCCATGCTTTGGCAAGAGGTTGCCAGAGAATATGGGTTTTTACAGGCACATGCCACACGGGAGGTAATAAAAAATGAAGTCTGGAGGCACTTTTTGTTCTCTGGTCCAGCATTACTCCTTGCATAATCTTTTGTGAGTCTCTCCTAACTTGTGACTCTGTCATTTCATGTGCAAAGCAGGAAAACATTGTGTGTCCTCAGAGAAGTGTTATAGGGTAGAGTTATTTGACACCTTTGGCTATCAAAGTTAAGTAAAAAGCAAGGAGAATCCTATTTATGTTATTTCTCATATAACCACACACTCATAAAGTGCTACCTACCACAATCATGCACTGCAGCAATAAGATCCTTAAGCACAAATCTCTACGAACAGCTTAATTAATAGTTATTTATTCTCTATACTCAGGACTACACTACATACAGGACCAAGATCACAGCTTTATAGTGTTCAAGATTTGGATCAGCAAAAGCTTTTTTCAAAACCAAAACAGTAGAAGTGAAAACATTAAAAATATTTAACCTGGTAGTGGATGACATGCTGCACGTTGGGAATATCAAGACCACGAGCTGCAACATCTGTTGTCAGGAGGACACAACTAAGAAAGTGATAAGATTTAATGAATATAAAATTGAAGAGTAAACCATCTGCCAAAGAACATAAAATACAGCGACCTAGAATTCTACCACAGCAATTTAAGGAAAAGATTTGTACTATAGCATCTGCTGGAAATACATTATTTTTTTCCCCTTAAAGAAAATTATACCCAATATTACATCAGAGACAGTCTTGAAACAGCAACTCCTAAAATAAAAAAAACAAAACAACAAACAAACCACAAATGTTATCTTCAGGAGGTCTATTCTGTTTCCAGTAAAGAAATTCACAACCTTGCTGGATCCTATTTTCCTATCCTTTTATTCTCTCGCAGTGTACAGGAAAGCCAGCAGAAATAGCTGTTCAATGATCTAATCCAACCACTTGCAAGGGAGGTTTGCTCTCCTTCATTACGTTTTTCAGTGCTCTGCCCAGGCTGGCTTAAAAGTATCTTTAGCTTTATATGATCATACCACTTACAGTACAGCTGATCTTCTAGCAGGACAGACAGGTTATTACAAGTTTCACGAGTTAAGAAGAGTCACATTCTCAACATTACAGATTTAATTAACAGCTTTTGGTGACTGAAACCAAGTTGTACTCAAGTAAGTTCTGTCAGTGAATTAAAAGCTAGAAATATCAGAGGGGGATTCTGATTGGATAATTTAGTATTCTCCTTACTCCTAGAAATTAAGAACTATTCAAAAAAAGTCATTCTTTTATATAAGCAGTCTACTACAGAGAGAAAGGTGTCCCTAGGGTATGGAATAATTTGTTTTAAAAATATCTCCCCGCAAGTGAAACAAGTTACTTGTAGGTAATAGGAATTTGTTAAGATTTAATGGCATCTGACTGCATACTGTACTGCTACAAGGTTCAAACCAGAAATAAACACAAAAGTTCTACAGCTTGGAATCTACAGGAGGCTATGATAGATTGTCTCGAGATTTCTTCTTGCTTTGAAAATCTGAAGTCTCTGAAAATGCCCTGTATGGCCTAGACCAATGCTATCGATCCTACATTTTGCCACGGGATATTGTAGATATATCATGGCAACTCGACCTCTGTTCTCCCTGCCTGAGTGTGTTACCTAGGTACAAATTCCCACACAGTCAGACAGCACACAGCACTTCACAGCAGGACTAAATTGTGAAGCTTCTGGATTATGAAAGTACTAAAACCATCAACCTCCTCCCAAACGCCATCCAAAATGCAGCAGGAAACAATAACTCTTAAAACGGCAGGACAGGTTTGCCTAGGTAAACCTGTCTGCCCACTGCTGCTGGAAGGCACAACTGCCCCTTCTCTTGCATTGCTTGAGGATACCTTGACCCCGAGGAAGCCAATTTATCTAACTAAACCCATAGAACTCTTAACTCTGCAAAAAAAACTGTTCATTTTTCATATAACTTCCTGGGATAAAACAACTTACAGAAGGATCAAATGAGCTGCAGAACCAGAGCATTGGGCAGAGAGAAGTGCAGGTTATAAAAAAACATATAGCTGACAACAGGGCAAGTGACAGCTCCTTCAGAAGCAATAAGCTGTCAGACCACACAGTAATTCTGACTCCAAAGGACCTCAGGAGGTCTCTAGTGCAACTTCCTCCTCAAAGGACGGTAAGCCCTAAGATCAGACCAGGCTGCTCACGGCTTTATCCAAATGAGCCTTGTGAACCCTCAAGAATGAACAGCCTGTTTCAACATCTGACTGCCCTCAAAGAGAAAAAGCTTTCTTCTATCCAGCCTGAACCTCTAGTTTCAACTTGCACCCATTATCCCTCATTCTTCCACCACACCCCATGGTTAAGAGCCTGGCACCATCTTCTTGGTAGCATTCTTTTAAGATATTGGAGGGCTGTCACTATGTCCCCACAAAGTCTTTTTTTTCCAGGTAACACAAGCCCTCAGCCTCTCCCCTTGCAAAGCCAGTGCTTCTTGACCATCTTGGTGTCCTTCCACTAAACTTGCTCCACTTCATCACCTCAACCACCCTCTGAAACATGATTCTTAATTGTTAATAACATGGGCTCATGAACAGGGGACTTGCATCCCAGCTAACTTCCCCCAAACAGCTCCTACACAGCTGTTTCATATCCCTACTACTCTTTACACAATTTCTTTTTTTCTCTGCTAGGAAGTAGAAAATTCAATCACCTCTCTCGTTCAGCAAACCTTTCCAGGTTCTTCAGCCTTTGCTTTTGGTGCATGTTGGCGTGTAAAGGAAGAGGATCACAGTTCAAGATTGTGAGGAGAGAAGTGAGGCGTTTTATACAGTCTATGCTGTTTGCAAAGACCATGGTTCTTCCTGGATACTGGAGAAGAAAGTAATAGAGGTAATAGTCCTTCTCATCTGTATTACAGTGGATCCTGGTTTCTGTCAGAGTCTCAACAGTAGCCTCTTTCCTTGTTAAATCTATTACTTTTGGTTTACCCTTTATTCCTACTTTATCCATTAGCAATTCTAGTTTGGTCTTCTTATCCATCTTTTTAGCATTCTTTTTCTGTAAAACTCTTGTGGGAGTCTGATGGACTAAAGTCAAGGTAGCAGAAAAAACAAAAGTCTGTCGTTGAGGGTTATACTGTGAATCATTTAAGATATCCAGCAAGTGAGACAGCTCTAAGAAGTGACCTTTCTCAACCATTCGGTCTGCTTCATCAATCACAAGGCATCTGTCAAACAGAAAACACACAGTAAAAATACACTTGTGCAGATAATACAAATCTGTTACGTTTAAAAACTTCCCTGCTAAACACAAGGGAAGTTCTGCACATAAAACCCATGGGAACACCAGGTATGCTGGGGCAGCAACAGTAGCCTTCCATATTTCTTTTTGGAAAAATCAGGTTTCTAAAGGAAACTCAGGTTCTTGCTACTGGCTTTAACAGACATTTCCTACCACCAGTATAACTACTGCACATTCCAACAAAACACTCTGGCAAAGTAGTAAGTGTTACATGGTTTAAATTATTAAATCAGGTAGTAAACGTAATCAGTACACAGTGATGTCTAGTTCAGTATCCAGCAGTTAGATTAAAAGGCATCTTTACCTGAGCTGCCGAAGATTTGAAAGATGTGTATGTCTCTCTTTAACTAACTCCCACAAACGACCTGGGGTTGCAATTACAATTTCTGGCTTTCGATTCAGTACACGTTCTTGCTTCTGTGCAGCCATGCCTCCTACAACAATTGCAGTCTTAATGCCTAGAACATATAAATAATAGTTTTTATCTCACTTAATTCATCAGTGAATGTCTTTACGCGTATCCAGTCAGAGAATTATCTTAAAAAGCCTATACCACAACTTACAGCAAGCATTTTGGCCAGGAAACTTCAGGGGTTTTATGTAACACTGAAGAGGCAGCAATGCTCTCAATTTTTACAGAAAAATTCTCATTATAGTCAGACACCAAAAATAATCTTTCTTTAAGTGCACCTGTGTTCCAATAGCAGGAAGAATTACACACGTCCTCCATAGCTGTTAGTTTTATTTACCTATACTTCAGAATCTTGTGTTTTATCAATTATATTTACATGAACAAGTATGTTCTTGTTATGAATAACCAGCAGGCCCCTCCAAGAATAAGACTGAAAAATGCTTGTCTTGCTAATAACGTCCCTTTTGCTATGATATAATCCTAACAAGAATACTCCCATCCAATTAATGATTCTCTGGACTGCACAGCAGCACAGACCACAGGTTAGCTTTAAGCAATTTGCTCAGGTACTAAAAGGAATTTCTCTTTGGAAGCACAGACTCCACACATTGCTTATTTCACTCTGCTTCTTCAAAGAAAATGCTGGCCCATGACAAACTCGATGCTACTGTGCAAGATTCCTCCAGTATCAAGGTACCACAGATCTCCATTCCCTACTACTTGTGGAACCCCATGCTTCAAGGTGGAGATTTTTCCCGAAGTGAGTTTGACACAATAAAGAAAACTCACATCAAAACATTTAAGTTCTTCACCATGAGGGTGGTGAGACACTGGAACAGGTTGCCCAGAGAGGTGGTGGAGGCCCCATCCCTGGAAGTTTTTAACGTCAGGCTGGATGTGGCTCTGAGCAATCTGATCTAGTGGGAGGTGTCCCTGCCCATGGCAGGGGGCTTGGAAATAGATGATCGTTAAGGTCCCTTCCAACCCTGACAATTCTCTGATTTTTTCTTCTGCTGCAACAACTATATGTCTCTTGGGCAGCAGACTTTTTATACACAAATAGCACTGCTCCCATCAGAACTGTAGTGACATAAACTGATTATTTCAGGCTAGGAGTTAAAATTAGCCTTGTAATCAGCTGTAGACTGATGAGCACAGCAGGATGTGTAAGACACCAAAGGAAGATGTGCTTAAAAGCAGCTCACTGCACTACGTATCCTCTTCAATAAACAAGCAATCTGTATTACTGGAGAAGTGTTGTTTTGGGGTGTTGTTTCCCCATGCTTCCCATCTTGAACAGTTTCACATGCTCACTCATTCACTTAACAGATGTGCTGACCTCTGGTTTGGAAGACAAAGGAACAGGATGGCATTTTTTCATCATGCATGTTACCCAGCAATATGCTCTGCTCTGACTACTGCAGAAGGCAAGTCAGACAATCCAGCAGTGACTTCTACCCTGAAAATTCATGGCCATAATTTCAGTTTTAGGCAGATCAAAATAATATATATATATATATATATTATTTACAGAGACTGATATATCTGTCAAAAAAAGGAAATTATGATACAGATATTTGAAAAGTTTATATATATATATAAAAATACGTATGTAAAATGAAAATTTTTATATATATAACCTACATTATCCAAAATCAGGACAAAGTTAGCTGTACCTGAGTATATGGTACTGAGTCTGTGCTGCCAAGCGTGAGTCAATAGCTATTTGAAGAAAGAAACACTTTAAAATAAAATATCCCACATTAACTGTTAACTTCCACATGCATCTCACTGAAGAATCTTAATGTTCTTCTCAAATATCAGTGACTATGAACCGTAACCCTTCAAAAGCCCCCCAATTTTATGAAGCAAAACAAAGTGTGGCACACATTCTGGCTCAACACCAATGCCAAGATTGAAACTCAGTGTAATTAGGGACGCGGCCTGTGGGGTCTACATACCTGTAAACTTTGCAACTGCATCAATGTGGTGTTTTACTTGTACAGCTAATTCTCTTGTGGGAGTAAGGACGAGTCCTAAAAGAGGTCTCTTTTTATGGAAGTCAACAGTATGTGTTTCGTCACCAGAATCAAATTCAAAATTTTCTATAACCTTCACACAGCCTGATGTGAAAGAAGCATCATCTTCATCTCCACTATCTTCAACCTGCTGATAGGTTAGTTTGTCTCCTTCATCCTCCTTTTCCCATCTTGTTTCAGCATGATGTTGATGGGACTCTTTAGAAACACTGTCATTTCTGGTTGTTGAGCTATTTGATTTTTGCCACTGCAGCACAGAGTGAATCATTGGAATTGCAAATGCGAGCGTTTTGCCACTTCCTAAAAAAAACAAACAAGAGGAGTAATACAGACCAACAAGCCATTTATTTGAAGTGATGAGAAAAGCAACAGCCTATCATACACTATTCCTAAAACATAAGCTGTAAAAGACACAAACCCTCGATCTTTAGAAGACCAGAAACTTGCAGAAATAGTATCTTTTCTCCTGTTCCCTTTATCTATCTCCTTGAGGTTACCGATAGCATACTTCCTGGGGAACAGGTATTTTTCCAGTCTCTAGCAGGTCAGGTAGATTCAGTTGTTCTGAAAGCATTCTCTAAAAGCTGCAGCAGCAGCCAAGATATTTTTAAAGAATTGTATGCCCTTAAGGAGAATATCATGCCCTAATTGACAGTTCTGATCAACGTTCTCCAAATAAAGGGATAGCAAATAAGGCCAAGGACAAACTGGAATGTACCTGGAGGATTTGCTTCCATCTTCAATTTACAGTACTGTGTTTACAACTTTCTTAGAAAATATATGTTGAAATACTCTGTCTAATTTCCTGATCTATCACCAGCTCATATTTTTATAATCAAAACACATAAATCTGATTTAAAACAGATAATCCACTTCACCAAGAATGGGGCTGTTAAAAAATTGTTCCCTGACTTTAACTTCAGGGGGTTGCCTGTTTAGGGGAAAACTGTAATATTAGTTCATTAGAACAGCTAAGTCCAGTATCATTATCCTGACCAGTACTGCTGCAAATTCTCATCATACCTACTTCCTCACCCCTCTGTGTGTCTGTGACATCTCTTATGACTTCTGCACTTGAACCAGAAAATGTTTATAATCTGGATTTGCAAGGCAGGTATACAGTAAGATTATGTATTACCTAGACATCTGTTTTAAGGTGAAGAACACTGTTGATCTTGAATTAAATGTAATGCAGTTTGGGTAGTGCAAACATCAGTACTGCACTCAGCTAGACTATGGTTGTGATAATCAGGACTATTCTGCAGATACTAGATTCATCTGCAATAATCACCTCACACGACACATTAGCTTCACAACATACAGATCACATACCATAGCCAGGCCTGCAAAACCAGAAGGAAAGTACANGCTTGTAAAAGGCGCTGATGAGGAGCGTGGGTGGAGCCCTCCCTGGATCTTCGTTCGCGAAGCCTAGCCACGACAACGACATCCTGGTACCCACAGATACTACTGCTCAAGCTATTTCATGCTTTTAAAAACAGTTTTAGATTGTAAGATCTTCACAGAGATAAAATCTGGTTCCTTAACCAACAACTTCACTAGTTCTACATGGTAATGACAGACATGGTTGCAGCCACTGCAATAAGCCTTGACATCCCCTGCATCTAATATTTACAGGGACCTACTGCCATATCAAAATCTTGATTTTTCCCTATGTTATTACAAAAAGGAAAGATGCATAGTTCTTTCACTTGTCACTTTCCTCCCTCAGATCCAATGCTAAGGGAAGCTGTAGGATGCAGAAAAATGAACTGGAGAGTTTCAGCCTCTCCTAGCTGTAGCACTTCCTAATGGACAATTGTCTACATCTTCCCTCAAGTTTCTACAGGAATGTCAGCAACCCACTGGGCTCTCTGCAGAGAACCTGGCTTTCTCTCATGAAAGAGAAAAATAAATGAGCAAAACACAGTCCTACTACCTTACCCTTACGGTTACACAAAATTAGACAGCAGCAACACAACCTGCCACCAACCGTGCTTTCCATTTTGCAGCTAGACAGGAATTTGTTTTCCACCACTGCCAAAATGGCACTTTTTTCCAGCACAAAACCACTACTCAAATTTTAGTTCCATTTTAAAAAACATTCTCTGTGGGGTTTTATAATCTTATTAAAGCTAATAGCACCAGCCCAGCTTCTGATTAAAATAAAAATGCAAATGACTGCATATCTTATTAGTTACCATACCTCCATGCTCAAGAGCAGTAAATGGCTTTACGAGACATGCCATGAGATAAGAAAACCGGAACAGATGAAAAGAATAAGCCTTTAAAGCAAGGTAACTTCCAATTGTGCTTCCTACTTTTAGGGGGTTTTTGGGGAAAAAATCTTGCACTGCTACAGAAGACAAAACTTCAAAGGTAGGAGCAGCAAAAAGGAGGAAACGTAATACTCTTGGACTTCACAGCATCAGGTAAAAAAGGAGCTGAAACAAATTTGACATAGGCTTTGAAAAGCTTAAAGATAAAGGCATGAGCCAATCACAAGCTGGATAATAAAAAGTACTTCTCAAGTTATCAATGTAATATTTCAAGCACAAGCAGTGAGAAGGGGTGGTGAAAACATACAGGCCAAGCTGAGACAGAGCTCAGGGTCAGCCTGCTTTGCAACAATAAAGGTCTAGACCATATCATGCCTAATATCTGTGCCTAGTATTTATTTACTACTCCCAGCCAGTACTGAATCATTTTCAAAGGAATCTAGTTCTCTGATTTGCCTTTGCACAGGGACATCCACAGAAGTTAGGCTGTTGGAATGATGACTGTTTGCTTCATGAATTGCACCCTTTGCAGTGTATCACCTTACAGTTCCCAAAACACAAAATAATTTGAAAAAAAAAACAAACCAACCAAAAAGATACAGCTGTCAAAAGCATAAAAACTGAGACCTCGAAGCTTTGCACACTGTACTCTGTAAAGATGGAACCCCCTGTGTTTGTAAGTTACAAAGTTTTAATATCTCATAACGAATCATTACTAATGTATCAGTATGCAGAAGCTCTAAGCTCTTCTACATATAAATGCTGCTTCTGCTACATACAAAGAACTCATAAGCATAAGCTGCATTTAAAGAGGGGAGATGGAAAGTTACCAGCATATACAACCAGTTTAACAAATCTGTACCTGTTTCTGCAGCACCAAGAACATCCATGTTATCCCGGATGGCAGAAGGCAAGGCTAAGGCTTGAATAGGAGTTGGAGCACTAAACCCCAGGTAGCTCAAGGCCTGCAACACTGGTTTAGGTACAAACAGGTCCTTCCATGCAGACACATCAGCTTTGTGATCTGTTGAGGCTGATAAAACTTCCGTTGTCCAGTTTTTAACTTTTTTAGAAGTAGGGACTGATGGAAGAGCTTCCTGAGCTTGAGAAGCCTTACTTTTAACTACCTTCTTTTTCTTTAGAGCGTCTTTTGTGCTTGAAGTGCTCTCAGCCACATGTCCATGGTCCTCACAATTTGCCACTTTGATTATTTCATTACACTTTGCCTCTTTTTCAATTAGCACGTCAATTTCTTCTGCATTAGCATCACTGCTTTTATCTGTTTTGCTTCTCAAATCTTTCTTTTTCTTTTTGGGAGGGATGACAGAAACTTCCTCACTGTCCTCTTCTGAAACACTCACAGTCTTTCTCTTATTTTCTTTTACTTTCCCCACTTTGGAAGAACTTACTAGTTTGTAATCTGTAAGTTCCTCCAAGCATACTATATCTTTGAACTCCTCATCAGCAAACAGATTGGGATCAATTTGCACAGTTTTCCATTTCCCTCTTACTTCAATGCCTTTCTGTTTCAATTTAAAGGTTGATGTAAATCTCCTTCCTTTTCTGGTCTTCATTTTTACCTAAAAAGAAACTGGAGGGAAACAAAGTAGGGCATCAGATCAAGAGAGTAAGGATTACATTAATGGAATCATAGAATCACTACACTTGGAAAAGACCTCTGAGAACTTTGAGTCCAGCCGTCCACCCAACACTACCATACTACCACTAAACCACCTCCCCAAGCACCACATCCACACATCTAACACCTCCAGGGATGGTTACTCCATCACCTTCATGGGCAGCCTGTTAACCCTCTCAGCAAAGAAATTTTTTCTTTATATTTAATCTGAACCTCTACTGGCACAACCTTAAGCCATTTCTTCTAGTCTTATCACTTGTTACAAGAAACTGAGGCCTGCCTTACTACCACCTCCTTTCGGATAGTTGCAAAGAGTGACAACATCCCCCCGAGCCTCCTCTTCTCCAGACTAAACAATCCCAGTTCCCTCAGCCAATCCTCACAACACTTGTACCCCTCACCAACTTCATTACCCTTCTTTGGACATGCTTCAGCAACTCATTGTGCTTTTTATAGTGAGAAGCCCAAAAATGAACACAGTATTCAAGGTGCAGACTCACAAGCACCGATATTCAAATACATGGGAAAGCAAAACATCATCCTTCTACTTTTTTTGGAAATATTATTAATACTAATAGCCCTCAGTATAAGAACAGCTGGCCAAGCCTACAGCCTCGCTTCTAGAACGGTTCTGGAGATAAAACTGGAACCGCCGGATAAATCCCATCAGGCCGCGAAGCGCTCCCCACTCTGCCTAGCCGGGTACCACCCGCCAAAGGATCCGCACGGGAGCTCTGGGCAACTGCCGGGACCAGCGCGAGGCCCGAAAGGCGCCACTGGCCTGCACCCCTGGACGAAGGGCTCCCCCCGCGCCCCTCCAGCGCTTACTGTGCTCAGCAGCCCAGGACAGAGAGGAACACCGATCAGTCACGGGGTCCTACCCGTCTCAGCAACTACCGCTAACGCTGCCACCCGCCGCGTGGACTCCCAGGCGCTGCCATTGCCGCGTTACGTCACTTCACCGCGCCAGCGAGCGCCTTCCCAGGGGGCGAAGCGGGGAGGGAGGAAGTGGCAGCGCGCAGCGCTGGGCGTGCGGCGGAGGCGGGGGTTCGGCAGCGGGGGCAGCAATGATACTCGTTACTCAGCTCTTGCGGCAGGGTTTGGGGTGTCATGTCTTCGTGGGTTGTGTGGGGCAGGTAACTGGCCCTACGTAGGGAAGGGTTTGAGGGGAAGCGCCTACGGTAACAGCCGGGCTTCCTGCGCCGCCTGTCAGGTGCGCTTTTGCTGTGAGGTGTGATCAATCGGCGTGGTGGTTCGTTTTGTCCCGTTCTTCGCGGAGATGGCTGGCAGGGGAAGTACGGGGCGGGAGTTTTGAGGGTGGCTGGACCGTGCTGAGTTACTGTGTAGCTGCTCGTGTCTGCATTTTCTCCCATAGGTAAAACGTGTGCTGGAAAAGGGTGAGCGTTGTCCTCAGCAAGGCCTTAATTTAGGTGCTCTAACACGGCCCCTAAGAGCATTCTAGACTTCCCCTACATTTGGCTGTGTGATCAGCTTAGGAAGGCAAGCTTTCTAATAGGTGAGCAAAGGAATATGAAGGAATGAGGGTGCTTCCTCTTATTTAAAGTTTTTAGGTAACTGGAGAGTAACATCTGCTTGCTAGTGTTACTATCAACATAACTTGTTACTGCAACCTATATTTTGAACAGAGCAAAACAGCAGGATAGCAGTGGCTTGCCACCGCCCTGGAGTGACAATGCTGGTTGTGATAGCTACTTCACGAGCATGGAAGAGGACATACCTTTTTTCTAACTATATACTGCCTTTTATTTTTCACAATTATGTTAGTAGCTATGGTGCTGTTTGCATAAATAATGCTAAAGTGTAGATTAGACATACTGCTGCAGACTTCACAAAGAAGGAATGGGAAATTTTATTTACCTTCCTACATTTGAAAACTTTCTTTCAGAATGTCATCAGCATCTCTATAGATCATTTTTGTATTACTGTGTACATAATACATCTCATTCAAGAAAGAATGTGTAAAGAGCCTCTTACATTTCAATTCTGAAATAAGCAGCTAAGTTCTCTTGTCCTCAGCACGGCTCATTCAATAAAAAACTTGTTACTCATATTTGCTTATGTGTTAATGTGTTCTTTATTATTTCCTGTTTAGTAGAGTACTATGGGTAGAGTACTTCAGTTTGGAGAGAAGTTGCAAATAGCTACAGAAACAAGCATGCCACTGAGGTCACAACATGATTTTTTTTTTCTTGTGCTCTTTGCAGCTTGATCTCAGTATAGGAAGAGGACATCAAATTATTACAATTATGCTAATGGCAGACTTTTTAGTTCTACTAAAAGATTGGCAGATTCTCTGAACAGCTTCTTTTGCTATGAGACATGGGTAAGAAGGGAAAAAACAGGAGGTTTCTAGGTGATAGAGACCAGGACAGTAGATTAAGGTGTAATCACAGCAACGATTAAAATCCTTCTTTGTGGTATCTGCAGGTGCTGCTTGGTTCTGTGAGAAGATGGGAAAATGGAGCTGTTTTGTTGGGGGGTTTTTTGTTTGTTTGTTTTTTAATGTATTAAGGCCAAGGGCAGACATAAGCATATAAATTTTTGTAAAGGACAGTTTCAGTTCCAGGTAATCATTGTTAATGATCTGTCAGTGCACAGCTTGAGGAATTGCTTCCAATCCATATCCTCATATAAGCAAGGCATATGTGCATTTGATGCTTTGTCCTCATGTTCTGTAAGAAATGAATTGAAATCAGTGAGAGTCCCTAAGTGAGTTCAGGGAGCAGGATTTGATACAGTAGCTTTAGTACTTCAACCAGCAAACCTTATTTATGTAGTACTGAACTAGGGATAGTGATGACTGACAGTGCTAGCTCGCTGATAGGAGCTGTGGCTGCATCTTCGCAGTCAAATTTCATGAGCGGTCTCTGCTGTCTATGTATTCTTTCATTAGCAGTATCTTTCCTTCCAGGTTCTGTAGATGCAAATTTAGAAGCAGCAATTTTGCTAGTTTATAATTTTTCCTTTTTATCTCTTTTACTGGATTTTAGCAAAAGCAGATTTGCAGAAGCAAAAGGAACTCAAAAGCTAGTGTGGCTGACTTAATGCTGATCCTGAATAAAGAAAATGTGGACAGAAGGTTTCTTAGCCATTAATCTGTCCTTAGAAAGTTTCAGAGTTTGCAGCTCTGTCCTGAAAGAAAGCTCTAACATGGAAATGACTTTCTAAATTATGTTGAATTATACTTTTTAATGTAATTATGGGCATATTTTTACAGAGCATAAGAATATTCTGATTTTTTTCCTCAAGAATCCATTTGTGGATGCAGCTGACTTCTTGATTAGTACTGAGCTCTATATACTATTTATAGACTAAGGGACTGAATTACAGGCCTTAAATCTTACTTTCAAAGAAAGCACCTGACTATTTGTAGTGAGCAGAGAGGTTTAGAATGGCCTTGCCTATTTAGAGGTGGGAACTCTTCTTATGCTATGATGGGAACTGGTTTTATAAGAGGCATTACTTTTCTGAGTTCTTTTGAAAAGGGATAGCTAAGGGAACTAAATATCTGCTTAGTAACTTTTGTCTTCTCGAGCCTTTGTAACCTGGAAGTGGCACAGCTTTGGTATGTTGTGACAAGGCTTTGTAAACAAGAAGTGGGCATTTCTGTTCTACCAGAGAGTCAACCGTTACACTCTTGGTAAATACAATCCATTATTGATGCAAACTCAGCTCTTGGTTAAAATGCCAACAACAAACAAAACAGAAGACTGCTTTACAGCCCCCCCTCCCCAACCCTCAGGACTTCTTTAAATCAACATCTAAATATCAGGAAATTGTGAATTCAAGATGATAACGTATTAATAATAGTTAATGAGTCATGCAATTTGTCTGCTTGCATTAACTTATGTCAGTGCATACATATTTGATTATTTTATCAATAATTTCCAAATGATTTAAGCCAATACATCTGAGGGCCAGAGAGAAACTGAGGGATTTGATATCTTCATTACAGTATTTTAGCTTCTGTCCTTCCCAGCTCTAAACTTAGAGTTTGCAGATTATTAGCCCAAATGTCGGTCCCCATTGTGCAGTATTAGATACTAGATGTTACATCTTTTGACAATATTTTTGTTTTGTAAAAAATAAAAGATTAGTCTTAAGGTAGGTCAAGCCAGAGATCTTTTTGATCAATGTCTTAATTTTTGGGATTTGGATAGCTGAATTCAATGCAGGGAACAGTTGAATCTGTCTGTGAGCAACTGATCTAGGCTTTCACTTAGTAATCAAATTCTTTGGTATCTCTTTTGTTTTTTTCTCGGTCTCTTTCAGGAAGATCAGTATCTGCTTAACTACCGATTATAATAGCCATTACAGCTAACAGAAGAATGTTACCATACCATGATGTATGTGAATACTCGTGGTGCATTTTCCTCATGAAAAAAATGCAGCCACTGGCCTCTGGAATACTTGATGCCTCCTGTGCTTTGCAGACTGTAGCGTTTGCTTTTCTGACTTTTCTGGAATGTCAGATGAGGCCTGTCATCCTAGACCTGAAATGGGAAGGTAAAATCTTGTTTCTTTCAGGCTCAAGGCCTTTGTTCTCATATACAGAAGTTCTGGAATATTGTTTTTGGACTGACAATATCTTAAGACAAAACACCCTAAAAATAATAACTCTGGGAGATGGGTTGTTAACTGGAGGAGATTTTTAGGTTGGATTCTTCTTTCTGTCTTCTGCAGCATTTTGGAACATTTTTCCTGTTTCTACAATTTATTAGTTTACTTTTGTTAAACTCATCTCCCCTTCACCTGTGCTGCCTTCCCCCCCACTTCTCTCTCTTTGTTCTTTCTTCTAACTTTGCAGATGAGTTGGTTGCTTACCTCTGTGTAGCATTTTTCATATAAAGTATGCTTTGACAAAGTGCTACTTCTTCTGCTAATGTGTTCATACAGCCAGGAGAGCAAGGCACTCTCCAGGAATGAGATTAAAGAGTACTGGCACATTTAACTCTAGTTACAATAGCAAGTACAGATACATCAAGGTTAAACTTTTTCTATGTGATTGAAGAATAGCAAAGACACCTTCATCTAGGATGAGAAAATAATTTGTAATGGTTGCACTCAGGTGCAACAGATAGTTCAGAATGTATTTTGAAGGGAAGAATGACAAAGGAATTTATGAAGATAACAGGGAAAGAAAGAAAGAAAAGTCTGTATTGGTTAGCCAAGGGGAAATGGGAAATCAGGCCATGTCTCTTGATAGGGTAACTAGTTTTCTGGGCAGAAAAACAAAGCTAATCTAATCTATCTGGACATCCTCAAATTTTTTTTTATATGAGAAATTATTAATAGCAAGAATAGGAGAGAACTTTGAGGTGAAAGGAGTTACCTAGAGGGACATGCACATTTCATTTGGGTGAGCACACTGGTGTGTGTATCAATAGATTAAGCTATCAAGTATATGAGATTTTCAAGGAGTTTCTTGAAGTCTCATGACTAGTCTTATTTCACTAATAAATGTGATACAGTATTAAATTTTCTGATGACACAACTACTAATACAAGGGGCAATTACAATATCAGGCAAATTGAAAGGACCTTAAGGACCAGAATAATTGGATTAATTTACTCAGCTAAGGCTAATACCGAGAATTTGTACTATTAAGTTCCAGATCACTGTGGATGAGAATGACCTCATGTATTAATTGATCACAAGATAACTGTGTGAGCTGAAAATGTAGTCTATTTGGTAAACTAATTCCTGTACACGTGTTCATTCTTAACAGGAGGCATTACTTCCCTGAAATTTTTATTTGCAATACTATATTCTGATAACCTTAAAGTTATAATGAGAGGTGAAGTCAAACTGCAGCAGATGCTGAGAGGATTATTAGGGTGATCAGGGGAATGAAGAACGTCGTTTAGGAGTGAAGACTAAATCCTGAGTTTAGCTTGTTTAACCCAGGATTATAGCAAATATGACTGCAGTCTTTACACACCACAAGAGGAAGAATAATTTAAGGGACAACACTGGTACAAAAAGAAACTCAGTAAACTGGCCAACAGTAATTTTTTAGTTAGGAAATCTGAAGTTTCTATGGCAACCAATGAGTAAAGAATACTTAAAGGCAAAAAGTTTTTAGTTTTAGTATAAAGTTTGACATGCGTATGACAGCGTTCGTGGTTGTCATAGTAAGGAACTGGACTCATCGGCTACCTCTGTGGTATGAATGTAACAGTACTGGTGTTTGGCTCTGAGGCAGACTGGTGTGGCTTAACCATGTCCATACTGGTACATTCTCTTAACCTCCTGAGTTTGGGTGCTTACATCCTTACTGCCTGTAGGGAGGTATCAAAAACAGTGTGACCAGTAGGACCAGAGAAGTGATCACCCCCCTGTACTCGGCACTGGTGAGGCTGCACCTAGACTACTGTGGTCAGTTTTGGGCCCCTCATTACAAGAAAAACATAGAGGCATTAGAGCATGTCCAGAGAAGGGTGACGAGGCTAGTGAGGAGTCTGGAGCACAAGTCTTATGAGGAGTGGCTGAGGGAAATGGGGTTGTTTAGCCTGGAGAAGAGGAGACTCAGGGGAGATCTTATCACTCTCTACAACTATCTGAAAGGAGGGTGTAGTGAGATGGGGGTAGGTCTCTTCTCCAGGGTTAACTGTGAGAGGAGGAGAGGAAATGGCCTCACGTTGTACCAGGGGAGGTTTAGACTGGGTGTAACGAGGAATTTCTTCACTGAGAGGGTTGTTAAATCTTGGAACAGGCTGCTCAGGGAGATGGTGGAGTCACTGTCCCTGGAGGTGTTTAAGAAATGTATAGATGTTCTACTTACGGACATGGCTTAGTGGAGTGTTAGTGATAGGTATGGTTGGACTTGATTAAATTAGAGGTCTCTTCCAACCTAAATGATTGTGATTCTGTGAGGTGTCCAGGCAGGCAGTAATGCCTGTCCTGAACCAGGGAACCATGTGGGAGCAGGCGGGCTGGCATTGGGACTGAGCTGGTGGTTTCAGGTTTCACTGTGTGAAGGGGTGAGCTCCTGTCCCTGTACCAGGCCCAGTGCCATTTGAGCTATTACTTTTCCCTTCCCTGCTTATTCTAAAGTGTTGAGAACATTGCTGGTAGCATATGGAATAGAACTCCCTACTGAAGTACTGATGGCACTGAGATTTTTGCCATTATAGTTCCTATTTCTAAAATGTAAAGAAGTTCTACTTTATGTGGATATTTGATAAAAACAGTAAACCTGGGGGAAAAAAGTGTTCTTTTTTTACAATAGACTATCATCCACTTAAATTTTGTAATGTAGTGTGCTATTAGATCCCACTCTCGGATCAAAAATCCTACAACTAGCTGGAAAATACAAAGAAAAATGCCACTTTCTATTTACTCTGTTGTTATTCTGTCTTTGTAGATGTGCTGTGAACTGCTTTTGGGGAGAAGGTAGCAAGATTAGGCACTGTAGAAGGAGAACATTACTAGGTCTTACAGAAAGACATGAAGAATGCAGTGATTGCAACCCTACAAATCTTATATAATACATAAAATAAATAGAAGGATCTTTTCAGTCTTCTTAGATCTTAGATCTCAGAAATTTTCTGCAAATGACAATAGGTAAATGAAGCAACAGTTTCTTAGCAACAAATTGGAAAACATGCTAAATAGTATTTTTTCCTACTGAGGTTTGTGTATGCTGTATTTCAAGCATTGTTCCCAAGTGGACTTAGATTTTTGTGTACATTTCTTTTAGATTAATGTTTTTACAGTCTGTCTTGACAGGGAGTTGGAGTTTCTGAGGAACCAGTGGTCTTGGAGATATTCTTACTTGGAGTACAAATGGAATCAAAATTCTTGTTTTCTAAGACTAAGGCATTAGACGGAATATTAAAGCTGCAATGGTGACCAACAGTTGATACATCTCTGGCCATCTGGGGTTGGTAAACAGACTGAATTAAACNCCCAAGTGATTTTCAGACTGTGCCTGTAACCATAACTGTAATTACACAGTAATCTACATAGTGTACATTATAAAAGGGCATTTATTTTTTGTGCACTATTAAATTAACAGAAAAAAGGGGAAATGAAGAATGAAATGTTTTATTTTGACCTGTACAGAAACTCTTCAGTAGTCCAAGTTATAAAAACAAACAAAAACCACAAACAAACAAACAAAAAAACCCCGAACACCTTGGAAAGAAAGCATTACTTTCAAATTGACCCAAAATATTTCTTTTTTTTTTTAAAGCACGTAATCAAAAAATATTCTGCTGACTTTTTCCATATCATTTGTTTGGCCATTCTTCTGGCTTTATACTGGAGTGCACACATTTTGCCTGGAAGTATTCCTTTTATTCCTTTGCATGCCCTTCTCTATTTCCCAGACCTATTCCTTCTCATTCCAGCTGATTCAGGTACTGCAACAGATACTGAGACTTCCTAAATTTTCAACTTCTCTGTGAATTATTTCATTTACAGGTTAATTCTGTGGGAATATGTAACAGGTAGATTAAGAATCACAGTGTTTTTGGAGCAATTTCCAGAAGGAAGACATCTAACTGCAGGGTAGCAAAGAGAACTGCACATCCGTGCAACACAACAAATCCCTTCACCCAAGAGCCCTTAGGTTGAGTCAGTGACTGTGAAGGATTCTTCAGGTACGAAGTCCTCCTGTCTGTTTTGTCTGGTTTTGATCTTTGTATTGCATTTAGAAGGCATGAGTAATACTATTTCTTTTCTTTCAGTAGGTATGAGTGCCATTTTCCCAGGTGCTTTGCAGTTGTCTCCATCAATGACAAATTATTTAGAATCAGCCCAGTTTTGGCTTTGCAAGCTTACACAGCTCCTGTATTAAACTGGAGGTTCCAATTCACTCTGGATTTCACAAAAGCAGTATGAAATAGCTCTTCATTCTATTACAATAGCTATGACAAGATTAGAATGAAGCTGAAAGGGCTTTATTTGAGAGAAGAGAGTAGTGGAAAAGGGAGGCATTGAAAGCAGCAGCAGTGGAAAGGAAGTCATGCATGACTTTCACAGTTACGAATGACAGACCAGTTGGGCAAATATGCCCACAGATTTACTATCAGAGAAGATTAATTTTTATATGTATGTTGTTTTGGAACAAAATATGCAGGCTGCTTTTTTTCATGTCCTGTCCCCGTCTGCACAAGCTAATTCCTTCTGTGATCTTTATTCTGGTCCAGTATTCAATTTACAGAAAAAAAAATCTTATTTTTATTCTGCTTTTTACATTTACAGGGTATTTGTAGATCTCTTTGACAAATCTACTGACTTTAAAATTAATAGGAGTCATGTCTGCACAGTGTTTCCTGGACTGAGTTATAAGGACAGGTTTTTAAAGGCATTAAGAGACCTGTTTACATGTTTATAAAAGCCTTCTCTTCTTTAGTGACTTACAAAATTTATGTAAAACTTAATATGATAAATCAACCTAATTGTATATCTAGACTCCACATTCTTCAGTCTTTAAAACTGAATTATGAAATACCTGATTTGAAAACTGTAATGAGTTCTTAATCCAAGGCACACAAAAGAATATGTCTTTGGTCTCATAAGATCTTTAAGACTCTTGAGAAAGATTTGCGAGGTGAAATAACCACAAATTGGCTGTGAAAGAACTAGCAAAAGGATTTTCCTAACTGAGATTGGGATTTCAGTGTTTTTTCTTAATATTATCATTGACAGAAGCCTGCATGTCAGGCTTCTGAATCTGAGAATAGAACATTTTACAAAACTGTTTTGTCTTCCCGTTCTTGTGGAGATAGTTAGATGCTCTGAGAGAGCCTAGGTTCAGTTATAGCTATCGTATTTGCTAACTGATGACATTCCTTGGTTGAAAGGATAATGCAAATAAGGTGCTCAAAATAGTGTTTCTCATTTTAATTTGTCATCATGCCTTGAAAACTCAAAATGGTTTTGGTTTGCTATTACATAACAGTTTAATTATTTATATGTACTTTGGATTAGACTTTTTTGCTAGCAGTTCTGTTGTACATTTGAAATTAATGGAGATGCTTTAATTTTTTACTGTTTTGCTGGTTTAACTGAGCACAGGATTTGGCCTAACTGGTACACAGAAAACTAACACACGGACCACTTTTATTTTTTTGCTAAATAAAAGCTGAGATACGTACCAATCATACAACAAAAGTTAATCAAATTCTTGGCAATATACTACATAGTGTTACCTAATCCTTACAATTTCTGGAATTATGCTTTATCAACAAAACTTAGAGTGATGTGGGCATTGCAGAGTAATAGTGAAACATTGCACCAATTCAAGTCCTCATGTAATACTTACAGGGTCTTTTTAACTCTTAGTGTGGGTGTGATTGTTCAGTATAACCCTTGTGAAGGCCACTGTCTTGAGGCCTGGAGAATTATTTAGCTCAGTAAATGCTAAGTGTAGCTATATATGTTGATTCTTGTCATGCACATGTTGCATTACTAGTCCATCCCAAAAGAAGCAGTTTTACTACGTTTTTTAAAAAGATAGCATTTTCTGTGCTTATTTGTCCACCAGTCAGGGTACAAATGGTGTATCTTTATTTTGAAATAAATACTCTCCGTTTTACCCCCAAAGTACTCCATAATTGTGATCCATAATGGTAAATCCTACAGCATCCAAGGCCTGACTGCATGTATCAAGAAGAATATCCATATTGAAATCTGCCCAACTTTTTTAATTATGAGCAGTGTGTAACCTGAGTGAGGGAAAGGACTGTGAAGGTGAAGAATGTGAAGTTATAAAGAGTGGAAGTGATGCCTTTGATGTAGTCACAGTTCACTGTCAAGGATGTCAAAGGTTTTCCTTCGTTGTGGTTGTTTATTTTTAATAGAAAAGCATTTATTGGAGGAGGAAACTGCTTTGGACATTTCATTAATATAAGCACATGTTTATAGGTTTCTTCTGTGTAACTCTCCTTTGAAGTATATGTGATAGGGGGGCAGGACACTGGTGAGGTGTCCTAGCACAGCTGGAACGGAGGGCTACCAGAGCTGAGGGGAAGGTAGCAGTGGACGAGGAGTCCTACGGAGAAGGCTGCAGCTCACGGGGAAGCCCATGGAGGCCACAGCTGGGGAAGAGGAGCCCCGCGGGCGGTCCCAGCAGGGCAGACTGGGCTGTGGTGTGAGGCCCGCCAGCACAAGGCGGCGGAGAGTGCGGCCGGGGACGAGGCCCCTCGGGCGTTCGGATGTTGCCGCGCTCGGGAGCTGTTTCGCCCCGCGGAGGCCGCAGTAGCGCCACGTTGCCGCGGCGACCAGCTCGGCGATGCTGGGCGGCCTCGCCGCGGGGGCCGGTGCCGTGCGGACTGCGGAGCTTCGGTTCCGTAGCGCTCGCTCCCCCGCTACAGCCACTCAAGCGTCCTCCGCGGCAGCGCGGGAGTGGGACGGGGGCGGAGAGCGTCACTGCACCACAGCGACCGTCCCTCCTCCTGGGGTGGGAGGGCAGAGGCGGCACACGGGCACCGCGGCGGGGTACTACTCCGCTCCGCGCCCTGCCCCGTTGGTGAGAAGCCAAGCACGGGAGCCCGGGCGCTGCGCGGAGAGGTTCCGCCGTCCCTTCCCTAAGCCCGGAGGCAACCTGGCCCCCTCGCCCCTCCACTGCGGACAGGGGCGGCCCGCGACGAGGGGAAACTTGGCTCGAAACTCGTCCCTCGCCGAGGTACCAGCGGCTTCACCGGGGACTGGAAGCGCCTGTTCCGCTCCTTGCCCGCCCGGGCCAACCGGAGAAAGTTTCCCATCAGGAGGCTCGGCGGGGGCAAGCGGCGGCGGGCGCCTGCTGCCGCAGTGTGTGCGCTGAGGCGAGGCTGCCGGCGGCGGAGGCCTCCCGGCGGCAGGAGGCGAGCGGCGGGCGCGCTTGGAGGGGTTGTTACGCCGTGCCGGTCCTGCCTCCTTCCGTGCGATGTGAGACGCGGGGAAAGCATCGGTTGCCAAAGGCTGTAGTTATTACATGCATCCAATACCTTCTTCTCCAAAATGGATTTTAGTCAGACCAATTTATTTGGCTACATAGAAGACCTGCAGGAACTAACTATTATAGAGAGGCCAGTACGCAGGAGCCTGAAGGTATATACTTCAAAATAGAACGATGATTTAAAATTTTTTTGAAATTGTGTCTGTTTTGTTTATGCACGGCTAACTGAATAGGCAGTTTATTCTTTACAGAACCAGGATACTAAAATTTTTTTTCAGTCATTTTGAAATAAACAGTCTTGGATTCTGTATAGCAGGGACTTGGTATTTTCAGTGTAAGACTGTTAAACTGGAAAGAAATAGACTAATTTAGGGCTTTGGATTTATTTATATATGACTTGTTTGTACGTTAAATGATTAATAGTGATAGTGTCAGACATGGAACTGTACTTCTATTACATCTCATCTTTTCCTGGTGAAAGATTTACTTGATTGAATTTGAAATGTTGGCTAGAGATTTCAAGGATTAAATTCAAATTACTCTGGAACTGTCGCTGGATATGTGGGGAGGAAGGGGTTGCTTTAAGAAGATTAAAATGATGAAATAGTAAGGCATTGTAAACTCATAATCTCTATTTCACGCTTGACAGACACCAGAAGAAATAGAAAGATTGACAGTTGATGAAGAGCTCAGTGATATTGAAAGGGCTGTTTATCTGCTAAGGTATTTCCTACAATATTACTGTGAAACATTGCTTAACCGTGAAGCTTTTGTATTTACCTCTTACTCCTTTTATTTTCTGTCTTTCAGTAGTAGATTTTTTTTTTTTACATTCTGCTATGTTAAACATATAGGCAAGATAAAAATAGGTACTGTGTTTATCTTAAAAATGCATAGAATAGGATGCCTGCATACATATATAAACATTTGTTTTCTGAGTTTCTAACATGGCTTTTACCAACACTGAGTTGTACTTCATCATCTTTTCCCCTGCAGTTGATTTTACAAGATTCCCTGAGTGTTAACATTAATAACTTCATAGTCACTCTAAAGCACAAGCAGTTACCACAGAGCTGATAACAGAGCTGTTGGAGCATGCTGTATATCTCTGGGCTTTCAGAAGAGAAAACTTGAGAGATTAGTTTCATGGTCCTTGGGAAATACTGTAGAAGATGCATTATTAATACTTTAATGTGTTCTTGTTTTTCATTTTATCTCTTCCTCCTCTAAGATATTTTTTTGCAGCTACTTGAATAATTTAAATTTTTATAGTTTAAAATACAGATCTTTCAACTACTGTGTAAGTCATCTTCGAGAGTACAAATGTTGTGAGGGATTTTGATTTGAATATGCATTTTTAGACAATATCTATTAATTGGAGAACCAGCTGTGGCTCCCTCTCAGTTTGCTTATTCTGCTGTTTTAAGTGCTTTTATAGTCTATGCCTGTCTTCAATGTTTAGAGTATGTATTCTCAGTGCCATAGTTTTCTCGTTTTGGTGCACATGGCATTATTTTTATGTAAGCATTTTTGTCCACATACTGTTTTTCATACTGAATTTTGTTTTTTGGTTTGTTTTTTTTTTTTTTCATGCTAAACTTTAGTAAATAGTGAATTTAAAAACTTGCTTTGCTAATAGTTCCTGTAATCAAAGCGGTCTGTTGACTCTAGGGAAAATCAGAGGGAACAGTTTGCATGTAGTGCATATCATTGTGCATATCAGTTTTGGTTTTTACCTCAGAGCAATCAGCATAGTTGAATTTACTTTTTTTCTTTCCCTATGTGGCAGCACATTTCTCTGTTCTTTTCGCAATTAAAGATCATGTTTCCAGTAATACATCTCTATTGGGTCATTGCCTTGTTAAAGGGTAAAAAGTTCCACTTCATATCTTTCATTTTACTAATTGCTTTTCAACCTGGCCTTGAACTTCTGACACCTTCATCTGCTTTCTCTCTACTTGAGCAGCTGTTCTGGGGGCATAATATTATTTTCCTTGTGATGAAGTTTTCATTTTTGCCTCTCCATTGTCCTCATTGCTGAAAGGTAGCTTCATCTCTGCTTCATAAGCTTTTTGTAGGGCAGTCACTTGCTGTGATTGTCCAGGTATGTTAATACAATAAGCCAGTGGAAGCTTTTGCTGTTCAATAGTATATTGCCTTCCCTTTACTGAGCAGATTATAAGCAAATAGAGGTGAAAAGCTGCATGTAACACAGGTAGTATCTTTTATATAATGTACAAAGATACGTATTTTTGGCTTGTCTGGCATTTTTTAATCTATTACAATACAATACCCCTGCCAGTTCCTGTTTGACAATAATGGCAGTCTGGTCTTTTCATGCCTCGCTTTCTCACACAGATGCTGTCCTTCAGGTTGTCCCTTCTGTGGGACTCTTCTTAATAACCAAAAAGACACTGTCTTTTCTGAAAGTTTCACTATAAAAATTGCTTTGGTGAGATTGAAGTGAATTGTCAATGTCTGTGTTGTGCTCTATTTGGAAAGAATGATGCTATCTCCATAGACATTAAAAAATATGCAAGAACAATAATGGAAAGCAAGTCTCTTACCTTAAATATCTACAAATAGTATGAAAATACTTAATATGTGTCATGTTTTATTTTATGGTGTCAATTATTCATGTAATCTTAATCTGAAATTGAAGATTTTTAATTTGCTGAGGAGGGTAATCATTAGTGTTGCTTGTACAGTTCAGTGGAGCTGACTAATACTGAGTGACACCTTTATTTGAAAGTCCAAAAAGTATTCTTTCATTATGAACAAAAAAGCCCAACCACTTTCTTCACGCATTCTTCTTTCCCTCCAAAACCTGACCCCAGCTTCTCCCTACCCATGAACTGGGATACTACGGTGTGCTTCCATGAAAGGTTTTTTTTATGTTTAGTAGATACTTACTTTTTGTAGATTTCAGCTTCTGGAGTCTTACTATTGTAGTCTGGAAAAAGGTACATAGACATTGTAGTTGGAGAGAATAGTACAGCCTTTTATTGTCTGAGGTTATGGTGCTTGAACAATGCTTTTTATTTGGTTTGGGATTTTTTGTAATTTTTTTTTTTCCTGTGACCAATTCTTGCTGTACTCCGTATATAAGGAAGTATTAATTTCCCAACTCTTATGAGGAGGAATTAATTTCCCAGCTCTCATTAGTTCTTTTTTTTTTCTTCTCTGGTATTACTTCTCATTTGCCAGTAATTAAATGGAGTTTCCGGCATACTGTTTTATTTCTTGATCTTGTAAAGCTACTTGTTTTACTTATCTAATATATGTTCATATCCATCAAATGATTATTGTGTATTTCTGCAATGTCATGTCTGTCTGTATCATGATGTATTGTTGTAGGCTTTGTAAAGTTCTGTTCATTGTCTACTCATAAGTATGGCATAAATACATGTCTACAAATGTTCTTAGCATTTGGTGAGTACATTCATGCATTAATCCTGTTAAAAACCTCACTTTCACAGGAATGTGGCTTCATTTAAATTTGTTTTCTGTTGTTACCTCTCATAGTTTAGTTTTACATTCTAAATAGAATTGATTGAAATTTTGACAATCCTAATAAGTTTATATACATATATATAATATTATTTTTAGGGGATGACTTTGCTTTCATTATCCACTTTTCTGCCAGTACTGTTCTTCAGATAACTGTGTAATGATGTAGATTGACAAGATGATGTAGCTAAACCTGATTATTTTTATTCACATTAGTTTTCAGCCAAGTCAACTTGATTTGTTTCATCATGTGTATGTAGTAACAGTTATGCAAGCAAAACAAAGGACTCAGTAGCTCTCCTGGTGACCAGAGTCACTTTAATGTGACATAAGTATGGGTGAACTTCAGCTTTAGAATCATAGAATCACAGAATGTTAGGGGTTAGAAGGGACCTAGAAAGATCATGTAGTCCAAGCCCCCTGCCAGAGCAGGATCACCTAGACGAGGTCACACAGGAATGCGTCCAGGTGGCTCTTGAATGTTTCCAGAGAAGGAGACTCAGCAGTCCCCCGGGCAGCCTGTTCCAGTGCTCCGTCACCCTCACTGTAAAGAAGTTTTTCCTCATGTTAATACGAAACCTCCTGTGGTCCAACTTGCTTACGTTCCCTCTTGTCCTAACATTGGATGACACTGAGAAGAGCCTGGCTCTCTACTCCTGACACTCGCCCTTAACATATTTGTAAACATTAATGAGGTCCCCTCTCAGTCTCCTCTTCTCCAGGCTGAAGAGACCCAGCTCTCTCAGCCTGTCCTCATAGGGCAGGTGCTCTACTCCTTTAGTAATCTTAGATCATTGTTGCACAGAGTACTCCATTTTAGATGATGTTCTGCAATCAGACTGGGCAAGCTCTAATTTAGTAAGGATGATGAAGCAAATTAGACCATCATTTGTTGTGATCTCAATTAACCTTATTCTGATTGAGGAACTGGGCTTCCTTAGACCAGGTTGTCAAAGATGTTTATGATCTTGTCATGGAAATCAAATGGGTTTTGGTACCTAAAAAGGGAGAGGTATTTGAGTGTCTAGAATCCATGTTTTGAACTTTCAGCCTGAGCGTTTGGGGGTTTCTGTAGGGTGTAAGCGGAATTACTTAAGAGTGATATTGGATGTTGCTGGCCCAACAGAAGAACAAGAAGAACAAAAAAAAAGAGCTATGTGCATCTCAACTATGTAGGTTTCAGGATTGATGGCTTGTCATAAAACCATCAGACTAAGACAACCTACCAAACTTTGCATGGAAGCAACTGAATAGTTTGCATTCCACTTCAGGACATCGTGACCTCTATCAGGAGAGTGGCAGTAAGCAGCTCAGGGACAGTAATTTTATTCATGCTATGAACCTTTGTCTGTAATCTTAGTTTCTATGTTCGCTCATGTTTGATGTTACTTATTTTTATCTGTCTTACTGCAGCTCACTCTTTTATGGCATACAGCCTGTAGCAAAATATGTATTGTTTGCCTGATGTGAATCTGTTTTGGATACAAGGATGCTTACTGACATGTACACTGTGGCATGGTTTGTTTTCTGAGGACTTTTCTGATAGATTTCCCTAGGGTTTTTACATTGCTGTGTGTAGTGTATTATTTTATATTCACTACTTTTTGTTTATTTGTGCCTGCTTAGTGCTGAAGCTTCCAGGCCTTGACATTTCTGTCATACTCAAAATAGCAGGGTAATAATGAGTTACTAAGGTGGAAGATTCAGCCACTTAGGAACATACTTTATTTTTGTTTTGGAGTGATCCTGTCTCTCTTACTTTACAAAACAACACAGTACACCTCCAAAACATTTAGCACAGTTTTTGAAGACACAATAGATACTTCATCTAGATTGGAAGCAATTCAATGCCTGTAAACTTTACATATTTGAAAAAAAAGTTGTATTTTACTTTTAATCTTTGATTAGCTAGAGTATTCTCAAATTCCAAATAACTTATTATACAGTTTATGTTGTTAATGTGTCATTACTACTATTGGAAAGATTTTTTTTAATTTTCCTTCTAGTTTGTAGTCTTTGTCATGTTAGTTTTGGAGATTTCATTTTCTGCATAGGTGCAGTCAACTCACCTTTGAATTTAAATGAAAACTTTTATTTAAATGTAGCATTAGGAGCTGATTTTCTAATATAAACTACGTCATTTTTTTTGCGTTACATAATCACAAGAACTGGTTACTCTGTTCCAGTTATACAGATTCTGAATTTATGGTCCTGATGCATACACAGTATGCTCAAAGTTCCAGCTGTCATGCTCGTTGTGGCTAGGCTTCGCGAACGAAGATCCCGGGAGGGCTCCATCCACGCTCCTCATCAGCGCCTTTTCCAAGCGCGCTGATAAAAAGAGGATAGCAGATAGCACCCTCGAGCCTGCGCTAGGGATTTTTTTTTTAGGTGAGACACAGCATGCGCAGAGCTGGACCCACCCTTTAGTCCTAAGGTTCATCTGCCAGGGCCTAGCAAGCTTGGACACTGGCAGCGAGGTCCTTAGGACAGAGGTTTAACCTCTGAGATGGAAGGCCTTCCAGGGCTAAACGAGCTCCATCTGCCTGGGTTTGGAATCAGAGTTGTCCTTCTCCTAGGATGACTGCCAGAAGGCTAATGAGCTCATCCTATCCATACAAGGATTCTAGGAACATGGGTTTCACTCCCCACACTTTCCCGTGGGCAATGAGTTTAATGCTCCCTCTGCTGTCGGCACAGTTATCGCATCAGGGGCCACAGGAGACCCCAAGTGATTTTCAGACTGTGCCTATGTCATGCTTTAGCGCATTGGAAAATAGTTCTTCCAACTATACTGGCAAACTAAACACTAACATTAAAAGTATTTCTGTATTTGTTTTTTCCTGTCTTTTATTTTGTAAACTGCGACTTAAATTCTGTAAAGTTTCAGTCCTGATTTACTTAGTTTTATGCATAAATTAGTTACTTGACCATGACACTGTTATGCAAATAAATTCATGTATATGAAATTGATTCTTTCACCTTAAAATGAAATGTGTGTCTGTAGTCTTCTGAAATGGTGCTAGGTCACATACTTTTATTAAAACTTAGATTTGTGCAAATACTTCTGTTCATATTTGCTGAGTTGAAACTAGAGCTTAGGAACTAGCTGTAAATATACAGAGCAGAGTTAATATGGCACTCTAAGAAAAAAGTGAGAGAGAAACCTTCATTTCAGTTTTCTTTCTTGGGCCACAGTCAGTGCAGAAGGATGGCAGTGCCAGTCCTCTCCATATTCTAGTGTTTTTGATTGTCCTTCATTTGCCTTTGTGCCTGCACAGCACATTGGAGAGTTTAACTTGGGCAAACTGTGAAAATAATGGTTTGTTTTAAAACAGATCAGCTGTCTTATCCAGGACTTTGTACACCTGAAAAAAGCCCTGTGCCAGCACAAGAGAGTTGGGTAGCGGCATAGGAACTGTGTGTGGGAACGAGTGAAATGGCTTTGAGACTTAGCACTGTGTTTGGCTGGCTCAACATGTTCGTGAAGCCAAGATTTCCTTGTGTATAGTGTCAGAGTCAAGTTAAGCTTAATCAAGCTCTTCCTGTATCACAAAGAGTGGTTCTTCTTTCCCTGCTGCACATTACAGATAAATTTTGTGTGCCAGCACTAATGCTGCCATGCAGTCTCAGTCAGATTAGGGAACTGATGCTAAATTTAACAAATTTTTCAGGTACTTGCTTCCAACAAAATGTGCAACTGCATGGTTGCCTATGCAACTTAAGTGGGAGCATGAGCAGAGAGGAAGACACAGCTGGCAGATTGCTTTCCCATCAATATATTGAATCTTTGAAGTCAAGTACTGGTTGAAATGATCAGAGTATGAAGTATCAGCTGTAATGTATTTAATGAGCCTTTTGACATTAAATGGATTTTAGGAAGGCTACATAAGAGCTGTGATGTGTGAGATCAGTGGCAGCTCTTCCTTATGCATTTTCAAATTCTCCTCTGGAGGTGTCAGTTATGTTTCAGAGCATCTTTGTACATGACATAGTAAGGCGAAACTAGATAGCTACATAGATGCCTTTTTTAATAGTAAAGGTAGTTGAAAGAACTATGTTTTTTCCTAACTTCTAAAAATTTTTCTATTGTCCTGGGAAAACCTTACCATGCTCTCAGAAAAGATCTACGTAGGAATATCTAGCTAAGTATTTACAATGTTTCTTTCTGTCTACATGAAAAATACCATGCAGGAATAGTATGTTGCCCAGCAGGAGACCGAGTTTGTTTTGGTTTTGTTCAGATGAGCACTGACACTTAATAAATAACTTCCACAGTTCATTTTGAGATGGCACGTAATTAATGTGTAAGTATAATAATTCTCCTGTATGTGACATTCCATAGAAAGCTCCAAATGTTTATAACAATATTTCATACTTCTAAAGAGCTTTTATCCTTGTGATTGCTCAGTATTACTAGTTTATGTTTGTATCCTTTGCCTTGTTTGGCAAGAGACAATAGTATTGCACTAGTTTATGTCAGGACTTGGAAATGAAACCTATGAAAACTGCATGAGGATGTAGGTGGGAAAATACAATGTTTTGTGTTAGAATATATCAAGGGTACAAACTCCTCAAAGAGTAGGTCCTGCTGTCCATTTATGCCAAGTCTGAGAATACTTTTCGGATGATGGTGCCCTGCAGTATAATGACTGTTCTGGTGTTTTGAGGACTACTTTGTTGTAGACATATAGAGCTTTTTGCATGTCATGGTGTGATGCTTCCATAGTCTTGTACTCTGACTCCATTTGTTGCTGCCAGAGAGAAGAAGCTGCAGTAAGTACTGTTTCAGCTACTCTTTCCCTGAAAATGGTAGTAGGCATTTCAGTTTGGTATCAGGATAGCAGCATACACCATTACCTGTCCCAAAAATCTCTTCCCCTGAAAATGGTAGTAGGCATTTCAGTTTGGTATCAGGATAGTAGCATACACCATTACCTGTCCCAAAATCTGAGTACTCTGAGGCTCTTCAGAAGTGCTGATAGACCAGAGCTTTTAGATATTCCCTCTGAATCTTCACAAAGTGAGGCAAGTAACACTCCCATTATGTGTTCATTCACATTGTCCTGCACTTTGTTAACTTTGTGCAAAGTTGTTTTACTGAGGTGAAATTCTGTTTATAATTTGAGGACTTCAGGAACTAGGACTTCAGGAACTAGGACTGCTGGCTTGAGCCTGTGTCTGTGTCTCAGCTGATCTGTTGTGACAAGTATAATTTGGAATGAGACAAGTAATAGCTTCACTGAGATTTAAAATTAATCCTGTTCTCTGGGGTATACTTGTAGAACTCTTTGATGTAGCTATTTTTGAGTTAACTTTAGTAATATTAGTGTTTTTGTCTTTATTCCACTAGCTGGTAGTCTAAATGCCAGCACTCTGTTGAAGTTACGATGGATCTTGTCAAGCCTCAGAGCCCAAAGCTTTATGTCACAGGAAAGAAACCAGGATTATTTCATTACTTAAACAGAAATTTTCATACCAGGAAAACAGAATGGTAATGTAGACACTTCTTGAGACTAAGAAATTCAAGGAGGTCTACCTTATTCATTGGGAGGTTCTCCGTTGTTAGAAGCACCTTATTTAATCATTCAGAGACAGTTTTTTGTATAAAAAAAGTTCTCTTTAGGTCTTGAAGGCAAACTGAAAAGGTAATTGGACGTGATTTTTGTAGTCAGGATTTCTGTTGACATAGTCTGGCAAAACACACAGTACAGCTAAAGAGCCAACTGTTTAAGTGATTCACAATTGTAGGATTCTGTACCTGAAAAAGAAAGTTGCTTCAGATTCCAAAACTGATGCCACAAGTGGCATCTCTAGTCAAAGACTGAGTTATGCCCTCAGGGAAACATTTTTAAAAATGGGCTGATGATACAAAGGTAGCAAAAATCTTTTCATTTTAATATGATAGTGATGGGAATGCTGCGTAACTGAGTTGTCAAACTCACACTTTGAGAATTAACATGTCATTGGCATTCATACATCTTGGTTCCTCCTTCTCCTCCTCTCTCCTACCAGTGTGTAGTTACTTTCCTAGATTAGGTTGTGTGTGGGTCTTTCCAGTCTGAACAATAATAGTACCCTTTGCAGGCTTTGCAAGTAAGGATTCTCTAAGTCTTATGCCTCAGTCTTTTAAAACTAGTTTTATATGGCTATCACATTCACTCCAGGTCTTGAAGTCACTGCTCTCTCCATGATTAACCTTGCTGGAGACACTTCTGGGCAAGATGGAGTCTTTCCCACTGAACTACCATATCCCTATAACCTATCAGATGAAAACCCCTGTCTGCGCAGGAAAAATGTCTTTCTGGTTTATGAGTTATAATAAAACAGAATGAGAAAAGAGACAATGAACCACTTGGAAGCTAATGCTAGATCTCTTAGATGTATCTGTGTATTGGGTTTGGCCAATACAATCTGTCTGAAGCATGCTTTATTGTCTCTGTCTGATACATTTATACAAGCAGGAAAATGCACCAGATGTTTCATATCCATGTTATTATTTGAAGAGACTCTTGATGCAGGTATTTGTATTTAAATTCTACCATTTAGCTTCTTTTGAATTCAAATAAATGTCTGCATGTTTCTTTTTTCAACTCATTACCCTACAAGGGGTTAATGTTAAGGAATAGAAAGAGAAGGCACTGGATATATTCCTCCGTATCTTGGTAGCGGTTGATTCAGGAGCAGTTTTCTTTATTCCCTGTTGTGTGGCTGTGGGTTCTGAGAATGTGTACAACTCTCATGTGCAGATTAGCTGAGTCATTCCTTGTCAGTTGTATCAATTCTCAGCAGGACCGAGGGGAAATGCTATGCTTTCTTGAACTTGTTTCCAACAATAGTTAACATCTTGCCCATCTACCCCTTAAATACTAATGCATTTTAGATACTTGCCCCTTTCGTAAAAGACTCTATAGATAGACAATACTTCGTAGTCATTGTATAATTAAAAAAATGGTACACTCTTTGTTTACAACAACATACTACAGTGTGGTTTTAGTCCCAGTGTTCCTCTGTTCCTACTTTCCTGTTCTTCCGCTGTTGTTAAACTTACTATAGCATAGGAAAGTCAGATTCAGGTAGTGTGTAAGCAGGGATAGATGAACTGACGTGAATGGAGTTACATAATTTTAAACATGCATGAATCCAAACTCAGTATTCTAACTAGGACTCTTGTTGACTTTATCTACTTAAAGTGGCCAGGAAGATACTTGTAGGTCTTCAGACATCTTTTTTCAAACTTATGTTTTCTGTAAGATTATATAAATAAAAGTGACCAGCATCCCCAAGTCAAAATAATGCATAGTGATAAAAAAAGACTGAAGCCTCAAAGAAAAGTCTTACATACTTTCTTATTGGAAAACATAATTTATCCATTCTTTTTATCCTTATTCATTTTTCAATAATCATCCAGTTTGAGAGAATTCTTCTGGCTTTGCAGATAGATCAATACAGATATTTTTCTCTTTTAAAGTTAAGTGAAAGAAAATGCACAAGAGATTTTTTTTTCCCTTTCCCAGTGTATCTTAAATCAGAATAATATAATTTGGTTTTATTTTTTTGAATGGCAGTACACTATAACTTTGAATATAATTGCAAAAGTTTGCCGCTGTGGCAGTCCAGGAGCATGAGGAAGGGTACAAGGAGGAAGTCTTGTAGCCCTTGTTTTTTGCTTATGAGAATGGCTTTGTGTATAAATTGTCAATTATTCTTCTAGTAATAAGCTTAGAATCCACATCTCTTGAAGTAAAAACAGTGAATTAATTTGGGTAGGTATCAGTTGGTTCCACCTCTCCTCACCCCCTGCTGATGACTGTTGTCAAAACAGAAACATTAAGCACTGGAGCCATCAGTGTGTGTTGAGATTAAATAGAAGTGGTTCAAAATTGCAAGTTTACTAGTTAGAGAAGAACAGGAAATTTGGATTCAAGCTGGATTGAAGCATTGATAAATGATGTAAAGAGAGCTGCACAGTAGAAGTAGTGCTATTGAACTCAGTAATACCAATACATTTCGGTTGCAAGAGTTTATGTCTGTGAAATAATTTACTGTTTGCCTGTGCTACATGAGAACTGCAGCTGACCAGTTTGTGGTCTGACTTTGAAAATGGTATATATCTCCATCTCCCCTTCTCTTTTTTCCTTTTTTCTTTTTTTCCCCTCTCTAGTAAAATTGCTTGGTAACTTCTGTTACCAAGAGTGTATTGAGAAGGCTAAACTGGAGACAGTAAGGAAATGCTGCAAAGATGTTAACTATGTTTTGTTTTTTTAATATGAGTTGATTGTATTGTCTCTGACAGACTAAATATATGTAAAATATATGTAAAAGAGAAATGTGAAGGGCATCTGCTTTCATATACATATTTACATGGTAATAATACTTACATTGTGCAAGCCTGGGGGTAAAAAAGCTGGCTTTAAAGAGAGAAACAGAAAAGATGCCATTTTCACTGCTGAAATTGTAACTGAGCTTTTTGAGGAGGAGGATTTATGTCCATATTAAATAGCAAAACATGAGTCACTGCCTCATTGCTGCTTGCAACAAAATTCTTCTGTTATAAACAGTTAATCTCCTTTATGTAATTTCACTTAAAAGCTCAGGATTAGGATACCAATTTCTCTGCCACTTTGGAAGCTAGGAATTTTTTAGGGTATAGTCTTAAGGGCAATATTTATTTTTATTTTTGTGTTTTGCAGCTGCATCAAGTGCTAACCACTAAATAAACGGAGGAAAAAATGATGACTACTTAAAATTAACCTGCTTCTTTATTACAGATTTTAACCCAAGAGTATATATATCTATTTTATCTTAGTCTTACTACCATGTAAGGCCAACTGTAGGTGCATTTTAGGGGTACTTGTAATTTCTTTTGAGCCTTGCATGCTGGTTGTATTACACAAAAATAAATACTTCCACCATGAGTTTGTAATAACAGATTAAGTGCATACTGATATGGAAAAATTGACTCTTAAGGGCAGATAAATACACTAGAGCTTTGATCACTTGAACTGTCCCTTTGAAAGTGATGTGTTAATAGATAGATCAGTAAAATTAACATTCACATGTTTGTACCTTACTTACTTATTGCCAATTCTGAAGGCTTTAAGTACTTAAATTTCCAGTGTCTGATCTTACTTCCTGATGAAATGAAAGAGGATGATTTTTTTTTTAAATGACTAATTGGAAAGTGGCAGCTTTTGGATCTGTTCTGTATAATGCTCCACACCTGTAAGACCCATGAGTTGAAGAAGATTCTAAGTAGATGTTAGGTCATATGAGGTGTTCATAACTCATGTGCTTTTTGGGGAAGGGTTCAAGCACTAGGTATTTTTTTTCTATTGAGTTGCTCTCCCTTTTTGAGTTCAACATACAGAAAACTGATTTTATTTTTCCTCAAATACTATTCTTTCCCTTGCAAGTGCATACATCTTATTTATCCTTTTTTTTTTTTTTTCCCATCATCACTATGACTGAGAGTTTGCCTTAAGCTGATTATCTTCAACAGACTGCACAGTGAATACCAGTGGAGATGGTTTGTGTGGCACCTCTAAAGTCTACATAGGCCCTGTGATACTTGTGAAGAACTTTGGCATTCTGGATACGCTGAAATAACATTGACGTTCTAAGCACTGTGTGTTATTTTTAAGTTAAATTCTGCTTGTAGTTATCCATTTGCATGGATACCATATCAGATACCTAATATATGTATTATTTTCTTGAAAAGAATACATTATGTTAATAATCTACAGTGAATTTAGACTAAAAAATTTCTGTCCCACACCTTTTAGTGATCAGTTAATTCTGTTCATTTTCAGTAACAAACAAATCAAAGGTGGTGGTAGGGAAGAAGTATGCAAACATATTGTATCAGTGATTGCTTTTTTACTGTAATTTTTATTTTTCCATATTAACCTGCTTTCATAGAAGGATATGCATACTAACATAGTAAATAGATAAGCCAGATATTCTGATGGTTAACACTGCTAGTCAGTTGAGCATATTTGACACACATTCAAAGGAAAAAGAAACTCTTTTCTTCCAGAGATGATTCTGAATTAATTTTAGTAAATGTGGGTGGAATTACTGGTAAATGCTTTATTTATTCTTTCCATTGCAGAATGTCAGACTCTTTTGGGGATAATTGTACCATTAGAAATAATTTAAAATCTGAATATGTGAGGAAAAAATAGTCTAACAAAAGGCTATTTAAGATCATTGTAGTGATTTTGAAGGTAGGGAACGTTATTGGGATTATAATGACTTAAATCTAGTTGGGTAGGCAGAAGGATTATCATGGTGTATTCATAATGATTTTAACAGGAATGTAAATACAGATGAATTATCTGTATATATAATCAGTTTTATCTACTGTTTGAAATGATTCTGCCAGAGAGCTGGAAATTTGTAAGGCTTGTGTCATCACTTTCATTTGTGTATGATGTTAATTGTATTATCTGGTTTGATTATCTGTGCACTCCAAGCTGTATGTTGTCAATGGAACAAATCTCATTTATTTCTGAGAGACATAGCTTTTACTCTTTCTTCATTTTAATTAAGTAGCTCAATTTCATCCTACTTCCCAAAGCGAACATGAATCAAGTAAAGCACTTTTCTGTTTGACAGAACATGAATCAGCAACAGCTTGCAATTGAAGTAATTTTTAGTTATTTGCATGTTTACTTCAGAGAGCTGCCTTCGATCTATGGGTGCTTCTGATAGATGAGAAAGTAGCGCTAGAGTTAGCTGTTTGACACTGAATTGCTGATGCATTTAACTGCTTCATTCTGAAGTAGATGTCCAATATACTACTTGAAATTATTTGAATAATGAGAAGATGAACAAGCAAGGCTTTCCACTTCTAAGCTGTCTAAAAGCCAGCTTATGTGAGGAGTAAGTTCACAGTTCTGTGTTCATTTTCTAATTATTTTTTTTTCACTTTTGAGCCACCAGGCCCTTTGGGTATGACAGTAATAATTTGGTAGAAATTTAATATTAGCTGTTTGAAGTCCTTCTGAGGTAACAGTCAGATTTCCTTGGTTAGGAAAAAAGAACTACTTCGACAGCTAAAGCTTCAAAAGAGTTTCTGAAATTTCAGATGTATTTTTCAGTGCTCACAATTTTCCTTCCATATTTTTCAAATTGAAACGTGAGCTCAGCTTATGTTATTATGTATGATATCTACCTTCTTACAATATCTCTCTCCCTCTTGATGTATTTCTCTTGCATATAGGTGAAAATGCTGTGAACAATGGCTTTATACCCTTGGATTCAGTCTTTTTATCCTTTTCTAATTTTTCTTTTTCTTGTGACTTTTTGTTCATTTACTGTACTCATACACTGTACTCAGCATCCTTTCCGTTGTCTCTACCAGTCTTTTACATTTGCCTTTTCATTTGATCCAGTCTGTGTGATTCTGAAAATGAATGGTCAGCTCATGTGCAAATTAAATTTTATATACCTTTTGTCTGTGTTACTGTGGTTGATGTAGCAACTTAGATTTTATTGTTCTTGATTTNCCAAGTGATTTTCAGACTGTGCCTGTCTTGATTTTAGAAGTCTATTCTAAAAAGTTTGAATTTTTTTGAAGATTGCTCGGAAGTCCTACTTGTACTTTAAGTCTTAGAAGGTTACTGTTGTTTCAGGCTTTTCTAACAGTATTCAATATGAAACAAACTCTTCCTTATACAGGAAAGGCTTTTTTATGAAGCAATGCAGATAGACAAATGAATCAGTAACACTTGCTTTCCTAACCTTTGATGTGCTTTTCCTAGTGGTATGCAGTGAGATTTCTAATGGAATTTGTATGTCATGGTTTCAGTTTTAATTAATTATTGAAGAGACTCAGTCTTTGTGGTGAAGGTAAGTGGTATCTTCAGTTAGACTAGTCAATGTATCTTGAAAAAATAGCTAATTTTTTTTAGACCTGTAAGTTTATCTTCTAAAGAAGAGGTTGAAATGTGCAGGTGCGGTTTTCTAGATCCAGAACCTTTCTGAGAAGGTTCTCATCAACTTCCATAACTATTGGTTAGGGTTGTTGTGTAAAAAAAAGCACCAAAACAACCAGACACCAAAACACCAAAGCAAAACAAAAACCAAACAAATCCCATGAAATTGATACAGGATGGACTATTTTATAGTCAGAGACGATGAGCATTTTAATCTATTTTCTATAAAGCTCAACACTTTTAAGACCCATGAGTAGAAGCAGACTCTAGGTAGAGTTTAGTATTTGTTAGATTATTTGAAGTGTTTGTCTCTTTTATGTCACAAATAGCTAACTCTGGGGATGAAACATAATGATACAATAAATAAGCCTGGAGAATGAAAAGAGATCCTGTGTCTAAACTAGACTATAAGATAAATTTAGGCCAGCAAACATAGTATACCTTTCTAGAATTTGGTGAGCACATGTGATTTTTTTTTCCCCATCACTTTCTGTGTAGAAAAATGACTGCACTTATAACTTTCCAGAAGACTTCTTATGTCATATAATGCCTGCTGTGAAATGACAAATCTTACTGAAAGTGAAAATTATAAATTCTGAGCTGGTGAATGAGGACTGAGCAGAGGGAAATACAAGACTAGCTACTAGCTCATTTTTGTTTCATCACCTAGGAATTGGAAATTGCATTATCTAGATCTTGGAGTGAAAAGAGTGGTTTTACTTTTCAAATTTGGACTCAAAAAAAACCCCAGCAAAGTGAATTTTACCCAGAGTCCATACCAAATGCAGTATGTATAAGTAATCTAAGGAAAAGGAAACATTTACCTTCTAGGAGACAGTGATGTTGATACTAGGATGATATATGGAAGGAAAAATGTGTTGCTTTGAGGCACTTTTTGTATTCTCAAAACTTCTCTTAATATTTGAGGGAGAAAATCTTCGTATTTCCTCATGGCAGTTAGTATCTAAACTCACAGAAACTGATGATATTGGGAAGAATGAAGTGACTGTGTCATTATAGTAAATTTATTTTTCTCAGGAAAAGAAAAAAGTATTTGTATGAAATAAATCCTTTCTCTCTTTGACAGTTGTTCAGCAAGCAAACTGAAATAAGAAACTTCAATTAACCAAACTGATCTTGGTAAAGTTACTATGCATACAAAACTACTGTGCAGCTAAATCTGGATTTTCCATTCTTACTTTAACTGCAATGGAAGTTTCAAATGTAGTGGTGCATGTTCATCTATGTCCTAAGACCACATTAATATATATATTTTTTTAAAGATATAGATCATGTAGATTTTATCCAGATGTGCTAAAAATTCACGAGTACATGGTGATTAATCTGAAGTAGAAGATCAGGATGAGAAAGTGATTTTGCAAATGAAATTTTAATAGAACAGGGCTACAATGTGTGGTGCAAGGCGATGTTCATACTCTGATATTATCAGGACTTCTGACTTCTTTAAAATGGATATTAATCAGATGTTACATTTTCACATTAAATTTATTCTACCTTATTTTCAGCAAAATTATAGAAGCCTGAAAATACAACTGCTTTTGTTTATATGCTTTGTCTAGAGAGGCAGCAGAGTGAGAGAAGGTTTAAAGGACAAAGCAGCTTAATGCTTATTTGGCCCCATCACAGCCTTGGACTTAGTTACAGTCAGGTTTATATCCCTGTTTTACAATCTTGCATATTATCATAAATTTAATATATATGAAGTCTTGCATACATAAATGTTATAGTATATTAGAACATGCAGGAAAAGGTCATTGGCTTCAAGGACAATTTAAATTAGTTTTGAGATTATACATACGGTGCCTAGCTAACTATTGTATTCAGAAAGGTGAAGATAGTGAAGAAAGTGCAGCATACATCTTTGGAGCTCCAATATTGTATTTTAATATATTAGCTATAATATACAAAATAGTTAATGTGGTGCGTACACCTGTAATTATGTATATCTGTTTGTCTAAATGAGTACTGTTTTTTAAATTCCTGTACTAGATTTTTTGCAAAGGAAGCCTCTTTTTTTAGCAGTAACTAGAATGTCAGAAGTGTAAGTAGTTTGATATGTCTGATTTAAAAAATATATCCTAAATATCTCACATATCTTTGCAGTTTCAAATCCCAAGGCAAATTATCACATAAAACGTCAATTTGATTCCAGATGCTTTTATTTGTCATTTGCAATGTGATAGAGGATAAAGTACAATTTTGTTCAGCACTTACCGTCTGTAAAATCTCCCTTGTAATATATAGTTTCAAGACTGTGTTAATATTTGTACAGCTTATGCTTCTCAGTTTTTGCTCAACTGAGGCTCTTAAAGGAAGTTATTTTAATGAAATGACAGATCCTTCCATGGAACTGGATCTGTTTGTAATGTACTTATTATAATATATGTCAAATAGATGTTCAGACACTGCTGCTACGAAATCTATGTTTACAGAAGTATACTTAAAATCTAAGCATATAACATGAAATAAAAGGAAAATTACTGCTTTACACTGGTGTTAAGAAAGGATTGTACTTTTATAGAAAATACTGGATTGTGTTTTATCAAAGGAGTATTCACTTGGAAATAAAGTGAAAATTAGTCTTAAAATCACTCATCAATATTTGTGATTTCAAGACATTTTTTTGCTTTCTGGAATTTTTTTCCCTTTTTTGTTTGTTGAAGAAGCACAGTCCAAACTATAGGTTTCTAGAAGCTGAATGTCAGGTGTAGAATCTCCTAAAAAAATAAAGAATTTAATAGAATGGTACAGCAGTGGAGTCAGCTTGAGCTGGGTGCCTCCAGAGAGGGACCCTGAACAAAGACATCCCTGGGCATTTATACCCTTAAAGACTATGCATCTAACCTTCGCATGCCTTTCCTGTGCCTTTTGGTCCAATGGTGGTTCTGGCTTGAGATCCTCTGACACCTTCTGACTCCTTAATGGGTTCCTCCACTGTCTTCAGGCAGGCTGTCATCTTTCAGCAGCTGTTGATGCTTGTATCCTCCTTCTATATTGTGCTGGCCCTGAAGTCCTTGTCTTGGCTGAATAGGTATAAGTTGTGCTCAAGTTCAGCAAATGTAAGTGACAGTTTACAGATTGAGACCTAAGGCTTCAGTAAATCTAGTTAGTTGTGCTAGGTAAGTACAGGTAAGCAAACAGCATACTAAATCACACATTATAACTCTAAGTGATTAATTCTTCTGAAAACTTAGGTGTTTATGCCAAATAATTAGTATCTCTTAACAGTTGCCAAAAACCTGAAATTACACAATCGAAGAGGAAATTAAGAAAAAAAACCTTGTAAAAGTTTTAGGTTTTGCTTAGCAAGAGTATTATGTAGAAAGCAGTTTAATAAATTTTAAGTCTGTGTCCATCCATTTGCATAAGAGAGACTGCTATAAAAAAATCTTCACAATAGAAGTAAAGAAGATTCTCTAAGGAAGTCTCATGTGCAAAGCAAAGCACTTTTATGTTATTGACAGAAATATTTATTTGGATTTCTAGTTTGCCTTGGCAACAAGTATATTGTAAAGGAGAACAGAGATTCTGAAAGGAGAATTGGAATTGAATCATTCTGAATAGGCTAAATCCTGTCAGATACTGAGCTTTTATACAAGTAAGAAATTAGGTTTAGGATTTATGAATCGGTCACTGAATAGTTTAGGTGGTTGGGAATCTCTGGAGGTCATTTGGTCCAATACCTTGCTCAAAGCAAGGGCAACTTCCAAGTCTAATGTAATTCAGTGTTAAATCAGGTTGCTCAAGACGTCCAGATGAGTTTTTAATGTCTCCAAGGTTCCCCCAACCTCTAGACACACATTTTTAATGTTTGGCAGTGTTCTTTTTTTTTAATTTCTTTTTCCTAATAGCTAATTAGCTATTGAATACATCACTCTTTTTTTAATCTTGTTATTCTAATTCCTCATTGAAGTTGGTAAACATTTACTTCTGTTTTCAACAAATGCAGATTTAGACCAACACAGAACATTTTGAAATGTCACTTATGGGGTGTTAATGCTGTAATACTCTGCAGCCATCCATCAGAACTTCTAGGTTACCCAAAGCACAGACTTCAGTGATTGATTCAATAGTGAATATTTAGCAAATAATTTTTGCTGAACCAGTACACTTAACTACAATGTTAAAAAAAAATCAGTTGATAAACACAGTGCTTTAGTTAGAGCTTGTGTAAACATTGTACCTCAGTCTTCTTGACAATGCTGTATTCTGCTCCTGTCATCATGTATTGCAGGCTAGTGTAAAGGAAGGAGAGAAATGTAAATCTCTCTTCTCTTTTTCAGACTCCTTTGTGGTAATATTCTCTTGGGGAACATTCAGTGACTAATCATCTTTCTTCCTACAGTAGAAGGAGCTGTAGTCCTTCGTTCCCTTTCTAGATAGAAATGTTTCTAATTGAGTACCCAGGGACTTTTAAAGATTTTTTTGTTTTAATTTTGCAGAATCTGCTTTTAAAAAGGCTTTAACAATTAAACTCAAATTGAGTTGTAAGCATCCATTTAAAGTAGTTAGTTATGTTAAATGTAAGAGCTCTTATTGTCTGCCCTGGGCTTGCTGAAAGTCTGCAAACCTGGAAACATCTCTCCTGAGTGTAGTAATAGAATCACAGTATAGTCGTGGAGTGAAGGGACCTCTGGAGATCATCTGGTCCATCTGTCTGCTCAAAGCAGTGGCAATTAGAGCAATATATTCAGGGTCTTACCGTGAACTCAGGATTTTGAATCCTAAGGATGGAGACTACTACCTGTCTAGACAACTCATTTCAGTGTTTGAGGACTCTGACATAGAAGAACGTTTCTCAGGTTTAAGTCGAATTTCCTGTGTATTGAATTTGTCCCCATTACCTCTCTTCCTGTCACTGGACACCACTGGGAACTGACTAGGAAAGGTGCCCTCCTTGGGTTGTTGCTTGTTAGCTAGGATGATGGTCTCATGGATGAAGTGGCAATAGGTGGTTATCTTGACCATAGCAACCATGAAGAAGTTGAGTTTAAATCCCTGGAGACAGGAGGAAAACTGTGAGCCAAACTTCAACTCTGGGTATGAGAAGAGCAGACTTCAGGCAGCTCAGGGAACTACTTAGTAATGTCTACTGGGAAAAAGCTTTTGAAGGTGCTGGGTTTTATAAGTGCTGGTCACTTTTCAAGTACCACCTCCTAAGGGCACAGAAGCAGGCAATTCCAAAACGTCAGAAATCAAGCAGGTGAGGCAGAAGGCCAGCTTGGCTAAGCACAGAGCTTCTTCTGGAGCTCAGGCAAAAAATTAAAAGTGTATGGCCAGGGGAAGCAAGGTCAGGCAACATGAGAGGAGTACAGAGATGCTATTCGCAACTGTAGGGAGAAAGTTTGGGTAGCAAAAGCCCAATTAGAATTGAAGCTGGCCAGTACTGTTGGGGACAATAAAAAGGGCTTTTTAAAATACGTTAATAGCAAGACACAGACCACATTGGCCCCTTACTTGATGAGGATGGTCACCTCACAAACAGGGATGTAGACAAAGCAGAGACGAAGTAGAGAGTTTAACGCTTTCTTTGCCTCAGTCTTCAACACCGATGATGGAATCTGGGGTCCCCAGAGCCCTATGACGGTGAGATTGTTAAACTCCCAGCCAATCCTGAACTTGTGTGGGATTTGCTGCTCCAGCTAGATCCCTAGAAGTGTATGGGAGCTGTTGGAATGAATCCAAGGGTGTTTACAGAGCTGGCTGCTGTCATCGTGGGACCTCTCAGTGATTTTTCAATGCTCTGGGGAACCTGGGGAGGTCACAATTGACTGGAAGCTGGCAAATGTTGTCCCTGTTTTCAAGAAAGGCAACAGGGATGACCCTGGTAGCTACAGGCCTGTTAGTCATACTTCTGTACCTGGTAAAGTTATGGAGAAGATTATCCTGAGAGTTACTGAGAAACACCTGAAAGACAGTGCAGTCATGGGTTCACAAGGGGAAAGTCCTGCTTAAACAATTTCCTTCTATAGAATCATAGAATGTTAGGGGTTGGAAGGGACCTAAAAAGATCATGTAGTCCAACCCCCCTGCCAGAGCAGGATCACCTAGATGAGGTCACACAGGAATGTGTCCAGGCAGCTCTTGAATGTCTCCAGAGAAGGAGACTCCATAACCCTCTTGGGCAGCCTGTTCCAGTGCTCCGTTACCCTCACTGTAAAGAAGTTTTTCCTCATGTTAATACTAAATCTCCTGTGGTCCAACCTCCCTGGTCGACCAAGGGAGACCAGCTGATGTAATCTTTTTGGATTTCAGTAGAGCCTTTGATACTGGAAGTTATACTAATTAAGTTTGCCTATGACACCAAATTGGGAGGAGCTGTTGACTTCTGTGAAGGCAGAAGGGTCCTGCAGAGAGGATTAGAGGGCTGGGAAATCACCAACCATATGAAGTTAAACAAGGGCAAATGCAAGATTTTGCACTTGGAATGGGGAAACCCATCATACAGATTGAGGAACAAGAGAATGGAGAGCAGCCCTGCAGAGAGGTAGCTGGTTATTCTGGTTGACAGCAAGTTGACTATGAGTCAGCAGTGTGCCCTGGCAGCCAAAAGGGCCAAACATGTCCTGGAGTGCATCAAGCACTGCATTGCTAGCTGGTCAAGGGAGATGATAGTCCTACTCTACTCTGCACTGATGTGGTGTCACGTTGAGTATTGTGTACAATTTTAGGCACCACAGTATAAGAAGGGTATAAAGCTAGAGAACTTCCAAAGGAGGGCCATGAAGATGGTGAAGGGTCTAGAGGGGAAGCCGTATGAGGAATGACTGAAGTCACTTAGTTTGTTCATCCTTGAGGAGACTGAGAGGAGACCTCATTGTACTCTAACTTCCTTATGAGGTGAAGTGGAGGGGCAGGAGCTGATCTCTCTGGTGACCAGCAACAGGACCCGAGGCAATGGTATGAAGCTCTGCCAGGGTTGGTTTAGGTTGGATATTACAAAAAGGTTCTTCACCCAGAGGGTGGTAGAACAAGCTCCCCAGGAAAGTAGTCAAGGTGTGAAGCTGTGGGCAGTGCTCTTAGGCATATGGTGTTTTTAATTTTTTTAATTTTTTGGTGCTTTTAATTTTTTTTTTAATGGAGTTGTGCTATGTGTAAACAGGAGTTGGACATGATAATCTTGGACTTGGGTCTATTCCAACTCAGGGAAATTTACAATTCTCTGATTCTATGAATATACCTTTGTCTTCTTTACTGCCTCACATCAGATTTTATCCATATTAGATAAGGCCCTCCAGCCTTCTCAAAACTAAAAAACCCTGCTTTCTAAGCTTCTGCTCAAATATTAGATGCTGTAATCTGTGAGTCATTTTAGTGGCCTTTCACTGGACTCGCTGCTGTCTGTCTATGAGTTTCTTGTACTGAATAGGAAAGAATAATTGCCTCTCGTGAGCTGCTGGTGACACTCTTCCTAGTTCAGCCTAGGGTGCTGTTGGCTGCCTTTGCCACAAGGGTGCATTGCTGGCTCATGGTCAGCTTGGTGTCCACTGGGACCTCCAGTTCCTTTCCTGCTAAGCTGCTTTCCAGTCAGCTGGTCCCCAGCCTGTACTTGTGCAGAGTGTTATTCCTCCACAGCTGCAGGACTTAAATTTCATGCTGTTGAACTTTGTAAGATCCCTGCTGGTTTGTTTCTACAGCTTGTCGAGGTAGCACAACCATCTGGTCTATCAACCCCCTCACCTCTAGTTTTGTGTTGCCTGCATACTAGCTGAGGATGCACACTGTCCCATCATCCAGGTCATTAAACAGCATTGCTCTCAGTGAACCACTGAAGTGCACCACTTGTGGCTGGCTTCCAGCTTGCAGCCTTGCTGCTGGTCACAACCCTTTAAGCTCATTAGTTCAGCCATTTTTTTAGTCCATATGATTTTCCATTTATCTAACTTCTAATGCATCAATTTATCTATGAAGATGTGATGGGATATGATGTCAAAAGCCTTGCTAAAGTCAGTTAAACAACTTCCAGTATCCAAACCAGTCATCTCGTTGTAGAATGCTGTCAAGTTGGTCAGTCAGGAATGATTTTCCTTTCATAAATCCAGGCTGACTTACTCCTAGTCACTATTATGTCCTTTGCATGTTTGTAGATGGTTTCTAGGAGGATTTGCTCCAGTCTTAAGGCAGTCTCAAAGATAATGTAGACTTCATTTTATGAGGGTAGAAAAAAACAAGTGAAACCAAATACAGAGGCTAGAGGGAGAGCCTTCGTACTGCATTTGTGCTTGAGAAGTACCAATTCTTCAGCAAGCCTTGTGGTTAGACCAGCTCTGGTACTGCTGGCTGGCAGTGTCAGAAAGTATTTGGATAGAAGTGTTCAGGTATGAGAGCTTTACTTCCTGGCTGAGGATCCCAGCATTGGAAAGTCAATGGGATCTCTTATAGGATGAACTCAGAAGATGAATCTTGAAGTTTTATATTTAAATGATATTATCTATGTGAATTTTGCTAGCACAAAAAAGGTTGAGCTGAATTGCTTCTAAGTATAGGGCTCTGTTGAGGAGTTCTATAGTTAGCACTGTTAATAAAGGAATAGCATCTTCATTACATTGAGCTTACTGTGACTGAAGAAAAGATCTAGCATTTCTTTTAATATATTTATTAGTACAAAAGTGTCTAAATCTTCCCATTTAGCAATAAGTCACTATAATCGTGAAATTTTTAATACTTAAAGAAAATCTATGGTGCAGCTCCTTTGGTAGACATAGAAGAAAAACCTGCAGTTGGAAAATTACAGGCTGTGTAGGTGTTGAAATGCCTCCTGCTTCCCATTCGTAGCTGGCAGCAAGCCAGACACTAAGCATTTCTGCTTTAAAGGGAAACGCTCCCCTTCTCTTTACATTTCTGATGGATAAAGTTTGCATCTTGGTTGCATTTTTTAGCAGTTAGGTTTTCTTCCATCGTGATACAAAATGAATAAAATTTTCAATTAAATAGCTTCTCCAAGTTACGTTTCATTACTGCTGGATAATACAAAGGGACACATCTTTTCCTTGGAAGTTGTACTGTAAGAAGTTGTGGGCCTCATCCACCCAGTGACCTGTTTCCACTCTGGGAACTCTGTATTTCTTAGTTCTGCTTTAAAGCGTTGTTGGAAGTACTATGTGATACTTGGAGAAATCTGCCATAAACATGGAAAACTTCAGTATTTGTGGCTTTAAATTAGATAATCAAATGGTTTTGAATAATGCAAAAGTATTGTAAACTGTAAATAGATCAGTTATTAAACATTAAGTCCATTTTCAGTAGTTGATGGAATACTGTCACTGAGTGTAGATTTTACTGGGAAATGTGTTTTTATTGAGAGAGCTCATACATGGTTACCAAATAAAATTGCAGGGATGCTAATGTTTAAATCAGGATGAAAATCTGTACTGTCATCTGTTCGTGCTGGTTTTGAATGGCATTAAAAAGGGCTGAGGTGTAGCTTGCTTTGACCTGTCAAAATTTGCCAATGTTCTTGTGTTTACAGACAACAGTTAAAAATAGAGAGGGGTATATATTGTAACTAGCCAGAGAATTGATTTGTCATACTTTTTAAGAAATCACATCAACTTACATTAGTAGTAAATAATACTACAAAAATGCTGATACGTGTTCTCAGTTGGAATGCACACTGTATTTAAAAAAAAGCCACGTAGTATTGGATTAGAAATGTTCTGTATTCCTAAAGTAAGGACTATACAAAGAAAAAGTTAAACCTATATTCAGAAAATACAGAAGATGGTGATTGTTTTTATGCTCTCTCAAGCCTTTTCTTTCTGACCTTGAAATTATGTATCTTTAATTTGTCTTGTTTTCAGATTAATTAATATTTTTGTTATTACACTCCGATACTGTGAATTTCAGTGTGTTTTTTTTACATCTGTGTAGAACTCCATCCCCAGCTGTAATTTTTGTTCGCTCTTTATTGTTGTAGATATATAGTCACAATAGAGGTGAAATCTCCGTTCTGGGAATGGTTCCCAGATTTTGCTCAGCACGTCAGAATGTTGCAGCCCTGGTGTCAGCAATGTGTGATAACCTCAGTACAGTGTTCACAGCTTTCTACTCAATTGTTACTTATCTTAGAATTTGTGATAACTTTTCTATTTGTGTTTTTTTTCCTAATCTTTCTAATATTTAAGGTGTATATGGTTCACAAAAAAAAAAAAAAGACAAAAGTACTTATATCTGTCATTCGTGGTGTGTAGCACCCAATTAGAATAGCTATTGCCATGAATAAATTTGTGATGGATCCTTCCTGATTACTCTGGAACTCATGAAAGTAGAAATGTTTTATTAGTTAGTTATTAGTTTACATTACTTAGGTGCTATAATCACACAAGCATTTCTAAAGATAATTCATGTTCAAATTGGACATTAGAAAAAGCTTCACTGAGAGGGTATTGAGTCACTGGAACAGGCTCGATGGAAGTCATCATGACAGCAAGCCTGTCAGAGTTCAAGGAGCACCTGGACTATGCTCTTAGTCATATGGTTTAGTTTTAGGTTGTCCTGCAAGGAACAAGGAGTTCCTATGATCCTTATGGGTTCCTTACAACTTGAGATATTCTAATTTTTGGTCCCTTGTGACAAGAAAGGTGTTGAGGCATTGGAGCATGTCCAGAGGTCAACAAGGCTGGTGAAGGGTCTGGAGAGTAAGTCTTGTGGGGAGTGGCTGAAGGAACTGGAGTTTTTTGGTCTGGAGAAGAGGAGGCTCAGGGGAGACCTTATCTCTCTGTGGCTGGCTGAAAGAAGGTTGTAGTGAGGTGGGAGTCAGTCTCCCAGGTTAACAGTGATAGGACAGAAGGAAATGGCCTCAAATTGTGCCAGGGGAGGTGTATATTGGGTGTTGGGAAAAATTTCATCACAGAAGGAGTTGTAAGTCATTGGAATGGGATGCCCAGGGAAGTGATGGAGTCACTGTTCCCAGAAGTGCCCAAAAAACGTATAGACATTGTACTTAGTAACATGGTTTAGTGGACGTGGTGGTTGGTCAGTTGGACTTGATGATCTTAGGTGGTCTTAAGAGATGATCTTAGAGGTCTTTTCCAACCTTAATGATTCTGTGATTCTGGTACATTACTGTGTGAGAAATCAATGGGACTACTTGCAATGGTGAAGTTAAGTGTAAACATGAATGCCTGTAGGATTAAGGCTTGTAATGTGTTTCTGTGGGCATTTACTTACAGTGCAGGAACGTACAGGAGAGCTAATCTTTGTGTCCACCTTTACAGGTGGTAGGGAGAAACAGGCACTTCAGCAGCACTGTCCATCTCATCTGGTTAGGCTGAGATAAATTGCTCTTATTGAGTTCTGTTTCTCTCCTTTGATTTTTTAAAGGTAAATTAGCTTAGCAGGAAACACACATAATCTAAGATCAGGTTAATTCCATCACACATACTGTAGACACATACTCTCAAATTACAAACACTGTGTTATTCTGTACAAAAAATGAGAGAGATCTGCAATAGCAAAATGGGCTCTTTCTGGAAGGTGAAGGATTTGTTGATGCAGAGGTGTTCCCATGTTAAGAGTCTTATACAGAGTTTGTAGTTGGTGAGTTAAGTAATTGAGCCCATTTGCAGGGTGGAAACCTAACAACGAGAAGAACTGGAGTGTGTGTGACACTCCACCTTGCAAAGAGGATTTGAATTCCTGAATTCCTGCCTTCCAGCCTGTAATTAAGCTTCCAGAGATTACTGCCTTATTAACATGGAAGGTTATTTTTACGATGATAGTGAGGAATACTTTCTTTCAAAAAAACACAGAAATTGCAGTTTGTTAAACATGATTAAGTTAATGTTGGTTATACCTAATTGTTGTTCCAATATTTTTATTGGGAAGTTATAGAGTGCAAGAAAGATAATCTTTCCAGTAGGATATTACAGTATTAGTCTCTGTTGATTTTAACCAAATCAACTTTTACTTTAGCTTCTTGCTTATTATACAAAAATATTCTAATTTTTAAATTCATATTTGTATGCATTTAAGAAAATAGACCTAAATTGGCCTGCCTTGACTGTACCTGTAATTTTATTTGATCTTCTGAAAGACATGAATGTTGTGGATGATGCAGAGCATTAATGAGAGTTGTCCCTAATACACTTCAGAGGCAGAACAAAACAGGAAGGTGGTTGTAAAATCTACTGTCCTGTGACCAATTTATACCGTAGTCTCCTTCCTGAGCTTATGTGTTTCACTAAGAAAACTTGGAATGATGACGGGATGGAAAGTGGAGTACAGAAGTATTTAAAAGTAGTTTTACTATGAATTTATTTTAAAATTATTTGTATAATAATATTGTGCTTTTAATTGTAATATCACCCTAAGAAAAATGCCTGCATTTGTATAGTTGAGCTTTGTGTGCTTATTTAAAAATGAGCTGCTTAGCTGTTAGAACAAATCTGAATTTGTCTAGCAAAATAGATTTTATGCACTTACATAGGATAAAGAATGTGTTGATACTTAGTTTTATTTTTACTTCTGGCATCCAGACCCTTTCTATTCTAGAATTTTATCCACTTGGGTAGTTTTTGTTTTCATCTCATGCCTTTTCTTCATTGCTGGCTACTGTTTCCCTCCCATCCTGCTTTTCTTTCTTTCCTTTTTTGTTTATTCCCAGTCATGGGATACCATTGAGAGAGACAGCATGAGGAGAAACATACAAGATTGACAATCTAACCAAGTTTTTGCATCCTTCTTTAATCATGTTTGTCAACATACATCTGATTATACATCTGACTGTTTTCTCTAGAACAAGGAAAACATGGTAGATTTCTGTTACAGTGCTGAACGTACAACAGTAGTTTTCAATTTATGTCTTCTATTTGTTCCCTTCCTATGCTCTATCACTTGTATTGTATGATATAAAAGCTTCCACAAAACCAAGATCTTTCAAACATTTTGTAATTTTTTTCCAAAGCTACTGAAAATTAGAACATTCTGTATTCTAAATTATACATAACAGCTGTTATGGTTGATTTTTTTTTAATATTGCTTTCTACTACATATTATATCTTCACTTGTTATATAAATTACTTGGGTTTTTGTTGGTTTGTGCTTTTTTTTTTTTAAATGAAAGCTGATAGCTTGTAACCATCATAGAGAATAATATATTCTATGTGTATATTTTTGTAAGTTCTGGCCAGGATATCCAAGGAACAAGTGTGGTAGCAAATCTTCCAGTCCTGATGCGACAGAATCCTGCAGAAACACTTCGTCGGGTTTTACCGAAAATCAGAGTAAGTTGTATGTAATGAGGTTTGAATGTATCTTTTTCTCTCAGTGTAAGTATTTTAACAAACTCAACAAAATCCCACTTTTATTGCAAACTCACTCTCTGTGAGGTATGTACAGTAGATCTTGCACATTAATTCACCGAATTTACAGAATCTTACAGATAATGTGTTTTAAAAAAAAAGTTACAGCAGAATTAATAGTATTTAACGTATTCTAAAGATTTACCTGTGTTTTGACAGCTTTTTGTTAACTATTCTTGAAGACCAGCCAGTCATAATGCTTCATTATGGTGTTCTCAATCTCCTTCCATCCAAACATCTGAGATTTTCAGGTTACTATCCAGAAAAGTATGCTTAGCTGTCTAAAGTTTGATGTGCTGCTGTCCACAATTCTAGTATGTCACTGATAGCTATGGTGGATGCATACTGGCCACATAATGTTACACAGTAATTTTATGTACAAGTATGTTTGCATAAAGGATATTTGGATTGTTTAACCTGGAGAGGAGAAGGCTCTGGGGAGACCTTATTGTGGCTCACAAGGGAGTTGGGGACAGTCATTTTAGCAGGGCCTGTTGTGGACAAGGGATAATGGTTTTAAACTAAAGGAACACAGATTCACACTAGATATGAGGAAAAAATTTTTACGGTGAGGGTGAGGGAACACTGGAACAGGTTGTCCAGAGAGTGGTAGGAGCTCCATCCCTGGAAGTATTCAAGGTCAGGATGGACAGGACTTTGAGCAACCTGATCTAGTTGAAGATTCCCTGCTGACTGCAGGGGAATTGGACTACGTGACCTAACCCAAACTATTCTATGATTTTAAGGAAGATAAATGTCTCTGTATTTCTACTCTGTCCTTGATATTGCCCCTTGCCAAGAAGAAATTAAAACACTCATTTAAGATGTGTCCTAAGGAGCAGCTTCACTCAAATAAGAACAAGCTGCATCACAAATGGAAATACAAAGTCAAACAACTCTAAAGCTAACAAACTATAAATAGCTCTAACAACTCTATGTAAGGCTACAAAAGTACTTTAGGCTTCGTGTTAGCCTGCCTGTTAGAGTGGTTTTCAGTGATTTTAAAGGCTGCTTGTTAAGTGGAAAAATACGTTGGTTTTGGCTGTCAGAATATCTGAAAGTTTATTTTGTTAATAGCAAATTTCAGAGAATTGTTTTTGTCAGATCTGTTTATTGATCCATTGACAGTTTTTATGTGATTAAATAAAAGTTTTGATTTAGAACAATCTGTGGCGTGGTCTCAGTACAGTTGATCATTTTGATATAAACCTGATTCTACTTTATATAAATTGTCAGCTAAAGGAACATTATGTTTATTAGTAGCTGTTGGGCTGTGTTAGCTGTTTGAATATATGTGCTCTCTGTTGGAGAAGAGGTAAAAAATCACAAGGGTTTCTTTAGAAATTTTGTTTTCAAAGCATTGAGTTGTCTTGGTTTTGCTGGTCTGCAGGCGATTAGCAATTTAGAGTCAGCCAGGGCAGTTGACCTGAGCTGACTGCAGGTATATCCCATATTGTATGTATCATGCTCAGTATGAAGGGGGAATTTTGCTGAGGATGGGGAAACCTCCTGCTCTCCTTTTCCTTCTACTTCTCTCCATTCCTGGAGAACATTATTATGGTAGGAGTTGGAGCTCTGTGTGTCTAGATCAAGCAATACTTAATTACTTTGTAAAAGTATCTTCCTGTGTAATATTAAAGGACATTCATCTTCAAACAGTATATAGAGAAAAAAAAGTTAGGAATTGAAGACAGAAATATTAGAAACGAGGCTGACAATTTTAATAATAAATCTGATCAATCTTTGAGCAAATAACTGAGAAAGGTAGTGTGTTTTTCATTTTGCAGTGTCATTTAAATCCAAACTGAATGCCTTTCTAGAAGATAAATTAAACCTAAGTTAATGGGCTCAAAACAGAGGTAAAAGAATGAAATATAATGTCAGTCTAAATCTAAGTGTTCCTTTCAGGTTTAAGCATTATAAATTGAAACTTTCTGGAATGTATATAAGTTAAATATCTTTCTGTGGCTATACTGTTATAAAGCAGGTTCTTAAATGGTGCTGCTACCTAATATTTATTTGATCTACAGTAGAACAGTTCTGTTGTACCCATCTTCACTTTTAACTGCAAAACAGTATTTGGCATCATTAACCACGTGTCCTATTTTTTTTTCCTTATCCTTGTTTTGTTGGAGGAATAGCCTTGACTATTAAATGGAAACTGTTACAGTCTCTAAAGGCAAAATTGACCTCAACTGTGATTAGAATCTTGAAAGTGTAGTCTGACACTGCAGGGAAATAAGCTGGTTTAAATTACTGCACTTGATTTCACTTCTGTAGGTAGGGAAAACAAGCTCAGTAAGAGTGAATTGTGTGCTGCAGGGGCACAGACAGCTAAAAACGATCCTGGGTCTCATCAGTAAGGGCATCACCAGCAGAGATAAAGAAGTCATCACCCCACTCTGCTCAGCACTTGTCAGACTACACCTGGAATACTGTGTTCAGTTTTGGTCCCCCTATACAAAAAAGATATGGGCAGGCTGGACGCAGTTCAAAGAAGAGCTACAGAGGTGATCAAAGGACTGGGAAGCTGCCATATGAGGAAAGGCTGAGGGAAGTGGGTTGGTTCACCTGTGAGAAAAGAAGGTTTAGGGGAGACCTTATCACCATGTTCCAGTATTCAAATAGTGGCTACAAAGAAGGTGGAGACTCCATTTTCACAAGGAGTCACACGGAAAAGAGGAGGGTTAATGGGTAGAATTTATTCCTGGGGATATTCCAATTAAATATGAGGAAAATTTTTCAAAATGAGAATAATCAGCCACTGGAATAATCTCCTCAGGGAAATGGTGGATTCCCCAAAATTAGACAGTCTGAATATTCAGCTGGACATGGTGCTGGGCCATTTTGTCTAGCCTATGCTTGAGGTCCCTTCCAAGCTGATATTCTATCATTATGATTTCTTAATTCAAATTTTCATGTGAAAAGTGAGTTGTACTAGTAGTTCCAGGGTGCTATTTATCTGGAAGTATTGTCACCATATAAAGCAAAAATAAATACTGCTTTTATTATAGAGCTGAGAATCACAGAACATTCATGGCTGGAAATGCCTCTCAGATTACCGAGTCCAACAAAAAAAAAAACACAACTCCCAAACAAACAAACAAAAAAAACCAAACCAAAACAAACCACGCAACCCCTGCCCTCACTAGAGCATGTCCTGGAGCACCA
>VWZO01020268.1:585199-602127 GCA_013396975.1 Bucco capensis | reverse complement strand
CCTCTGCAGAGCCTCCCTGCCCTCCAGCAGATCAACACTCCCACACAATTTGGTGTCATCTCTACACTTACTGAGGGTGCTCTCGATCCCCACGTCCAGGTCATCAATAAAGATGCCAAACAAGACTGGCCCCAAAACCGAGCCCTGAGGGACACCACTGGTGACTGGCAGCCAGCTAGATTTCACTTTATTAATCACAACAGTCTGGGAATGGCCATTCAGCCAGTTTTTAACCCAGTGAAGAGTACATTTGTCTGTACCATGATCAGGCAGTTTCTCCAGGAGAATGCTGTGGGAGACTGTGTCAAAGGCCTTACCAAAATCCAAGTAGACAACATCCACAGCCTTCCCCCCATCCAAAAGGTGAGTCACATGGTCATAGAAAGAGATCAGGTTGGTTAAGCGAGACCTCCCTTTCATAAACCCATGCTGGCTGGCCCTGATGCCTTGGCTGCCCTGCAGTCACTGTGAGAGCTCACTCAAGATGATCCTCTCCATGATCTTTCCTGGTACTGAGGTCAGGCTGATACACCTGTAGTTGCCTGGATCTTCCTTCCAGCCCTTCTTGTAGATAGGTGTCACATTAAAATAAATTTTAAGAATAAAAGAGGTACAGGAAGGAATAAATGCAAGGAATGTTCTGGCTGGATACAATGCAATTTTTTATTTATGAGAAATTGATAAACCTGGTTACTTTTATAAATTAATACAGAAATAGATATATGTAAATTGCTTATAATTCCTTAAAACCTAATTAAATTAAAATTCTATCAAAGACCTTTTATATATTTAACATGTTTTAGGTCTGAAATGAGCAAAATCAAACATACAGTATGTCAAGAAATATGTGAAATTTAAGTAATGATTAAATTAGGTGTGTCAGTATTTTGGTTATGCTAATAAAACAACTATGTTGTGTATCATTTAGATGTTAATGTAGGAATGAGATTATGAAATATTTTTTAAACTTCTACAATTAAAACGAAGTGCAATCCTTGTATGAGTTCTTTTGCATAGAGATCCCCACTCTCTGGATTTCTGCTTGCACCTCCTCATGAACCTTGGAAGTCATTGAAATGCAGATTTAGGGAAAGCTTCAACATTTTTTCCTCAGCATTTCTTGTTGTGCACCAAATGACTCCTTTCAAATGATGTTACTTTACCTGGTTTCCATCCTTGGGCACTGCCACCAAAAGCAGTGTGGGGAGACTGCTGGTGGCTATCTGAGTAATAAGACATTTTTGCAAATGCAGCATCTGCAGAAAACTATGGCTACTCTTACTGAAGTGTGTATATGAAGCCTTATTCAGTGCTGTCTGATTATTTCCAAACTCATTTTAAAAGTTACTTATTTTCCTAATATATCAGTCTCCCCTTGAAAGCTTTTTCCCCAGTTGTTTGTATAGTTTAAGAAAAGGTGGGGTGATTTTCACCCTGTCTTATACCTAGCATTGATTTTAAGGTCCATCCTCATTGTATCTGTGGGCTTCTGTAATCTCCATTATTTCTATGTCTTTCTAGTCCTAAATGAAGATTTCTGTCATATCAGTGCTGTTATTGAAGTGATTGATGATGTTTCTGCTTGCAGCATTCTTTCAAGAGAATTCTGTTGCTGCAGAAAATAGATTAAACTAGAAGTAAATTTTCTGTTTTCCAATTAATGAAACAAACCAGGCTTTCTAAATTTTGCAAGTTTTGATGCCTGAGTTTAAATTGTAGACATTAAAATAGTTCAAGAACCTGCTAATACCCATAAATTCCATTAAATGTGCCTGTCTGAATAAAATAGACAGGAAAAGCTTTTTTTTCCCTCCAGAGTTAGAATCTGTGGAGGATCCATGTATAGAAGAACACATTACTTTATAAATAAATATATTTATATTAAGTAAACTTAAGTCACTCAACTTGAGTACAGTGAAATTGGAATGAGGAGACCCATAGGTTTTCATATGTGGAACTGTAGAGTTCCGAGTGCAAACATCAATGCAGGCAAGTGTGTAAGCAATCTAGAAATTTACATTTCAATGTCTCCCGAGGTCCATGAGGAGGCACATCCAGAGAATGTGTTCTCACACATGATTATCCAGAGTTGTGTGGATCTGTGGAGGAGACTATTTGGAAACTTTAATTCATGGTAAGTAAACCTGATTGCATTGTGTACAAAGTGAATATGTACATAAAATTGAATTAAACTTCATTACGTTCTGGTATACAGTGTGTAGATAGTTCATTTGATTATTTTGGACATATGTTTTTTTTTACAAGTATAAGCCAAAATCTCAGAACAAGTATGTAGAGGTATTCTGATCACAGAAACATTCAAATTACAAAATTGGTGTCCTTATTCTTGACTATGGCTGTTGTCATAACAGTGGAGGAACAAGGCCAGAGATGGTCTGTGGAGATATCAAAGGGTAGTTTCTGTGGCTACTGAATGCAAATATTTTATCACACTTTGATTGGTAAGCTATGCAGTGTTGTTTCTTTTTTTTCATTTGGGGAGCAGGGACACAGAGAAGGCTTTTACAAATGTAAGTGGCTGTAAACTGAGACAGCTGTTGAGAGAAGTATTTTTTCTTTCTGAACTCAGATAAACTAAAAATTATACATTTGCACACAAACTTTTGACATTTGTTTAATGAAAACTTGTTTTACTTTGAGGTAAGCAAAGTCTACTAAATAATTTCTCAAGATGTTATCCGCAAACTATTTTCTAAGTAAAATTCCTCTGCTAGATAATACTTAGTTGTGTAACGTGTATTTTTTTATTCTGGTCTAGGATGATTTTTTTTAATGGAAATATTAGCTTATTGTTGATTTTTGATATGCAATCTGAGAAAACACTGTTCATCTCAAGCACTTTAGGAAAAGAAATAAAACCACACAGCTAAAGTGTTAAATATAAAGTATGGGCTTTAACCTCTTACTGACTTTGGAGTCTTGTAAACTGAGAGTAATTCTTCAGTAGTAGAATAGTGCACTGTATTTTCTCATGACGCAGATATATTTAGAGAAGTAAGCAAATGGAATGTTCAACTAGCTGATATATATGTACATACTTGCAATGACTGCTGTCATAGAATGCATCCTGCAAGCTCTTTGACAGGTGCATAAATGTAAAATTTAAATTGTCTTTTTGTTTAATTAAAAAAATTAGTAATATTTCATCTCTGTATTGTCTTTAACTTTTGAATTGATGCTTTTGAAGACCGCTTGATTGATTTTATTCTTATATGTTAAAGCTAAGTACTAGTAAATACTGAGTTACCTAGGTAAATACTCTAGTACATTGCTTTATGCTTAACATGATCTGTATGTGCACATACACATTTTCACTTGTGTTACATGTCAGTTGGCAAGAGATGAAATTTAAATTGCTTTCTACTATCTCTCACTGGATGAATGAAATATTTCTTCTTACTTCATGTGCATAAACAACAGAAGTGCAATTGTTGGCTGGTCTGTTTTTACCTTTTGTTTTGTAAAGTAGAAAAATCCACACATGCATTCATGAAACAAAGTCACAAACAATATTATAATTAACTTTATTTTTCTTAAAAGGTTCATGCTACAATAGATATGGTTATCTCCAAGTAATTACTGTTAAGAAAAAGCCAGTTTTGTAGTTTATCCAGATTGTTGTGTATTCGCTCTTAAAAGGGAATGTAAAATTTTGAATGTTCTTTCAGTACTTTTCTGCCTCATGCTCTAAATTGATATAATTTGTAATTATACAGGAAGTATTGCATGTTGCAGGAGTGGAAATGCAGTTAACAGCTGCTGTTTCATTTCTGACTGTTCTGCAAGAGGAGTCGGTGTCCATTCATATGTACTCCCATTCCTTCCTACACATCATTCTCCAGAACCTGGAACACAGAGATGCAGGTCAGGGCAGTACAACTCTACTAATGACTAATTCTGTATATTTCCTTACTGACTGTACAGTACTGTATAAAGCAATGAGTGCAATCACTAGGACTTTGTATCTAGACTTGCATGAATGAAGACTTTTGCATGCTGATCACTTAGATACCAGCATTTAAACATAGTTCTGATTGAAGCAAACAAAACCACTTTGTCCTGAAGTTGTTACTGAGTCTTAGCTTCTACTGAAATACCAGAATTTTGTGACTTAGAAAATGGAGGGAGGATGGTTGACATTTCTACTGAGATAACTACTTTTTCTTAACTTCTTTGACACTATTTTTAGGATAAAATGAAAAGAAAATGACTGCTTGTAAATGTGGGCCTAAGAAAAGAATATGCCTCTAAATGAGGCAAATTATCTTTTCAAAACAAATAGAATCATTATTATTTTTGTACAGAGATTGAACAGGTAAAAGAAATGGGGACAGAATTTGCTTCTCACCTATCCTACTTCTTTGTTTAAGTCTTCAATGTTAATTTAGTGGCTTTTACATACATAGCCCCTTGAAGAGGTGCATGTAAAAAGTGTAACTACTTTTGTAAAACTTACATGTATTTCGTTATACCTGCTGTATGTACAACTTAACATATAACTTATTTCTTTGTAACAGGTGTCAGTAATGCATGGTTAGAAACTCTTCTTGCTGTAATAGAAGCTTTACCAAAAGAGACTGTCCGACATGAGGTAATAATATTCTCCCACTTATGCTAACAAGAAATTAATAACATTTAATAAGATGTTTTTTCCTTGCAAGTCTCATTTACTCCAGTAAGATTTGTGGCTATGGAAACAGTAATGGTTGTGGAACATACAGTAAGAGAGGAATGTGCTAAAAGGTGAAACAGGAAGGTCACCTTAAAAAACGTGTTCTTCAGCAAGTAAAGACTATTTGCTATAACACTTCCACTTCACTTAGTATTCTCAGTAACATGTTTTCATGTATCCTGTTTTGGTTTAGAGGATAGTATCTCATTCTGTGTTGTCTTGAAGAAACTACATTTCGTTTGCTACTGAACTAAAATTCTTCCTTCTGCTAAATGGGTCTGAAAGCTATGGAACCATTTAATTGTGTAGTTCTGATGTTCTTGATGTGCCAAAAATGTAATGCCCTGCAAGCACTTGAAGGATCTTTGTATCAGAAAACTTGGAATATTCTTGTTGTTCAGTTTTTTGGTAAGTAAAAATCATAGGACAAACATAGATTCCAAGGATGTAAGGAATGGTGTGTGTGTCTGAGACCAAAGGCCAGCCAGTTTCCTGTCTCTAGCAATGGCTACTTCATGGGAGAGACTGTGTCTTGGTCAGTAATCATAGTTAGTATTACTAGACATGGTGTATTTGCTGCCATAGTACAAAGACCATATAAGTAATATATGGCGTTGTGTAGGTAACTAATGATATGTTTCTTTATGCAGTGTTATAGTTAGAAGCATACCTTATATACTGATTCTAGTCTGGGTGATCTATTTGTACTCAGAGTGGTAAGATTCACCTAAAAATTTCAGCTAGTAAGAGGAGGACAAGAATGCTTTTAGAATATCATTGTGCTTTTCCCTATATGTAAAATACATTATGGAGCTCTGCAAGAGGGATTGAGTGAGAAACTGTGGTAGACTACAGGAGATGCCTCATTTCACCTGGCACCTGGATTTCCGTGATCTGGGCAAAAAATAATATATCTAACAGTGATGTTCTGCAAGCCTGCCTTTGTTTCTGGCACCATAGAGGTAATCCAAAAATGACAGCAGTGCTCCAATAAAGATGCAGATTTCTGCATCTGTATGGAAATGAATCTTCTTCCCTACAGATCCCCAAAGTATCCATAATCAAGAGGGATTATTGCCTCAAAACTTCACATCAAAAGTGGTGTTCCCTGGGAAAACTTAGGAGAAAGAACCTCAGAGAGACTCCTTTTCCTTTCTCTGCATTTTGTTCTTGTGCAGAAACATATTTAATAACTTTGCAAAAATTACCAGCTAATGGCTATAAATATTCATATACAACTTACTCCTAGAATAAAGACGTAAGTAGATAGATGTAAAACTGTGACTGTGATGTGAATCATATATTGCTCTTTGGGCCAAGATATGGGTTTAATATGCTGTAATTAGCACTGAATATTAAATATGGATTTCCAATAGACTATTAATGTACATAGGCGTTGGTATCATTAGTACTGATTAATCCCATGAAAGGGCTAGAAGACATTTGGGATATGTTTTTTTAGATTATTTGTTTTAAGAAGAGGAATACATTATTTATTGCTCACATTTCTTCTTTTGTCTTTCCTATAGATCTTGAATCCACTTGTTTCCAAAGCACAACATTCTCAAACACTTCAGTCCCGCTTAGTTAGTTGTAAAATCTTGGGAAAATTAGCTAACAAATTTGAAGCTCATATGTAAGTAGACTGTACATGTCTTTTCATTCCACAGTATATACCAGCATATCTTTGTTAGTGGGCAATAATTACTACAAGAGAAGTATAGTTTCTTGGAAAAATTAAATGCTAGAATTCAACACAACTGAAAAGGACCATATACAAGACATTGAGGAACCAATATCTTTAAGTTATGGGTGGGTTTTTTTCCTAAAAAAGCCAATATATAGAATCAACCAAAAAGAAGCTATGTTACACCTTCATTTGCTATGTGGACCACACTTGTCAGACCTGCAAAAGTTGATGAGTATGGTAAAGTAATATTTTTTGAGAATGTTACCAAAGCCTTCAAAACTTTATCTTCAAAATTTGTAGAATTCTGGCAGAATCACAATTGCTTTTTTTTTTTTTTTATGTTACATTCTCATGAAAGTAAAGTGGATTTCCAGATTACTTGGTATCTTATAATTATGATGGTGTTGGCTATAATAAGTTCAAATAATCATTCCTTCTTTTCTTGAGTTTCTTTTATATTATTCCTTGCTCTTCAGAAATAGGGAACCTCTAATTTCATTGAACAAATAGTAGCACCATTTCTGTACAGAAGCCACATATTACAAAGGTGGCTGAAAATTTTCTGGGCCATACTGATCCTCTGGCAGAGGGCTCCCAGTGCAGTTCAGAGGGCTGAGAAGAGACCTGGATCCACAGGTTTAAAAAGTGGCAGGCTGGATAAGATTCCTGACACCATCTTACTCCCCATGCAGGGGGGATCTTGGTATAGGCTCAGGAGACATGTCTGGCCTCAGGAGGAGGCAATATATATCTTCACATTTTTCTTCAGAATGACACCATTTTTTCCTCATGAAATTTATACTACAATTAAAAACCTTTATTTTATATTTTACATGACTGCCAGGTTATTTTATTAGTATTGATGAAGTCCCAAGGTTGGAACAGAACATTAGTTTTTCAAACTTCTGTTTCAACAGCTAGTTAAAACCAAGTATTTTTTGGAAGTAGTCCCTACTCCAAAGTATTCTAAAACTCCAAACTCTCAAAAGTTTGTACAACTTTGGAAACTCGAGGTCAAATCTTTCTGTGAGAGGCAGATTAATTTTCACTAGGATGAGTGGAGGCTGTGCAAGCTGATTTGAAAATTTGCTTATCTGTGGCTTCATATTCTTTCTCTTGAATTTTGAAGTAACATAAGGATTTGGATAGAGATATTTTATGAATACTCTTGACAACATCCTTGACAGTGAAAGGAAACACAATGACTGGTTCTGCCAAGTTGTAGTATGTTTTTACTTAAACAGATTTCAAAGTAGTTATTTTGTATCTGCCATTGATTTAACATGAAAACCTGAGTCTTCTTGCGTAAAGACACTACTGAAACTTTGAAGTTTTTTACTTTGTCCCAAATACTGCTTTGGTGCTACATGCAGACCAAAGATGAGATATTAGAGAAAATTAATTGGCATTTGCACTACAGTTTATATAGTTCTTTGTATTTTTACAGTGGCTTTTCAGAAATTGTACTGAAGTTAGTTATTAAATGAGGACAGCATCTCTAAGCCTATGTACTATTTTTGTAGTTAAAAAAATAGATTAAATATGAGCAAATTATAGCGACTGTATAGAATCCTTTTGCAGTTTGTTTATAGCACATATTAGTGTCTGATGTACAGTATTCTTTCATAATTGCAAATTTTCAGAAAAATCTCTTGCCATGTGTGGCAGTTAAAAAAAAATTGCCATTAGAAGTATTATACGAGCAAAATATGAGTACTTCATATTCTCTTTTTCTGTATATTAATAAAAATATTCACATTTTTAGTGTTAAAAGAGAAATACTTCCATTGGTAAAATCACTGTGCCAGGATGTGGAGTATGAAGTGAGAACTTGCATGTGTCAGCAACTGGAACATATAGCTCAAGGAATAGGGTGAGTACAATTTGCATAATGCTTCTAAATGCAAAATCTTTCTCTAAAATACTTAATGGTAAAAATTCCTTTTATGATTTTTATCTTAATTCATGTGTACTCAATAATGGATTTGGATATACAGATGTGTTCTTAGGAATTGGCTGTTAGTATCTGGCTCTCTTCCTTTTGCAGATTTTTCTGAACTATACAAAGAACAGAGCTTCATGAAATGATTTCAACTAGTTGTTTATGTCATTAAGCTTATTTTATATTTGTAGAGGATTATGGCAAGTATTATCAGTTTTACTAATTACTGCAGAGTTTTATGCGAAAGGATGCTAAATGTGTTCTTTAAGCAAATTTCACTTCAGTATCAACTTCTACTCTAAGCTTGAAGACCTTCAGTAGCATGCATATAGGAATTGAAAAAGTCTGGAACATTTATATTAATAAATGGAGCATGTTAACTACCCATACAGGATTGGTCTCTGAGAGAACAAATATTTTAAAATTCCATATCCGTTATTGTGTCAGCAATAAAACAAACACCACAAAACCCAAGTAAATTCTCTTACAGACTTGAAGAAATTATCAAGTAAGATGCCCTGTGTTAGATGGCAGGGGTAGAATAGATCTTAGGAGTCCCTCTACCCTTTAAAATTGTGAATTTATGACCAAGTTCAAGGATGTGGCTGAAACTGAAATGTAATTTGAAAGATATGATAAATATACACTTCAGTTTGTTAGTACTGGTGTTTGCAGAAAAGATCCATTCCTGTGGCTGTGGGGTTTAGATTCCGAGTTATTTAAAAACAAACAGGAAGAAACACCAGAAATTTCTGAAAGAATGGAATTTACCTCTCAGCCGTGGTATACTGGTATGTTCAGGCAGTGTTTTAGCTTACTCAGGTATAGGAAATGAATATTCACATCAAGTACAGTTACTACCATTGTACTTAGTTTAACTTTTGTTGTGGTAAGGTCATGCAGGATGGTAATGTCTGGATTCCTAGATAAACTTATCTTTATTCCATACAAAATAATTTTATTTATGTACTTTAGGCAGCTTTTCTTCAAGGAGTATTTGCTGATATTGTTGATATTGGTAAAACTGGAAGTTTAACACATATATTACTAAACTGTATTACTGAGTAATTTGAGTATGGGGTTATTTTTACTGTGTGCATGTATCTCATGCATCTTTATATATCTTACAATTCTAATCTGTTTAATGAAGATTAAAGTTCAGTGGAAAAGAGGGTTCTGTTTATATTTAGAAAGTGAACAGGTGGAGTTTTTTTCCATATCTAGTGAGATTTGAAAGGAGGGTTAATTTTAACTGTCATATTACTTTGAAGTTTTTTGATGCCACCAAAATGGAAATCCACAGAAACATGTTTTGAAAGCATTTCATTATTTCTTTTTACTGTCTCAATTACCTCCCTTCATCCTTTCTCTTTTGTTGTTGCTCAATCCCATGAGGTTTTTTTGGTGTCTTACTTGAGATATGATTTGTATTTCCATGGATTCCTCTAACCTATTTGGTTAATCTCTGCTGGAATGAAAAGCTGAGAAGCAATCATGTGAATTTTGCTTTTAAAATGATTTGTGACACCTAATACAGCCAAAATATTTTTTTAAAATAATGTATTTTATGCTGAGTAAAATACCTCTTATTTATGGTATACATATAGTTAAAGAATATTCCTTTCAGATATAAATGGAAATATTTTTTATGTTTTAAAAATGTATAGCTGTATTGTATTGCTCTGTGGCTCAATCTATCCAGAACCAAAAAATGGTTTTAGTGGTAGCTTTTAGGATCACTTACACTTTGTGTGAATCTGTTTTCAGCAGTAGTTTTGATTGTTAAATAAAATGAATATATCACACGTGAGAGCTGAAAGTCTTAAAACAAGATAGGTGTTATGCAGTGACAAATGACAGTATTAATGGTAGTTTACCCAGCTTTAGAATACTAGTTTTAATAGGGCTAAATACATAGTTTTCAATTAGTGGCCCACTCTGTATGTTTTTCTTTCTTTCATCCCAAACATTTATTTTTAGCATTCTGTATCCATATACACTGCTCTGTCTCTCAGGTTTTTATCTAGTCCCTTCCCAATGATTTAGGTGCTTTAACAAATGATGAGCCATCAGTATTTTTGGTATGCAAACTATTGTAGTGTTTCATGTTGAGGATGAATAGGTAGTAGAAAATAAAAATAAGTAAATAAACAGAAATAAGTGCATTTTTAGGTAAATGTTGAAGGCATAATGGGGCAATAGTCCATTTTACTATTTAGCGATAGCATTACATGATGTTGTAATTTATATGAATAATTAATCATCTCTGAAAGAATACTGTCAGGCTACATCTTGACTTGCAAGTAACAGTAATAAACTCTGTAAGGTGCAAATCACTTTGATGCTGCTTATAAACATTTAAAAGTGTTATGGTTCATATTGACTTACAAAAGGGACAACTGGTAGTTTAGTCTGATTGGAACGGGTGGTTTGGGGCATTTTTATTGCAATAAAAATCTGTCATCCTGAATGTTGTGATCAATTCTGTATTAAAAACTCATTGAAATGACAGAGTTTAAACTCTTTGTACACAGTTGCTCAGAGTGTCAAACATTTTCAATTTTGTCATCTTGATTAATGCTCATGTAGTGTAATTTTAGTGCAGTTTTATCAGAGTATAAACATTGAGAGCCAGATCTTTAGTTATTATAAACTGCTGAGCTCCCACTCCTGAGATATGAAGCTTACAACAACTTTCACTAATGAGCACACTAAGAGCTTCTATGTGAGAACAGGACAAAATGGGCTTCTTAACTCAAAAGTTCAAACACTAGGAATCTTGACTACTATAAATAAAAAATGACCATGACAGAAAAATAAAGGTAGAAATACTGGGTATGTCTTCCCAGTTCTTGTTGATAGTAGGGCTGCAGAAAAGATCTTTTTAATCTCTTAAAGCACTCAGGAATCAGTTGCACACTGGGACATGGGAAATGATGCTTGTTGTTAGCTCCTACAGAAGCTGTACTTTTGCTCCAAGAAGCAAATCTCTTTTCATCTTACGCCAGTCACCTTATTGCACAAATTTTTCTATGCCAAGTGTATTTAACTCCTTCTTAATCACCTCTGTGATTAAACTCTGTTTTCCAAGTCAGTCCTTGATACAGCAATGTGCTATCGTGTATAGATTCAGGTTGCCAGGACCATTGCATGTACTGACAGTGCTAGTAATTGCCAAGGCAAAAAGAGACAAGCAGAACCCTTTCTTTAGATTTAAATTGGACATTAGGAAGAAGTTCCTCACCACGAGGGTGGTGGAACACTGAAACAGGTTGCCCAGGGAGGTGGTTGAGTTCCCATCCCTGGAGGCATTCAAGGTGAGGCTTGACAGGGCTCTGGGCAACCTGATCTAGTTAGGGATGTCCCTGCCCACTGCAGGGGGGTTGGACTAGATGATCTCCAGAGGTCCCTTCCAACCCTAACCATTCTATGATTCTATGATTCTATGATTCTTTACTACTTTAAAATAAGCCTAAAAGCTTGTGTTTGGATTAATTGGGAAACCGTGTTTTCTCTGAGCAGTAGTTGTTTACAGTCTGTAAAGAAGGCTTATCCTTGAAGCTTAAGACTTCTAGACACTTCAATCCAATGTGACTAATACTTAATCATTTTGGTTTTGGACCATTGCACTGAGCATTTTCTGCATATTTGATTGGATGTAGCTGGACTCCTTTGAGTTTTTTCAGACTGCATTTTCTCTGATTTATTTTAATTTAATACTTTTTTTTTTTGTGATGGATTTTCACATTTTAAACGTACATGTTTCTTTGGCTGACAAAGTCCTGAGATTGACTGGAGGTTATTGTTTGATTTTCATTTCCTTACAACTTGTAAATTTTTCATTCTTGGTCACTCCGAAGAATGGATGAGTATTTCAGGGAATAATTCTGTTTTGGTGGAGCAATATTTTTTTCATTATCTATTTTCTTTTGACTGCTTGCCTTGCGTTTCAGGACAGACCTAACAAAAACTGTGGTGCTTCCTGAATTAGTAGAATTAGCAAGAGATGAGGGCAGCAGTGTACGCCTTGCAGCTTTTGAGACGTTAGTGAATCTGCTTGATATGTTTGATGCAGGTAAGAATTTAATTTAAGCTTACTAGCCTATTACTTAATGCTTTAGTGCATCTTGTAAGTGTATTTAAAAGTTTTTTGTTCTCTCTGCATTGTTCAGACATTTCTGATTTTATTTCGCTTATTGTTTTATCATTTATGTTTTTCATAGCTATTCTCTATTTAAAATAGAAAACATAAACGCTTGTATTTTTCTCAGTGGTCTCTATCTTTCCTATAATCAACATGCATGTTTCATGATTCTCCAGATGTAGGAGTGTTTGTGTTTTCATGTGAGAAGGAGAAGTTCTCTGCTCTTGATACAGTTCTTTTGCATAGTGGGGGTGGATTACCTGTGTGCATAGCTCTTGGTTTCTTATCACAATTTCAGTTCAACGCTGGTTGGGGAAAACTTTGAGGAGAGCTACTGTGACTGCTCCAGTATAGGGGAACATTCTGGGTAACTGCTGTGTCTTGTCCTCCAGTCAACTGCTCTGTCTAGATATTTTCAGAGGGATGTAGAAGACGTAACAGTCAGCTTTTCTAGCTCTTTATCATTGTGCTATCCAAGGGTTTTTTTGGCAACTGGAAATGAAAAAAGCAGCAAAGTACATGATAGATCATTATAATATATAATGTATATGAAAAATATATTTTATGTTGTTGATAACTGCTAATTATTTTCCACTTTTTTCTGTATACTGTCTTTCTTCAAGCTCTTCAGTAGTATCTTCATTAGCAACTCTGTATTTTCCACCAAATTTCCCACTCCCACTCACATCTTACTGACTCTGCTACTCCTTCCTGATACATAAGCAAGGAGCAAATATTTGCTTGGTGATGAGTTACTAAAATGCTTGATTGCATATAAACAAGTACATAAAGAAATAAGATAGTTTTGGGAAGAATGCCATAAACAAACTTTTTAGTAGTTAGTGCTTATATCAGTATGATAGGAGGTTGATTTTCAAATTATTGAGACTTTGCATTGATGCTATCAAGTTTGTACTTCTCTTTGCACTTTCCACTTTTCTCTCCTCCCCTGCCCCTCAGCCCCTAGTTGTGTAACTGCTGTTTTTAGCTATTGAAAAAAAGTCTTAGAAAAAACCATCACGGATTATTGACTGGTTTGTAAGGAATGTGTTTTTAGAAGTCTGTTTTTTTCTAGTAGTTGGGTTTGTGGCTAAACTAGAAAATGAACATTTTGAAGGTAGATGACCCCAAATTGTATGCTAGGGTTTCTTTTCCACAATACCAATATTTAGGTTGACCTGAAGAAGTATTTTGTTCAGCTATAATTTATTTGCTAAATTTTGTTGATCTACCATTCAAACCCCCAAATTCTTTTAATATTTTAAAACATTTTAATTTCAACATTTGAAAAGACAATGGTTTCATATAAAACAAGTCAAAACACATGAATTTCTTGAACGTTTACTCCTTTATTTTATAAGGAGGCAGAGTGCTTGGGTTTGACTTTAATTTCTAAATGATTTCATTTCTTTCCTTTCCTCTACCCTTAAATATTTTGTTTCTCTATGAATTTATTGTTTACCAAAAGATTTTCAACCTCTTCTCAGTAGGCTGAAAAAACCTACTCCCATTGTATCCTGATTTTTCTTTTTGTTGTTATGGCCATATTCAGTCTTGATCTCCTTGTATTCCTACTATTGTAGGAAATTTTACTGTAGGAGTATGGTAGTATTCTTCTTTCCATGTGTTCTTGGTGATTGGAGAAGTTAGTGTCCTGTTTATATATTCTCTGTCTTCTCCTTTGCTGGAGGATGCCTTTTTCCTAAAGCCAAACAAAACAGGTAAGGTATTAACATTTAGGACCTGTATTATGATAGTATATGTTTCTACCCCCAGTATGTCCCTGCCAAAAATACTACTGAGTGTGCCAAATGAGACTTTTTTGTAACTTTTTATGGAAGTCTACTCTCTGTGCTTTTTTTTAGATGCTGACAAATGACTAACTTCTTTTAAAATTTCTTCTGTTTTTCAGATGACAGAAGTCAAACTGTGCTCCCCTTAGTGAAATCATTCTGTGAAAAATCCTTCAAAGCAGATGAATCTATCCTAGTTTCTTTATCTTTCCATTTAGGGAAACTGTGTAATGGATTATATGGTATGATTAAATGCTCTTTTAAAAAAAATCTTAAAAATAAGGGAAGATTGGAGAATTTGAAGCCTTTGGAAAATATCCAGATTTGAACATAGCAAATGAAATGCTAGTTAGGGGAGGAAATGTGGAAGGAAAAATCTGAACTCATCTATTGTGTAAATATTGAATTTTGTGACTATTCTCTTTGAGTGTCCATCTGTATTTTGGGGGGTTTTATGTTTAGACTGGGACTGAGACTGAGTTTTTTGTCTAGACAGAGTCAGAGATGGAAATGTGGTTTGTGTTTATTGATTTGCCTGATATATTTTGATTCCTTCTTGAATATTCTGCAGCTTGTGAGGTGCATGACTGAGTTTTTGAAACTAGAAACCTTTGAAAACACACTATGATGTTAACTATGTATGTTCATTTCTGTGTTTGATATCCTTAATATGATATATTAAGGCACAGTAGAGTTTGGCCCTTACGGAACTTCAAGGGAGAAAGGAGACCTAATGATTGGCCTGTGGATTCCCAGCTGCAGTTGGGAATCTCTCTGTACCCATAATCTTTGTGGTTTTCACTTGGGCATAGCAGATCTTTCCTTGATCATTCTACTTACCATTTACCCTCTACACATAGCTTACCTGGGGAGAGACAGCACAAGAATCATGATTTTACTTTGTAGAGAATTTCCCTCTAGACTCTTAAACCCTTTGATGTTTCTTACAGATCTTTCAAATGATTGTTCCTGATCGTGTTAGAGACTATGAGAATGGCTATTGCTTCACTCCACATAGCTCAAAAGGGTAGTTCCATAGTGTCAAACTTATTTACAGAAACATAGAGCTAGGACAGGCCATCCTGCTTTTGTCACATCTTCCTAGTTTTCTTTTCTCTAGGTTTAATTATTTTAATTGCTGATCTCTCTTCACCTCTGAACTCTGTCTGACAAGTTCATACTTTTTTTGAAGTGCTATGCCTTTGGAGAGCTGAACAAAGTGAAAGGGTTATTTCATGGGGTTACAAGCTATATTGCTGTTTACATTTTTCAGTATGAAAAACTGCTTTTTTTTTTTTTCCTGCAACAGTTTGCAATAGTTCTTGATAGTTTTACATTATTCGTTCAAGTACAGCCTATGAAGCTGCTTTTTTTTTTTTTTTGTGTATACATCTGATAAATAGTTAGTCTTCTCTTTCCTGGCCTTGTGCAGGTGATACAGATCTGGCTAAGCATGGTACCTTACCTCTGTCCTAATGGAATAGTAGTCTGAAAGTTTTAAGACTGTATGTCCAGTTTCTGAAGATCATTTTAAACTCTAGCTTCTAAAGAGTAAGCAGTCTCCCTCCTAGGTTGATGTTATCAGAATAATGAATAAGTGAAGTCTCTAATCCAACTTTCAGGAAAACAATGAAAATACTGATTAGTAGCAGAACTAGGATAGAGCTTTCTGTCAGTGAACCACAGGTAACTTTCTCTTGAATGTTTTTCCAAGCAGTTTTGCAGCACCTTTATAGTTTTTCATCTCTCTTTCCTGATCCCTTGTTTTGTTTATTAAAAACATGATTTTTACTGCCTCTGTTGTATTCACAGGTCCTGTTACCCAGTACTAGAAGCAAATAGAATCAGTTTAACAAGTGTTGCTTTTGCCATGTTGGCTGATATTTGTTTTCTTGTTTTCTTTTTGGTATTTGCAAGTAATTCCTTGACCTTTTTTGTTCCATCTTTTTCAAAAACATGAAAGTAATCTCACTGATCTGTTATTATATGGCTTGTTCTTCCCCTTTCCAACTATGAAATATCAGTATTGCTTCAGCCCTTTTCCCATTAGGATATCTCAGTTATTTAAGATTTCAGCATCTAGTATGTTAAATACTTTTGAATACTGAAATGAAACACATCTGACCCTGCACATTTTGACACTCTTTCATGTTTAAATATTCACTGACCTGTTTCTTCTCTGCTTAAAGCCTCAATCTTTGTCACAGATATTGATGATACTGAGCCTGATGATACTAGTGGAATTTGCGAAAGGAAATAAAAGCATTAAGCATGTCAACCTTCTTGGTACCCAGTCACTGTTAGCTTTCCTTTCTCTTGAGTAGAAAACAGAGCCCTTTCATCAATTGCTCTCCTATTACCAATGTACTTATAAAATGATGTGAGATTTTTGAAGTCATCTTGCTACTCACATTCTAATTTGTTCTGAGTTTTCTAATTTTATTCTTATACCTCTTTATTATCTGTAGCAACATGGCCTAATTTTCAGATTTCTGCAGGTATGCATTATTCATCTGACAAGAGTTCTATAAAGATCTAAAAATTTAATGCAAGAAGAAAACAGACTTAGTGGAACAAACTAATACATAGAATCATAGAAGCATAGAATCGTTTGGGTTGGAGGGGACCTCTAGAGGTCATCTAGTCCAACCCCCCTGCAGTGGGCA
>VWZO01020268.1:550669-585148 GCA_013396975.1 Bucco capensis | reverse complement strand
TGGGGATTGTTCCGACCCAGGTGTAGGACCCTGCACTTGGTCTTGTTGAAGCTCATGAGATTCACCTGGGCCCACCTCTCCAGCTTGTCCAGCTTCTGGATGGCATCCCAGTCCTCCAAGAGTTCACAATGCTGAAGTTAAAGTCCAGAGTATTTCAAGAATTATGTAAACAAATTAATGTTTACTCTGTTATACTTAGCTGTCATTTAATCGTTTTTTCCATCTAATGATTGCTAGAATCAAGACAGGGCAAGGAGGGATAAAAATTGATGTATTTGATAGACTTGTATGTGAGATTTGTTTTGGGACATTATTAGTAGCATTTGTAATGAGGAAATTAAACTTCTTTTTTCTCTTTTTGAGGCATTTTTACTCCTGAACAGCACTTACGGTTTTTGGAATTTTATAAGAAGCTTTCTACACTGGGTTTACAGCAGGAAAATGGACACAATGATAATCAGCTACAACTTCAAACTCTTGAACAGGAAAAGAAGTATATTTCAGTGAGGAAGAACTGTGCTTACAATTTTCCAGTAAGTAACACTAATTTNTCTTAAACTCCATGAGATTTGGAGCCATGACTGCCTCCCTGGGGAGCCTGTTCCAATGTTCCACCACTCTCTGGGTAAAAAACTTCTTCCTAACATCCAGCTTGAATCTCCCTTGGGACAGCTTCATACCATTCCCCTGTGTCCTGTCACTGTCCACTAAAGAGAAGAGTTCAGCCCCCACTTCTCCCTCTCTGGTAAGGAGGTTATAAACTGCAGTGAGTGAGGTCCCCCCTCAGTCTTCTCTTCTTCAGACCGAACAGGCCAATTGAAGGTTAAATAATTTGTGTTATGCATATACTTCACTAAATAGGACTGCATGAATGATAGAGAAGTTATTCCCAAATTGTACATTGTTAGCTAAATTGAAGCTCACTCCTGGAAAATTTAAGTTAATGGCTTAAAGTAGAGGTTGTCCAGAAGAGTTACCAGGAAAGATTCCTCTTTGCAGACCCTCAGAAAATTATTAGCAAGTTTTGACTGAGAGTGTGCTGTTCTAAGAGGCTACTGGTCTCTTAATTTCCTGAACATTTTCTTCAAAGCCTTAGCACAAAGGCTTTGAAAAAATGGCTATGAAACAGAGTTCTCTGTTTCAAACCACTCAAAGCTAGGTTTTCACATTTGCTGTGTCACACCATTTTATGGAGTTGGAAGATTGAAACTGAATGGTGAGATGCATGTCTTAGTTATATTCCTGCCTGAACACAGAAAGTATTTAAACTTAACCACTCATTTTTCTGTAAATCTACTTTGTATTTTGACATTCTGCATTTATATTTGAAGAAAATATGTTTATTCCAAGACCCAGTAGAGAGTTTTGTTCTTCCTTTTAAAGACAAACACTGTATATGTAGGTAGATATCTGTTGATTTATTTGAGCAAAAACAAGGTATGTGCACACACAATTATATTGAAATTCAGATGTTTGCTTCATTTCTTGCTAAAATGTTGTTTGTTTTTGAAATNTGATAGACTTGTATGTGAGATTTGTTTTGGGACATTATTAGTAGCATTTGTAATGAGGAAATTAAACTTCTTTTTTTTCTTTTTGAGGCATTTTTACTCCTGAACAGCACTTACGGTTTTTGGAATTTTATAAGAAGCTTTCTACACTGGGTTTACAGCAGGAAAATGGACACAATGATAATCAGCTACAACTTCAAACTCTTGAACAGGAAAAGAAGTATATTTCAGTGAGGAAGAACTGTGCTTACAATTTTCCAGTAAGTAACACTAANTTGACTGAGAGTGTGCTGTTCTAAGAGGCTACTGGTCTCTTAATTTCCTGAACATTTTCTTCAAAGCCTTAGCACAAAGGCTTTGAGAAAATGGCTATGAAACAGAGTTCTCTGTTTCAAACCACTCAAAGCTAGGTTTTCACATTTGCTGTGTCACACCATTTTATGGAGTTGGAAGATTGAAACTGAATGGTGAGATGCATGTCTTAGTTATATTCCTGCCTGAACACAGAAAGTATTTAAACTTAACCACTCATTTTTCTGTAAATCTACTTTGTATTTTGACATTCTGCATTTATATTTGAAGAAAATATGTTTATTCCAAGACCCAGTAGAGAGTTTTGTTCTTCCTTTTAAAGACAAACACTGTATATGTAGGTAGATATCTGTTGATTTATTTGAGCAAAAACAAGGTATGTGCACACACAATTATATTGAAATTCAGATGTTTGCTTCATTTCTTGCTAAAATGTTGTTTGTTTTTGAAATCTCCATTTGCAGCTACAATTATTGTATGGAAACATTAACAACATTTATAAAACTAAGGTTTTATATCTTATGATTTTAATCTGTGTAGCAGAAAAAAAAGCCTGCAGCATGCCTGGAAGATATGTAAATCCAGATAAGGTCTCAACTCCAGCATTTTTCTGATGCCATTAAAAATGTTACTCTTCCTCTTTAAAGTCACAACCTATTCTCTCCCAAGTGTCTTGCTGCTTGTAACAGAGTGTTTTCACCTTACAATCTCTGATAGTGTGGTCCTTTAGCTGTACAGTTAATAGAAGACCTCATCTTTTCACAGGCCATGATTGTTTTCGTGGATCCAAAGAACTTCCATTTAGAACTATATTCTATATTCTTTTGCCTTTGTCATGACCCTGAAGTTCCTGTCAGATATACTATGGCCATAAGCTTCTATGAAGTAAGTCTACAATGGTTCTTTGTTGATAGTTACATATTTTTATTTTATGTTGTTTTCTTAAGATTACATTAGTGACTGTTCAACTAAAAAAAAAGACATGAGAAAACTTAACTGAAATGATTTAGTTTGTCCAAGCTGTTGAGCCCCTTCTAGCCTCTCTATGTAGCCCAATATATACACATTAGTCTCTTTGATTTGTGTGACATTTGACTACAAGACCCGACTGCTAGGTGAGCTTTTAAGGAGCAAAAGCTGGAAGAAACTTATAATGGTCTTTATATAAGCATATTTTTAATGTGATTGATGGGAAAGTACACAACTTTAGAAGGCTGATATTAAACAGTTGTTCTGCATCCCTTCTTCATGCTTACTGTAAAGTAACCACATGTAGCATAGCATGTGTAGTGCCATGAAACTAAAGAATGTTTGACTTTGCTATCCTCCTGTCATTTTTTTAGGTTGCTAAACTTTTAAATTCTGGTGTCTATACCATACATAAAGAACTGGTTACACTATTACAGGACGAGTCACTGGAGGTAATGTACTTTTACTGGAACTTTCTTCTGCTTGTTACATTGAGGCAGATTATCTTGATGTTTAATAACTGAATTGAGACAGTAGAGTAACTGAAATGATCAGCAGCTTTTTTGTTGCACAGACACTTCATAAAGACACTAGCCTTCTGTGAATAAAAAGGAGGAAAATAGGGAGGTGTTTGAAGTTAGTAAACCCACACTGAATTTATTAGCTTTTAAAAATATACATTCTGAATTGGTTTAATTGTGGTATTATTTATTACCTTACAAATTGTGTGGGAAGTTTTGGTTTTGATTCTGTATTAAAAAAATCGTTGATAGCATTCAGTGTTTTGCTTTGTTTTGTTTTTGTTCCTCCAATTGAAGAGGAGATGAAGAAGTTATGTCTGGTGCAAAGATAAAGGTTTATAGAAAGAGTTTCAGTCCAGAATTTGGTACAGAATCTGTGTTTACTAGACAGTGTAGTTTAGCATGCCTTGGATTCAACCTGGATATACATGAATCACTTAGCTATATTACAGACTATATAGTGGCACACTTTTGGATTGAAAAACCCCCAAATACTTATGTTTGAGACAAAATCACCATTTCCTCTGGCACCTGTTACTCCAATAGTTGATCTGTTTTGTTTTCTCTGTAGGATCTTTGGATATGAAATGGAAAAATGAGTTTTGCTTTCAGGTGCCCTTTGTTAGACATTTTCAAGGAAATTGAGGTGTTTATAAAAACATCTACTATGAAATTTATGATGTTTATGAAATTCTGGCTTATCCTAAAAGATTTCTCAAGTTGAACATCAGGAAGTTGAGACTCAATAGCAGTTGGTGATTTTGAAAAACTCCTTGATTTGTTCCCTATACAGTTATTTAAATAATAAAATATGTTTGGTGCTCTATCTTAAATATACCTCATCCAGAATTGGTGCCAAAAAATATTTAATTATGAAATTTTCTAGTCTAATTTCAAGTATTACAACATCTGACAGTAGGATTATTTCTAGTAATATAGGATATATAATCTATTTTATCAACTGCATTTTTTCCTAAAACAGGAAAAATTGCTTTCAAGATTGAGCTGACAAATATAAAAAAAAGTTTCTTTGTGTTTGTTGAGGCTCCTACTTATCTATGAAATACAGATCTTTCTTAAGAATGAATGTTCAAACTGTAGTTTGCTTTCCTAAACTGAAAATGGTAATATTTGTATCAGTTACTACATTAAAACATCTATTTTTAATCCCACTTCTCATCAATGCAAATACATTGCATCTATTTTTTCATTTTTTCTTTTAACATGGATGTGAGAGAACAGTAACATAGAGGTGTCAGCAGGGCTATGTTGGTGAGAGATAACAACTGAGTCAAGTTAATTTACAGACCTCATTCATGCAGCCTTTCTTTAAATAGGTGTTAGATGCCCTGGCAGGTCACCTTCCTGAAATCCTTGAACTAATGACTAATGGAGGAGAAAATAATGGATCAGAAAGCAAGGTGGATAGTCTCATTTTTTTTTATTTTGCTTTCTAAATGAAAGTAGTAGCAAATTTGTTCAGTCATATATTGTGTGAAAACGCTTTCTTGATTAGTTTCTGCTTTGGAGAGGTAGAAAGTTTCTGTGATTTATTTTGTTGACTTTATAAACTTTAACATACAATGAAAGGATTTTGAAAGATTAGACTTCATATCAAAATGAACAGTTTATCCACAAATTTACTGAAATAGATCAACTTTTGAAATACAGTCATTAAGTTAAAGTAAAACTTGGTTTCATACTAAAGGAGCGATAGCTAATAAATTTTTTAATTTTTTTTTTTATAATGATGTGGCAACTGCCCATTGTTGTCATTTTCAGACACAGTTTCTGCTAGAAGGAAGCCTATTTCCTAAAGTGATGGCACTGAATTTGGATTTAGCAGATCTGTATTCAGTTCCCAGCTTTGCTAATTTAATTGTATGTGCCTCTGAATGATTACTTACTCAGTGATTTGTTACCTGTAAAATGGAACATAAAAGATTATCTCCTGCTTCAAGATGTTGTTTTGAGCATACTTCCTAAATACATAGAGAAATTGATATATTCCAACAATATAAGAACTAAATAAATTCATTTTATTGTATGGACTACAGTTGAGAGTATAATTTAAAGTGTGAATTTTTCAGATGTTTGTAGCTGTAAGTGTATATAACATATAACAGGTGCAATATCAAGTGTGACAGACTACAAAGTCTTTGCTTCCTACTGAGAAACATGTATAATTCCTACTAAAATTATTTAGGGAGCTGAGAAGAGTAACTCCAAAGATAGAGGCGAGAAGGAAAATGGGATTTATTTGGTTTGAGGAGGAGAGGATTGAGGAGGGTTGTTGTAATGGTTTTCGTATCTGTAAAAGGATATTGCAAAGACAACAGTGATTAGTTTGCCAGGAGGAGGGGTTGCAAATGTGTGTTTACTTAGATACTGGAATAGCTTTTTAACTAGTTAAGTGGAATGTACTGCTTAGGGGAGAGTATCTAAACCCAATCATTTTTTTTTTTTAGTACCAAGTTAGACTAATATCTACTGGAAATAGCCACAGTGTGGCTGATCCTATCTCAGGAATTAATTGACCCTTTAAATTATCTTCTTACCTTGTTGTGATGTGCTTTTTAAGAATAGTAACATGACATACACCTAGAACATGTAAAAATATTTTAATGTTTATATTTTTATTCCTAGTTATTGTCTATTCCTGACTTGATTCCTGCATTAACAACAGCAGAACAGAGAGCAGCAGCTTCTTTAAAATGGAGAACTCACGAGAAGTTGCTACAAAAATATGCGTGTCTCCCTCATATCATATCAAGTGATCAGATTTATTACCGTTTTCTTCACAGAATGTTGACAATAATTTTGACAAATGTGAGCCTGCCTGTGTCTCTTGTTTTTTATATTTTTATGCTATTTAGAACAGTGACCACCAGATATTTCCTATGGATAGTATTTTATATATTATATTAATCTTAAAGTACTGTTTCTCATTGAATATGGTATATCAGTCTGTGTGGTTTTTTTAATGTAAGACTGAGAAACTGCTCTAAGAACATCCCCCTATATGAGAAGCAAAATTTTGATTGACAGATTGTCATGTTTTTCCTCTTACCCTTTCCTCGTTCATATTACTAGATTGTTTCTAGGTAAATCAAAACTTTTTCTTCTGAGATATGCCACCACTTTCCTAATTTCATACATTACTCTGCATTGTGTCCCATTTTTATGAAAGAACATTTTATTCTGAGAACATATGATCTTTTAGAGCTACTAGTCTGAAATTTTATTGCATTAATTCAAGAGTAAAACTGTCTATTATAAGAGAAGATATAAGTTTTATTTTCTAACAACTGCAATATAGAAGGTGCCTTCCAAATAGGGAATACATTAAGGCATTTATGAAACAGTTGAATAAACAAGTTAGGCAGAAGAGATAAAGACGTGTCTGTTGAAATGGCCAAACTTCCTTATTCTCCCTTACATTATGGCAATTATTTCAAAATTTATAAAGTTAGGCTACTCTTTAGATATTTTTTCTACTGCTAGATTTTTTTTATGTTTTTAGTCATGTTTCCTCAGGTGTGTTTAATTGTGTTTCCTTTATTTCTTCCAAGAATGTCCTGCCAGTCCAAAAAGCAGCTGCTCGAACTCTTTGCGTTTATTTGCGTTATAATCGCAAACAAGAACAGAGGCATGAGGTTATTCAGAAACTCATTGAACGTGAGATCATTTTTCCTTCATTACTAAGAGTTGCAAGTTGATTTTGGCTGAACTTTAGTTATATTTATTCAGTGTAACTTCCTGCTGTTATTGGAGAGATTACACTTAAAAGATACTCAGTTGCTCATATTAACACAAGGCAAAACATATTGTGCATATGCTAGGAGTATATCTGAAGTGGATGGAAAGGAATTGGAAAAGAGGCAATATGGGAAACTGATAATACACCAAGACCCTTCCAACCCCACTTCTTGAATCCAAAATTGCTTAGCTGTAGGTGTTGCAATATACAAAGCAGAGTTCCTTTATAGAAGTGAAATTCTCTAGAGGCTTCACCATAAGAAGTGCCGAATAAATCTTCTCAGAAATGAATTGATGAATGCAATAGTCACCTAAGTTGACTTTCTGGTCTATGCTGTATGTTTTAAAGTAGGTTAGAAATTTGAATAGTTCCCATTAGCAATTGTTTGCACAGTAAGTTTGATACACCTGTGACACGATTTGAAAGGCATACAGGGTTTTCTTCAATGCAGTGCCTAGTTCACTTGCTATTTTTGCTTTTTCAGATAGATAAAGGGGCAGGTTGTGTTTCTGAAAACAATGCTCACTAACAGAAATGGTCATTGAATTCAGAAGTTTAGGTTTTCACTGAAGGGAATTGAGATGGGCCAAGAAGGTGTGCCTCGCAATGAGTGTAATTATCATCTTTGAGCCAGAGGTTAACCTTTCAAATGTTTTCTGTCTGACATTGAAAACCTAATATCTGTGGGTTGTTTTTTCAGAACTGGGCCAAGGAAAAAGTTATTGGAACAGACTTCGGTTTTTAGATACTTGTGAATTCATTATGGAACTGTTTTCAAAATCATTCTTCTGTAAATACTTCTTTCTACCTGTGCTTGAACTTACCCATGACCCAGTGGCAAATGTGAGGTACTGTACATAGAATATGTAGCAGGACAAAAGCTTTAAATAATATATTAAGAAATACTATTACAGGTTTATATGTCTTGTAGAAATACCAGAACTTGAGTAAAAAAGTACAGACCCTTCAGGGTGACGTGTATGAAAGGTGTAGGAGACTATGGGGAAGATGTTAGAAGAGCACAGAAGCAGTTCAGTCTGAGTATTTGGGGAACTGATTGAAAGTGTTGGGTTGTGAGGGTGAGTGGAACACTAAGGCAGAGGAACCAGCAATAGACAAGAAGAAAGTAATACAAGTGTTTCATGGGTGTAGAGAGAGAAATGTCACTTCACAATCTCCATTAATTTCCATCTATTTCAACTTCACTATATGTAAAGTAAAACACAGAAGTAATTCCTTCAGTGGGCTAAGCTTAGCAAGTTAGCATAAGGTTTACCTTACGTAAAAATTTTCTATTTAATTGTTAAATTGAAAAATATAAGATAATTTGGTATGTTAGTCATTTTTAGACAGTGTTTTTTGGGTTTTTTTTTTGGTCAATTTTTTTCTTCACTAAAAAGATAGGGAAGAGGCAGTTATTACCTGTAAGGAAATAGGGGGTTTTTTGTTGGTTTGGTTTGGGTTTTTTGTCATGTATTTTGTGTGATTTTATGCTTTTAACCTTATTCCTGATATGTGTAATTCATGTTGTTATCATTAACATGTTTGAACATCTAATACTAATGTTGAGTTTACATAAGCATAATTTGCACGTACATGTGTGCATTCAGTAAGCATCACTAAGTATGGTTTATTACCAGCTGACACTGTTTAAATAGACCCTTTCTTTAGTATAACTCTTAACATCTCAAATCAGCAGGATCTCAAACCTAAAAATTGAGCCATTTTGTGCATATATGTTAACATTGATGCTTCATGCCCTTAAGTTGAGGATTATATTAAAACAATAAACTAAATTTGTGTATAATCTAAATAGCTTATTGTTTTTAACAAATCTATCAATAGAGCTTTTAGTTAAAATAATATTAAAATTTAATGGATACCTGAAGTAACTTGCAATCCGTTGATGTTAAAATTAATTTTGTCATAATTCTTTTTTGGATTGTTCAGAAACACTTTTTACAAAAGGAATGCATTGCCTTCAGAAAGAAGCAAGGAGATAAGAGTAGAGGGAAGAAGGGCTTTCTTCCTTTTGTAGCCTGTAAATAGTTAAATCCTTTTAGACTATCGGATACACCTTCATCCTTACAGTTCTATGGAACTGCAGTTACATGATTTTTTTGAGATTTAGATAGGCTGTATAGTACTGATGGACCAAATTTCCAGGGTATTTAAGCATCTGATAAAGTCAGGTATGCAGATTGTTTTGAAAATCTAGAGGTCTGTTTATCTTTCTTGATTAAGAAGGAAAAAAACTCCACTAAAATAACCTCAAAACCACCACCACCACCAAAACAACAAAAAAACCCAAACACCAAACCTAATCCCCCCAAAACCGTAGCCCAAAGAAATATTTATGACCTTCAGATACAGGACTGTAGTCCCAATCTATGGAGAAGTTTTTGAAAATGTTACAATATGTCTGGAAACAACACATGAGCACCAATCGTTTCTGAAAAATAAGACCTACAGACTTAATTATGTCAAATGCTAGCAATTTAAAAAAATAACATTTATGAAGCATCTGCATCAAAAGGTGAATATTTGTTTTTTTTCTTGTAGAATGAAGCTATGCTATTTGTTGCCAAAAGTTAAATCTACACTGAAGATTCCCACTGATAAACATTTACTTCAGCAGTTGGAATTATGTATAAGGAAACTTTTGTGTCAAGAGAAAGACAAAGATGTCCTGACTATTGTAAAAAGAGTAAGCAGTTTTCTTTCCGAGCAGCATTTTGTCTTGAGGTTATGTTTAAAAGTTAAGATGATCAAAGTTATGCATTCTGCTGATTCTTTTAATGTAAAAGCAGGAGACTAAAGAATTCTATTGTGTATTATGTAATTTTGAACAAATAAGAGAAGAGCTAGTATAGCGCATTCTGTCAAATTTAAGAGAGTTGGTGTTTCCTTGGTTACTTACATCACAGCTATTTTCTAGTGACTAGGATTCGGGATCTTGGCTCTATGACCATTTCTGAAAAAATAATAGATGACTAAAGATAGGATTAAAGGTTGACCCTAGTAAAAATGATGAAGTCTTTGAGGTAAAGCTATCTTGTTAACCTATATATTTTACAATATACAGATAAAAATTTTGCAGGATTTTGAAATGTTATGAATGCTTTCACAAAAAGTATTATCTTTACAGGCTACCTATTTATAGTCTCAAAGAAGCCATGGAATGAAGTAACTAAAGTATGTGGCTTCCTTATGGGGCCAGCACGCAGGAGAGATTGGGTGAACACTTGTGTGGAGCATCCTGGCTTATTCAGATGTCTGAGCTATTTTTTTCAGTCTTGGTTCCTAGGTCCATGCTTCAGCCATTCATGCTTCTGGGCTTTCCTTGAGTGTGTTTTCAGTTCTGTATAGATAGTCTGTTAGACCTTTGTTGTGAGTCTCAGCAGGGCTCTGAGAATACTCTCTGAATTTTTTTAACTGCATTTGTAGCACAAAAATAGAAGCATAGGCTTCAAAAGTTTAGGAAGAAAAGGCATGTTTAAATTTGAATACCACTATTGGAAGCTTTTTATCTGGATAGATTTTTAATTAAAAGTGTGGCATGCTAATTGACATACATAATGTTTTGATTTTCTTTATAGACAGTATTAGAATTGGACAGAATGGAGATCTCCGTAGATGCTGTAAGTGCTTACTAACTTTAATACTTACCAAGTCCTTTTAATGCCCATTTTCATGTAGTGATTTTTTATTTTTATTGATTTTATTTTGAAGTTTCAGAAAAGATTTTACGAAAATGATTTATTGGATCAAGAAAAAGAGAGACAAGAACATCTCCTTTTGGAAATGGTATATTTTATCAGTACAATCTGTCATTTTTTTAATAGTTTGTAGCTAAATATTAATGAGGCAATAATTTTAAGGCAAGGGATGTGCACATTATGAAGAGACCTGATAGGTTCATAGTATGTAGTATAGTACGTAGTGTTTCATTTTACACTTTACAATAGAGTTAAGTCCTTCAAAAGAACATGTAACTTCCTTTTCTTTACTACCTAAATTTTTCTCTATCAGTTAGAAAGCCAAACTGGAATTTCTTGAAAAATACTCTATTCTTGATACATCCGTGTTCTAAAATCCAAGGTAAAGGCAGCACAGCTAAAGGTGTGAACATTATGAAACATTATTGAGGGAGCTTAGACATTTCTCCAGTGTGTATAATGTAATAAATTGAATAATGAAATACTTCATAATTCATGGACAGCTTCCATAGGAAGAGAAATTAATATAATATGTTCTTTTGTGCCAAGGAAGCTGAAGGAAGCCCTTTGTGTTACAAACCTTCCTGTTAGCTAGAAAAACAATTAAAAATGAAAGGCCATTGATATCTGCTTCCTGGCATGAGAGAGACTTAGTGCAGGTTGTATAGAGCAGAGGGAGCTACAAGCTACTTAGGATGTGGAAGAGAAGTCTGCAGAATGCTTTTCCAACTTATAAAACTGTTTATCTTGAGTCATGGCTGTAAGCAAAAGCTGCGGTAGGTGCTTCACCATATAGCCTGATACATCTTCACAAAGCCTAGACTAGATTACTGCAGTCCTCCATACTGCTACCTCCTCTCCAGCCTGAGATAGGAAAAGCTAAAAAGCTGATAGGATTTAGAAGAATTTCATTAGCGTGTCTCTTCTGACTTGTAGTAATTGAATATCTCTGTAGTGAACAAGAACAGTTTCCAGACTGTCGAAAAAATGTCACTTATTCCACATTGGGATTGCTACAGAGCCTACATTTCTGGCCCACTTTCATGTCAGTAGGTAGTGTAGACCTTCTCTTAAGCAGCTGATTGTCTCAATTCCATGGTATCTGTCTCATGTACTTCTGTCATCTCCCATTAGCTCAAGCCAAAATTTCAAGCTTTGTTCTCAGGACTTGCCTACACATATTCAAAGACTTGAATTTAGCTTTAGCAGTTTTTAGGTAGATATGATTAATGTTTTTATAGTGAAAGCATTTGGGGCTGTGGTAAAATAGTGTCCAGTGTGCTCTGTGTTATCATGCACATTAGTTTTTACCCTATTCCTACAGCTAGTTTTCAGAAGAGCACCTGTATTTTTATGATATATCACATTTATATGAGCATACCTTCTGCATCACAAAGGTCTCATTAAGCATTGTCTGAGAGGCATGCTTTTGAGGAACTGAAGATGTACCCAGTAAATTGTGACATGTTACAGTCCCAAATAGTTGAGCTATTGAACCCAGTTAAATGTACCTGACTGCTACAGACTTAATACTGAGGATGTTAATAAGTTTCCTTAGTTTTAGTAATTGACTTAGTAGAAACTGTATTCCAGCAACCTGTACCTGAATTACCTCTTTTTTTTTTTTTTTAAATCTTGAGTAGGAATTGGAGTGAAATGAAAAGTAGAGCAGAACAATTACAGTTCAGTTGTTACTTTTTATTACAAACATAGTAGAGAAAATAAGCTAATATTATATAGCTTTTTTGAAGTTGGAGTGATATCTATTCACCAAGAATCTTAAAGCAAGTATTGTTTTTTGAAATTACTGATGTAGCTATGTTAGCACTGTCTTCTCTCTATGAATGTGCTCTCAGAAGATACTCTAAGGCTAGCTAATGTTACAGAAAGGCAAATAAATTCCTTTAACTTGAAGAACTGTAATACTTGGTTTTGTTTTGCATGAAGGCTTATCAATTGCAGATGTTAATTTTATTCCTTTAAAAAAATTGAGCATATGTGAAATTAACTGTTACTTTGGTGATTTGGAAGCAATCCGTAGTTGAAATATAATTGATTTATGTTTTTCTGAGTAATAGCTAAGAAAATTCTTAATTTTTAGGAACAATTAGAAAAAGAGAAGCAGCAAAATGAAGGAAGATCTACAAATATTAATGATAAAATGTTTGAAAAAAAGCGTAAGTTTATTTATGTACATGTTATTTGTGCATGCATTACTCTTCTACAAAGGTAAAAGAGAAAGAAGCAGAAAAGAGACTCTTTGTACAGTACACAGCTGTATATTTCTATATATTTCTAAAGACATTTATGAAAACTGGCCTTATTGTATTAGAAAGAAGACTTTCGTCATTATTAATAAAATCCTTGGCAGTTTTAGTCCTTTGGTATTTTTCACTTTTGGGATGTAATGTAAGTACTTGTCTGTGGTATTTTTGAAGTGTTAGTAGCATTGGATATTATTTATGTTTCGCCTAGGGCTGTGGTATGTTATGTCCTCTTGATTTAAAATTAAGCTTTACCAGGGAAGTATTTATACTGGACCTTTTTTAGGTAGAGACAGTAAAACATCATCTGTGTTGACAAAAAGTATCACACTCTCTGTTCCTGGAAGCTCTTCTGGCACTTCAGCAGGTAAGAGGTCTATAAAAACTCTTCTAGAATGCTTTGATCTCTCATCAGCAGATGGAAACATAGCAAAGCTTCTGGCGGTGTTTGTGGGCCAAAGTTTCACCTGCTGACCATAGGAAGAGATTCTACTACTACAACTGAATGTGTTTTCTATGGTTGTTAGTTCCATTTTTTTCTTTAGTATGTGAAGAGGTGATACAAGGTTTATTTATTGTTACTGAAATATTTAAATCAGTTCCTTCAGCTAGTGTAGGTTGACAGAAAATGATATTCTAAAATGTTTGTATTACTAAGGAAATGCAGTGATATCCATGTTAAAAATTTCTGCTACTTATAATTTTAGGCAAAGAAGACAAGAAGTCCAAGTTGGTTCGAAGCCAGTCTTTCAGTACTCAAGCACTACACCCAAAATACAGCAACATAGACAAGTGTTCTAAGTATCTTTTTTATTTTCCTTATTTACCTCATAGGCAACTGTTCACCTAATAGACAACTCCTATGAAATTATGTGCACATGAATCTATGAAAGTTGTGACCTAAGTTTTCAGCTTTCTGTTTAATTGATTAGCTTAATCAGTTTTGAACTGAGGGAGGAAATACCATTTTAAGGCATGCTGAGGCCTGTAAGTGGTTGTTAATTCCTTTTAAATTAATGTATGTCACCTTTTATTATCTATTAGAAACAATTTTCAATATGAACTGCTAAATCAAAATTCATATGTTTCTTAAAGAAATTCCAGCGTAACTTTTCCATTTAATTTTTTCATATAAACTCAGAAAAAACCTTTAAGATTATTAAACAGCAGGATGGTACAATTGAGAATAATACTTTTCTGAAAAAAACAATTTTGTTTTGTTTGTTTGTTTAAGTAAAAGCTCTGCTACAGGATATACGTCTTCAGTGTCAGGAATGGGAAAGAGTTGTATGTTGTCCTTTAGTGGTAAGTAGGTTACTGTATTTTACATTATTTTTTTATAGGGGTGCTGAATATTTGGGTCCCATTCAACATGCATACCGCAAGATATAATTCTGCTGAAGAACTTAGAAGAAATAGATATCCAGTATGTTTGAGCACTTGTGTGCTAGCCTAGTCTAATTTTCAGATTTCTTTATTTTGTTACATGTTTATATTTAAAGTTACATTTAGAAGTAGTGAAAGTAAAACCAAGTTTAGCATTTCTTGATTGGCATGTAGGATCTCATGAACAAGTTGGTTTTGCAGTTTCCCCATTTTACTTGAGGAAAGGGATATTATGTGTAACTTCTACTGCATTAGGGGAGAGAAACTACTCTCTGGAAATGCCTCTCTATATTTGCTGTTGAGTTTGGATGATTAAAGGGAAAGAAACTTGTCTTTTTCCATTCACTAGCAATAGACACTAGACAGTTAGCCTTAAATGAAACACCTATATTTAAGCAGCTAAAGATTGGCCAATTAAGTCTCACTATTTTCATGTATTAAATGTATTAATCTCTTCCAAAATGTCTTCTAAGTATTTTTAATATTTTCATAAAAATACTTAAAGAAATGTTAATTTGAAACTGTTCCCTTACAGAAAGTTAAACTTTTAGATTATTGCTATAGGAAATATGCTGCTATTGCCACAAGAAAAAACGGATCATTCTGTTTAGTCTCTGCGAATTTTTTTTTCCCAGATAAAATTCTTTGTCTAAACTGCTGCTTTTTGTTTCAGATGATTCATTCCGGACTCATTCTACTGGTAATAGTGGGAATGCAGCCTTCCCTTCCAGTTCTTCATCTCGCAGCTTATTTAATTCAGCTGACCAAAAGAATAATGGAAATAAGGAGAGTCTGTCCAGAAGGATGAGCATGTAAGTTGAGAACAGGTTAAGTCATGCTTATGGGTAACATTTTCCAAGAGAACTCACAAGAGCCATGTAAAATTAAGCATCTGCTTATGATACTTTTGCACCTACATTTTGGAATACTAAAACAGCAGGGTAAAATTGTTATGTGTGCAATTATAAGTGTTTTTAAGAATGCATTCCCTTTTAATTAGTCTGTCACATCATTTCGCCTGCGTGTGTTTACATCCAGCTGCTACATTATGGGGAGGGTGGAATGGGACAAGGTGAAGGGTAGTGCATTTGATAAATAAAAACTACAGCCACAGCGATTTAGCTGCCTGTAGTTGGAGAAAAGGAGTGTATGTATTGTTAGATGATTTAGTTTTTCCTTTTCCTTCTTTTTATGTGCTTATGTATGTTTATGTATTATTATGTGACAATTCTATGATGAATTTCGAGAGTTATGATGAACTCGTACTGCTACTTGTTATTAAGGCTGCCTTCTTTACCTTGCCATAACCATTTATATAAAAAAAAATCAATGCTAGGCATCTCCCTAGGCTGTGTTTTATTAAACAGCAGCCTAAACTGTTTGATATTTTGCAAGAGGAAAATCAAAGGGATTTTTTTACTTCTGTGATAAAAGTGTAACAGTCTTAGAAGATCGCTGTGGTGTGTACTTAGTCAAGTCTGAGAATCTAGCAGCTAATTCCCTGCAGACTCCTTTTACACTATAACGTGGAGTTCTTAATTACTATCATTGGACTAGCTGTAATTTTAGGTGCTCAGACTGAGATTTTTCTTTGCTATCAGAGATATACGTTCTTAGCCAAGGCAGAATGACAAAGGAAAGGAGCCAGCTATAGCAAGAAAGGGAAAAGTTAGAGAGCTATGGATTTGATGGGTGGACTGTTCAGTGGATAAGGAGCTGGCTGGATGCTTGCATCCAGAGGGTAGTGGTCAATGGCTCAAAGTCCAGCTGGTGATCAGTGACAAGTGGTGTCCCTCAGGGTTCCGTACTGGGGCCTGTACTGTTCAATATTTCTATAAACNACCTTCCAGTACTTTCAGGGAGTTTACAAGAAGGCTGGAGAGAGCCTGTTTACAAAGGCCTGGAGTGAAAGGACAAGGGGCAATGGTTTTAAATTGGAGAGGAGTAGGTTTAGACTAGATATTAGGAAGAAGTTCCTTACCATGAGGGTAGTGGAACACTGGAACAGGTTGGCCTGGGAGGTGGTTGAGGCCCCATCCCTGGAGGCATTCAAGGTGAGGTTTGACAAGGCTCTGAGCAACCTGATCTAGTTGGGGATGTCCCTGCCCACTGCAGGGGGGTTGGACTAGATGACCTCTAGAGGTCCCTTCCAACCCAAACCATTCTATGATTCTATGGTTTTGTTTGGGAAAGTTGACTTAGGTGTAGTAGGAAACTGAAACTGAACTGAAAGCTGAAAATTATGGGAAAATGCAAGATGGATAGTATCAGAGACCAATGATAATGGAGCTAAGATATGGAACTTGCACCAAAAAGGAAAGAGGAGACATCTTACACTGGTTTGCTAGATATGAAGAGGAAACAATAGTGATAGTGATACCTCTTGAGTGGTCCTATCTAGTGAATTAGTATCTCTATGAACTTGTGTTTTTCCACTTCAGTATTTTCAGATTCCTTTTCAAAATGAACCAAAACACCCCCTCCCCCTCCAACTGTACTCACAGATACATAAAATAAACTACTCAAAAGCTTACCAAATGTAAAAAGAAGTTCTCTGAACTTTCAACTACTTGTATACATGATATTATGATATAGTCTCTTGCTGTGTGGTCACACAGGATTATTTTCTACTGGAGTTTTCCCAACTTCACTGTACAAGATAAAATTGTGCTGGAATGAAATCAAGCTTGCATAATGACCTGTTGGTTTAAAAACTACATTTTCTTTGTTGAAAAGGTTTGAAGATAAGTAGCGAATTGAAGGTGGACTGTTTGTGGTGTTAGTGATTTCACAGCAGAAGTACCTTTAGGTGCCAAGTCAAATTACACTTTATTCCTGTCTTTGTCAGAGTCTAATGCCTTCTCTTAAATATTACCCACAGTGCTTACTTCAGACTTCTTATAAGTGAATCATTAGGTGGTCACTTATTTCAAAGTGCATGATTTTAAACCCAACAGTCAGATTTGTACACATGCTGACGTTTTCAGCTACCTATAAAGTAAATGGAACATGTGTCTTGAGTGCACAAAATGACATACAGTGTTACATACTTTCAAAAATTAGTTGTGCTTCAAAAACCCATCTGTTCTCTCTCTTTAAAACCAGAAAAATAGGTGAAATGTATTTTTTTTGTAGCAACCATTGTAGAAATTCCAATTACTGATCCCTCTCACAAGGGTTTGGGAAAATAAATGGATTAATATTCACAGAGCAGTTAGATACAAAGATTAGACAAATGTTTTACATCACATAAAACTTTTCCAAATTTCAAAGGCTTTTCGGTCTGTAACTTAAAACTGATATCTTATATGTGAATACAAAGGAACAGAAAAAGACTCACAGAGAGCAGTGTGTACCTTTGTATTCAGGCAGGAAAAGTGGAATATAAGAGACAGACTCAAGTCTCAATGTGCCATTCCCAAGTGAATAACAGACTATTTGAAATTAGGTGTCTGATCAAACACAGTGATCTAGGTTATCTCTTTGGTTCAGAAAATCCCTAAACTACATACTATCATAAGCCAAGAGGATATACTAGGGAAAGAAAAACATTTTTGGAGAAAGAAGAGCAGGCTTAGGATGACCTACATTTAGTTCTGAATAAGAGTTTTTAATGTTCTCTGTTCTTGTGGGAAAACACATCTCTCAAGTTGGTGTAATGTCTGCTGTACTGTAGATTCAATTTCTCTTTTGTAATCTGGCCTAAAACGTGATTGTTTTCACAAGAAAATGGAGCAGCTCTATAAGGAGATGTTAAGAGACACAGATACAGGAATGGCTGGTGGTAAATGCATTCACTCACATAACCTTGTTGACCATGGAAATGTTTAAGTGTACCTCTTTTATCTTTTGTTCAGAAAGTCAGTCCTGGTGCTGAATGTACACATACTAAAATAAAAAAAGACAAAGTCACTTGCAAGGTAACATTATTTTCTAAGTTGGATGATGGAAAAATTTGATACCCAAGTATATAAACAGTTGACAGAAATGACTGTTACTGAGAGATGAATTTGAAAACTGTACATGAGAGCTGCATAGATGCTTATGAGCAAGTGTCACCATGTATGGACTCACTAAGGCAGAAAACTTGTGAAAAAAATAACAATTGAGTATGTATTTAGACCGAATCATCATGTAAATTTACATACATGCTGGATAAACATTGCACTGGCTAACTTAATTCCGGCAAGTCCTAGCTTGTAGTTTATTGGCACTTTCTACTATGTTTCTTTTTCCAAGTAATTGTGTGTGTTTTGAAGAATGGAAGATTGGCCAGTAATATGTTGTTTAATGATTAAAATATCAACAGATATAATTAATGATTTTTAGTTCAAAGTGGTGCATGTTTGGACAAAGTATTATTTAATTGCTTTAGTGTAATCTTTTCTATGAACCTGCTCTACTGAATATTGGCAGACATTCACTTTTGACAACATAGTGTGATTTACAGGGATGAGGAATTTCTGATTTCATATAGTCATATTGTTCCAGGAATTTTTTTGAAACCCAAAGTTATTTTAATGGAAAACTGAGGTCTGTACTTGTAATATTCATGACATCATACATTTTCTTCGTCCAATTTCAGAGATGTGTGTGCAAATTAAAATATTCTCACTTTTCGAAAATAATGTAGATGCAAGAGAAAAAAACTCAGTAGATCCAGATCCAGTGCCCATAAGGAAGTGGCAAGATAATGGCCATTAGCTTTGGTGTCATTTTCTAGATTTTAGGTAACATGCAGGCAGTAGAAAATACAAGTATTGTACTGAAGATGCACCCATATAGCTTAACAGTGGAATCACAAAAGAAATCAATAACTTCTTTAAGCATCTTAGGAATAGGAAAGAATCACAAAGAGCACTGGTTGAGTATTTCATCCCATAAGAGACCTCAAGTCAATATGGAGAGCCAACATGCTCTCCTGACTTTCTGTTACAGAGTTGCCAGTCAGATTATGAATCATTATAGTGCAGAAATTGACATGATTCATGAACACTGCATTCCATCAAGTAGTCCAATCCTGTATTATTATACTGTGTAGTTCTATTATCTTCTTTTAAATGTTTTCATTTTTATGAATGAAGGTATTTTCTTTTAGGATAAGAATTGTTGTTTTGCTTGAAATTGCATTACTGTAATGTGACTGATTTCAATATGCAATTGGTTAAAACTATTTTCCAGAACTTTATAGATTCATCAGTAAAAAAATCCAGCTGTGTAGATAGCATATAAGAATTTTGCATCTTGCCTACAGACATGCAGATAGTACCTGATTTTATTTCACTTCCAATTAAAAGCTACTTCAAGAGTGAGTGGCACAGGTTTACTATCCTATAAGAAATGGGAATAGATTTATTGTTGCATAGAAATCAGTTTCTTAATAATAAATTGACATCAGTATTTTATAAGATGTCTACAAGTGACTGTTAAGACATCCACATTTCTGTGTGACCATGTTGTAACAATTATAAGTATCTTAGTGTCTTTCATCCAGTCATATAATTGCTTAGGAAGTTGGACACAAGGTTAAGTAGTTCTACCACTGTACCACTACACTTTGATTTGGTTACTTACAGCAACTAAACATGTTTTCCTTCTGCCATTTAAGCTTGTAAGAGTTCTGAGGTCCAGTGGCATTTAGGTGCTGTTTCTAAGATGAAGCTAGTAGATACCCTAACACCAGAATATTATCCTTAAAGGTTCAATCAGCATTGTTAAAAGGGTGAAACAAAACAATATCTTGCTTTGTTTTTAAATGATATTGTAAAATACTGATGCAGATATTTCCACATGGTTCTAAAAGTTAAGCCCTGTTCTTCCAAAGATCTCTGACCATTGCAAACATTTGTTAAATGACATAGCTACAACTCTGCAAAATTGAAGAACAGCATTTTTAACAATTAAAAAATAAAGCCTATGAAAAATGCAGAAATTGCTTAAGTGACATGATTAACAGAAAAACTAGAAATAACACTGTAAAGAGCTCTAAGCTTCTCCCACTCCTCATCTTCACTTTCCCCAGATTTTGTCATGGGTTGAGCTGGAAACCTCTGGCATTATTTGTAACCGTGAGTAGACTGCCTGTACTACCTTAACCATCTCACTTAGAGAGATCTTTACATAAAATTCTGTAGATAACTTAATGGAAAAATACACCCTTATTGTGAAGAATGCCCTCAGAATATATCCATTTTTTTTTCAGTGGATGCAGTAAAGCAGCTAGTAATTTTTACAGTACAGCAGCTAAGAGCTAAGTGGAACTGTTGCACACAATAGCAATTTATTATGTTATTTAATAATACAGCAACAACATATTTTGTGTATTTCTTCTTTTGCATGAAGAAAAAATAGAAAATCAAACTCTTAGATCTTCTGACACAGAAAGAAGGGAACCAGAGACTTGTGGAAGCAACGTTCTGATGTGATAAAGGCGGAGCAGCAGATGAGTCTCTCTAATGCCTGGAATGAATAAAATGCATCTTGCAATGTTAAAACTTTTAATCTTTTAAATAAAATCCCAAGCTGTAAAATATGTTCCAGTAAGTAATGTAATGGTTGCAGAAGTCTTGCGTTGTAGTGAAATGGTATGAAATATAACTTCAGCTATGTGCTCTTAACTGCTGCAGCTAAAGAGAGGATTTTGTTTTCTGCAGTTATGCCTTTGTATTTCAAATTCTCGGACTTAGAATGCACATATCTGTGACTTAATTGGCTAATTTACAGTTTTAGCAATTCTTAGCACCCATGTTTTATAGTTTTAGCAATTCTTAGCACCCATGTTTTATGCAAGAAGTAGAAGAAATTGTTATGAATATAAAAAAGTAATTCCACGTTTTAAGAAACCTTCAAACCGAATTTAAGACCAAAGTCCAGAACCACTGATCAGTCTATAAAAACCATAAACTTCAGTAGCATTGTGCTGTGAATTTGGAGGTAATGTTTTTACAAGTACTAAGTAAAGTTCATAAAAATCCTGTGTAAATGTCAAAGCAATCTAAAGGCAAATGTCTCCGGATGATAGTAAGAAAAGTTCTATTTCATAAGTTTTGTTGTATAAATACTTGTTTTAATTTTTAGTCTTTCAGATTGTATTTTCACTTGAATAATTTATAATGATGAGTCTAGATTTTAATCAACTGCTGTTGCAAGCTATCATGCTTCGGTGATGTCATCTGCATTTGTTTGTATTAATGCTAATGTTTCTATCAAATTTGTCTGTGGAAAAACATGCAATTCTATTTTAAAAAGTTCTATTTATGCTAGTACTTGAGAGAGAGCCTATGAAGCTATTGTCAGCTTCAAAGCAGCATAAATATATTGCTATCAGAAGTATGTGTTTTTTAAATTTCACTGGTGTATGATAAAGATGAATTGATCTGTGAATGCATACGCGTGTGTGGTTACTTTTTATAATGTGAAAATACGAATGATGATTTACTCAAAATAAAACCTAGGACAATGCTGTACATGCATGTTCTTGAAAAATAATTTCTCAGGGCATCTTTTATATTTAAAATAAAAGCACTTACCTATAGAAAGTATTTATTTTAAATAGTAACAATGCTAGATGTATGCTGCCATGAGTGAAGTACAAAATGCGTCTTTGGATTTAGCAATGTTTTACTGTCTGAATTCTTAAGCTTCTTACACTGCAATTGGATTTAGGTGTGTTCTCTGTCTTTAGTCACAGACATTGTTTGGGTTCTGTGGAAACACTCAAGTTTTCAGTTTGTTCTGCAGCCTGGCATAGGATCTTGTAAATCTGCAAACAGATTTCTCTAAAACCTTCTTCAAATATTATGATGTTTAACATGCACTATTGATGGAGATATATAGATGACCTATGCTGGCTCCTCCCAGGTTCTGCTTTTGTCTCATTGATGAAAGCAGACACTCACAGTTCCCCAAGGGACAACTCACTCAAAGTGCCAGCTGCAGCTGCTCACCATGGGCCACAGGAGACTGCTCAATCTGTTCTCAGTCTGACTTCTGCCAGGGACCAAACTCAGATCAGCAGTACCCAGCTGCAGAACAGGACTCAAAACTGTGTTTGACCCTCAGATGCCTTTACAAGAGCAATGCAGAGCAACTAGTAATCTCAGAAACTTGAATCCAAGCTATTTCTCCCCTTAGTAAGCATGTAATGAGTTCTGTATACAGTCTGTCATTTATTTCTAATTGACTGTCATTTGTCTGTCATTTTTAACTGATTATTTAATGCTGGTAACACATGCTCCACTCAATAACCCTTCTATGTATTAAATTCCTGCTATGTAATCTTTAAATGCTCTAGTTAGATGTTTTTTTGGTCTGCATATCTTTCTTGTGTAACACTCCTAGTGTCTCATCCATACTTTAGTCAGTCCTTCACACTACAGACCTCCATCCCAGCAATCTTTTGTGGGGCTCCTTACTTCTGGGTTACTTCTGTTGAACAGCAGCAATACTTTTGAACCCATTGTAGCATTGCTTTTACCTGTAATGCAGATTAACAGCTGGAGGTCAACTGTACAGTAATAATTGTGTGGTTCTCTATATCAACATTCATTCTAGTACTCATTTAGAGGAAGGAAGGGAGTGATTCTCTCTGGTACATTCATACTGAAATGTGGAGTTAGGTTAGGTGCACCTTTGTAGTCTGGTCAGGTACCAGAGTCTGCCGGCTAAATCCTTTTGTGAGTGGCTTACACTAGTGTCTGAGTTGCCATAGGTAGACATCTAATGGTAACTGAAGTGATTTTTAGAGATGTTTAGCAGCTTTACCCTGGAATGTATCTTTCATATCTTATCTTGATGCATCTGTCTGCATGCATTTGCTGATAGACACCTTTGAAGATTCCTTGCCAAATGATTTTGAAAACTCTTCTGCCCCCTTTTAGGCAGCTGTTTTATGAAGATTGTATAAGCAAGTAGGATAATGTTTAGGTCTGTTAGCTGTGTGTAGCTAAAAGTAGGGGTTTTTTTTGTTTTGTACTTAATATTTAGGACTCTGCTGCTAATTAAAATCTACTAAATGCTGAAGGTCTTGCTGTTGTGTTGAAATCACTGCACTACTTGAATAAAGTAAGTGGTGTTTAGATTATGGAAATATTTTTATGAAACATTTGACGTCACCTTTTGGGTTTTAGGATCAACTCTGTGAATAGATTTAGTCTACTTTCATGGAGGTATGTTTTTTCCTACCATAGTCTGCCATAGCTCAGGCATAGAATCCTGTTACATAGTTCACCCTGATATCTAGATGATAATACATGCAGAAATTCTGGTTTTAAGAGAAGCCCGGCTTGATGTTATGAAGTAGTACAGATTCAGACTTTCCAGGTTCAGAATACCTACATTATTTTTCATAATTATTTTTTCTTTCATAGAAAGAATATTTTAGAAGCAGACACATCATATACCCTGAGAAAATGAGGCAATTTGGTACTCTGAATAAACACATTGAAAGATGATACAGACTTTATGATAGACTCTGTTCAATTTCTACAGTAATAAAATAAAGATTTCTAGGCAGAGACTATAAATGCTCTTTTAGGGCTTGATCATGCTTCTGCTTTGGTAAGTGGAAAAGTGCTGCTAACATTGAGGTCAGTAGGCTCTTAAGTCTCATCGCCACAGAAGATAACATTGAGGAATATCAAGCTGCACTGTTTGGGAATGAATTTCCTGAACACTTTGGCATATGAATCTTTGGGTTTCATTCAGACTTATAACTAAAATGTTGAATTTTGAAAGTTCAGTTCTGTAAGGTTTTATTTTAATTTGCATGGTATGCTTTACAAGATGCATTTTAGTCACTTTTCACAAGACACATTTTGTGCCTTAGTGAATCTAGCTTGTTATTGCTTGTTATTTAGGCATTAATGAAGTATTAATAGGATGATCAACTGCTAGCTGGAGAGACAAAACAGGTTTTCACATTTTCACATTTCACTGTCTTTTTTTTTCAAATGTAAATCAATAAAACAGAAATAAATCTTCTTACATACCCTAGAATAGAAACTGTTACCACTGTTCACATTTCTGTTGGATCAATCACCCTGCCAATGAACAGTAATGTTTTGAAAGTGTCTTCAAAAATCATGAAAAGGAATGGTCTGTCCAGTTTGATGGCAGGAGGTGCTGTGAATGCAGTTATTTCTGACCCACTAGCAGATGTAGCCTCAGTTCCTTCTTCATCAACTTCAATTACTGCCTTTTGGACAATCTGAAATGCAATGTAGAAATAAAATACGTGACAGAAATAAATATTAACATGAAGAATGTTTTTCAAAGTGCAAGGCATTAGCTGAAGTGGGCTTCTATTAAGGGTCAGTGTGAGTAAGTCTGTGTGTTAGACATGTGGTGTACCCATATGCTCTGTACTTCAGCAGCAGAGGAGTTAATGCAGCCACCATGACCAGGCTACTTACAGTGAGGATACTAGTTCAGGTGTCATTGTGGTCTTCCACATTTCTGAGCATAGGCCTCACTTAGAGATTTTGTTCTTGCAGCTGGCAGCATGAAGCAACCATGGCATTTGTATAGTGGTCCTCTTTAACATCTAACTGTAAAGGGAAGAATTTCTCAGAAGTGGGAGATGTTTGCATCAGTACAAACACTGACTGGCTAGATAATGTTATTCACAGATGATTTTGTGAGAGCTTAGGCAAATGCACCAGTCTAGCCTTTTTCCTGTGTATTTCTAATTTGTACCTCTGGCAGCACAGAGTAAATACATACAGGAATGAAGTACAGTCCTGGGTTGGTCTGAGGACCTTCTCTTCCCACTGAAATTGCATCCTGGCAGGATCTGATGCCTTCCCTTTTATGTTCTGTGAGCCTGCATATACCTGTTAGTACATTCCTTGTATTTAGTGGACCTGTATTGGTGATCTGCCTAGTCAGCTAGTGCATTCCCAGCTCCCAAACTCCTGATTCTAGGAATGACTTACATGAAGACAATTGAAAAACTTCAGCAGTGTTAAGCTGTCTGCTAAATATTCCTAAATGATGAAGCTGGCTATCATGATTCACAGAGACAGGATGCTTCTCTGGCACTTCATAGCTGATGCACATATTGCTTCTAATACCAGTTAGCAACTACTATTCAAGTGTGATTTTTCATGTTAACACAACAGAGTTAACTGCCTAGAATCAGTATGGAATAAGTTACATGATCAAGAGGGAGGGAGAAAACTGCTGCAGGTTGCCACTGTACTTCCCAAAAGCTAAATACTTTGCACCAAACTAAAAATCACTGCAATTTTATCCAGAAAGATTGTTTTGTTAAGACAGCACAGTTTGGGAAAACTCTAGTTCAGAGATTAGAGTTTTTGAAAGTTCTATAGAGGTGTTTATCATGCCACATATTAACAGTCCTGCCAAATCACAGAAGCTTCTGTAATGTTTTGGTGTAGGGAGACTTGTAACAGCAGCACCAGTAGCTTAGAAGTATTCTTTCTGATTGGGTGCAAATACCTGAAGGAACAGTGCAAAGAGGACAGAGCCAATCCCTTTTGAGGGGTGCCTAGTGACAAGACCAGAGGCAATGGGCACAAACCAAAACACAGGAGGTTCTATCTGAGCATCAGGAAACACTTTTTCACTGTGATGGTGACAGCACTATCACAGATTGCCCAGAGAGGTTATGGATTCTCCTTCCTTGGTGGTACTCAAAAGCTGTCTGGACATGGTCTGGACCACATGAGCTCTAAAGGGCCCTTCCAACCTTAACCATTCTGTGATATTGTGAAGTCTCTCTTAAAGTTATGGTATTAGGTTATCAATGCTATACAACTCTGTACTACCCACAAGCTGTTGCATTCTATAAATTCCTTACAGAGGTTTATAAAGCTATGTTTTTAAACCATGTGTCACATTAATCTCATTAAAGTCTTGTTTTCCTCGTCTGTTTATAAATCCAGATTGTTGCAGGAATTTGGGTAATTTTTGCTTTTAGCATGAGTTGCATTTCATCTTGTTCCACATACTCCAGTCCGTGAGGTCACCAGTTTCTCTGTGTGATATGTCTTTTATTTTCTTTCTATGAGTATGCCTGTTAATTTTCTGTCATCAGCAAATTGTGTTTTTTATAGACTAGGTGCTTCTTCTTAATGGGACATCTCTGGTCACATAGTCCTGTTCCTTCTTCAGACTGGTGTGATTGTCAAGTCCTTTCTCTTCCATTCTTTTCTGTTTCTCATTCTGCCTCTATTTTCTGTCAGTCTTCTGACATTCATCTTTGCTCTCCCTTAAATAGTGGTACTGAGTTATCTCTTTATGTGGGACTGTGTTCCTCTTGGTCATTCACCACCCTTGCCTTTGTTTTTGCCTAAGTGATCTTTAAAAATTTCAGTGTATGAAATGGAGCACCTGTGTGGGTTGGAATACAACTGTGTTATGCCAGTGCTTTGCTGTGAGGTTCTGTTTTGTCTTTGCCAAGGTCTGCAGAAGAAAATGCAGGACTGCTTCGATTTCTCCTTCTCACTGTTATCTTTTTGTGATTTTACTGTTTGAACCTTCTAAAGTTCTTAATTTGTTAAGAAGAATACCTGTATCTTGACTGTATATGAGGGGTTTCCTCTTTAGCTTTACTTCCTTGCTCTGGCTTTTGCCATTTGGATGTAATTCACAATGTTTTTCGTGGTCAAAGTTATTGTTTAATTGTACTCCTTCCCTGCCAACCCTATTCTTCTTGAGGCAGAACTTCCCTCCTGTGATGGGTTAGCTTTGGAAGGTGTTGAATACATATGAAATGTAACCACACCTCATACTTAAAGTGGGACCCAAACTGGTTAAGATGTGCCGATTGGTTTCTTTCCTGTTAGTGTCCCTATAAAGTGCATGTGACATAGTGTCTTGGCTGGGCCATTTGCAAACTATTATAATCCAAAGAGCAAATAATTTTAGAAGGCTTACCTGTGAAACTGCTACATATTGTTGATCTGTGAGATGACTCAGATCTGCTGTATGTGTAAAGAGATGTTTTATTCCAAGAGCATGAAGCAATTTCTTCATTTTGTATTTTTGCTCTAGTTTAAACTTTGGAAATGAAATATCCATTTTTCTGTTTGGAAAAAAAATAAGTTCAATGCACACTTGGACTATATAATAGATTAGTTGACTGCAGAAATTTTCCCTCCTCAGGAACTAAGCTTTAAACAGAAAAGGAAGGGGCAAAAACTAAAGAGTATCATCTGAAATTTCAGTTGACAGAATATCGTCTCTGACCTGTTGAATGCCAAAGATGCTAGCAACCATTTCCTTCTTTGTATAAAATACTTCCACCAACACTTACTGTTCACTGATACCAGGGTGACATTAATTTGTTGACCAGTGAAAAGAGTTGTCACTTCAGGAATTACATTTCACAGGAATAATTTGAGTCTTTATTTTCATATTCTCATTTATGCATTATTCTGCATTTCCAGTGGTAGGAAATGCAGTGGTAGTACATTTATTAATGTACTATCTATCTAGATTTATTGTCCATTTTCCCTGGTAGTGCTAAATTTAAGGAGAGAGAAGGCCTAAGAGAGAATTACAAAAGACTAGATTGACTATCTAGTAGAAGTTTTGACATGCCATTAAAGGGGGTTTAGGGTAGACTGTAGGTAGGCAAGTGAAGGATCTCTACTGTCTACATACTAATGCCACAGAGACATCAGCATTTGAAAAGGACTAGGAAGACCAGCTAAGTGCTTTGTTGCTTTGCTGCAATAGATGTAGAAGACATTAACATTATCAAAGCAATACCTGGGTTTCATGTTTCCAAGCCAGGATTCCACAAGCTCCATAGTCAAATGGTCTTCAAGTGAAATGTAATCTCCCTCCTTTTCTGGGATGACAACCAGCATGTGAGCTTTCCCTTTGTAGGGTAGCTTTATCACAGTGCATCTTAAGTTCTCATCAAAAGTTGAATTAACTTTGTCTGACTTGAACATCATGGGTACCTGTACACTCCTGTATTTGTTTATGTGGAAAGTCTCCATTTTTGTGAATTTGGGATTAAATGGATAGACCCACTTGCCTGAGAAAAGAAGGAAATTAAGTAATGATATGCATTCAGACTTGTTCAGAAAAATATTCAGAAATCTTATTAAAAAAAAGTACAGGGTATTTTCCATGTCTGGTTGAAGTGGGTATCAGTTATGTCTGGGATGTATTTAATGTTCGTGCTTTAAATTTTTTACAGCAGGAAAAGGAAGTAATCCACAAAATCAGTGGAGTCACTGTCCCCGGAGATGTTCAAAAAACATGTGGATCTGGCACTTAGTGTCATGGTTTAGTAGGCATGGTGGTGATAGTTTGATGGTTGGACTTGATGATCTTAAATCTTTCCAACCATAGTGTTTCTGTGATTTGCAAGGAAAGAATGGAAATATTTTTAAGGTTGATAATTGGCAGTTAAGTTCAGAACTTTTTGTTGATTGAATGCCATATGAGCATCCATCTTTTATTAACATGTCATCTTAAATTCTCTACTAGAGTTTCATGTCCTGTTTTTAAATTAATTATACAATCTTTTGGATGGGGATTCAGCAGTGCACTGACTTGTAAGGTGCACTGGGATGTGACCTCCTCTGTACTAATGATCCTGATCTCTACTGTTGCTTTCAAATGTTGGCACAGCCATCTGCCTATTTTCTCTGATTTTCTGCCAGGGAAAGTAACATTGGTATTGAACAAAATGCATTTCTGTAAATACAAAAGAAAAACTTAGTGCATAGGAAGGCTAAGTGGTTGTTTTTTTGTTGTTGTTATTATGTGTGCATTTATTTTAGTGGAGTTTCCGAGGTATCTGCTCAGTCCTTTGGACTGGAGTAGTGGCTGTGACTGTGGGTTCTCTGCACAGCATTCCTCTTGTCCCCTGTGTTGCACTAGCACCTAGTCTTTGTTTTTTTATCTGACTGGGTGTCTCTGGCTTCTGTATGGCTGTTCCAGAGTAAAGGGTGGGCTCTGTCTCCCTGTCATTGCCAGGACTTTCTTTTGGAGTCCCTTATCTACTAAGCCAGCAGTCAGAAAGACTCCCAACAACAGGAAGAGGAGCATAAGATATTTGGTAGTAGAGGACTTCTCCACAGAGCAGCCTCTGTGTATCACAGCTATTGCTTTACCTCACTCTGTAAGGTAATATAATGGGGTACTTTGGTTCCTCTGAGGAAAAAGATGCTTGACTGAAATAGAGAAATTACCTTTTTTTTCCGCACAATTTTGCATACTGTGTAAAACCAGACAATGATTTTATGCCCAGTATCCAGCATTCAAAAGACTGTCATGATTAAGGCTTTTTCATTTTAATTAGTAAATGAGAATTAAACATAAGTTTTAGTCATAAAGAGGAATATTTCAGAGATGGATTGACATAGGACTCTGTTGTATGGAAGGAAACATAGAATAATTGTTCTCGCATGGAATAATTGTGGTTCCCTATCATGAAAAATAATGCCCTGTTAAATAAAACTAATAGGAGAAAGTAAATCTAGATAGAGACATGGAGAAAACAGGGCATCTGAATTCATTTAAACTTCCCCTAATGTAGCTGAAGATAGAGTCCTGATTCTTCTAATAAATAAATCATTTGCAAAATAAAGACAATGGGTACCTTTAAAGATAATGTAGTCCACAAGTAGCAGTTTGTTATGTTGGCCAAGCTCTTCAAAAAGCTCTGAGATTTTTCCTTTGGTCCTTTTCTTAATATCTTGATTTATGACAAATTTCGCCTGTGTAAAGTTTTGCAAGTCCACTCTCAGAAATTCCATATCAAAGTACTGCTTAGATAAATTGAGGAAAGACTCTTTGAGTCTGAAGTCTTTTTGGATAAAAGAAAGAGTACCTTGCACAAGGAGAAGTTCTTCATTCATTGTGATGTTATCTTTCAGTTGTTTAAACAAAGCTGGTAAATGATGGTGGTCCACTCTGTCCTTCAAAGCATAGAGGTTTAGACCTTTTACTATTTGTCTGTATGTTTCCCCTTTGGCTGCCAGCATATATGTGGTCATGAGAGCTGATACGGAAAGGGGAGAGATGATTACATTGTTATCATGTGTCATTGCAATTTTTCTGTAGAGGTTAAAGCCAAAATTTGCAGTCTTTTCGGTGAAGTTGTAAAGCGTCAACTCTTCGAGACCTTGGTCTTCAAAAGGCTTAGAGATATTGTTATGATTATGCCACTCTTCAGAAATACTGGCATTTTTATTATTTTCCAATAAATTGCTCTCTTTTTCCTTCCTTGGAATTCTAGGTTTGATGCCACCCTTGATAATTTCCACACATATTTCACTTAAGAGAAGTAGGTAAATTGCTGTTTTCATGTTGACATCCAGTAATGAGCTCTTTTTTTTTTCTTTTCCTAGTAAGGAAAATACAGAAAGAAAAAAAGAAGCAACACAATGACTTTTTAGTTTGTTCTTCTGTTCACAATGCAAAGGTCATAGATGTAGCCAGCTGGTCTTTCTGTGTCTTCAGTGTATATACTCTAAATCCGTGATCTGGTTCCTATCTGAATGGTCAAATTTAGATCAGTGAAAGAAGTTTCCAGCATCATTAAGTGAATCCAGAAGATTCCCATATGTCATGGGTTTTCCTGTTTTATACTTCACTGTCCAGCAAATGCTGAAGCAGGTTTGTCAGCACAGTCTCCTTCCCTGAACTACCATGCTTCAATGTCAAATATTACAAGGATAAGACACTTGTTCTGTGCTTAAAAATACAGTATTTTATGCAAGTTGTGATTTCTGAGCAAAGTTAATACAGAGTCTGTCATCTGTCCAACAAAATATCTGGAGAGAACTGGACACATCTTACGTAGGGCCTCAGGCAAACCTCTGCATGAGATATTGCTTGTGTAAATTTGCACATACAAATGTGCTTTTCAAGCATAAAATACAAACATGCTTATAATTGATCTTTCCATCAAAGCAATATATTAATTTCTTTCCCATATAGCCGTGCTAGAATTGTACCTATTGCATCTTACAGAAAAATTTTGAATGGCCATAATCTTTGGAGAAACATTTTCCCATTGTGAATTAAATGGGGCATTCAAGACCACCAAGTCTGCACAGAATTCTTTTGCATAGCAGTGTGTGCAAATGGCTAAATGAGATGAAAAGATAGATTATGTTGCCCATCATTAAAGTAGTAAGTGATTCAACAATCTAGAAAATACATAGCAACTATTAATTACTCCTTATAAGTTAAGGATCTATAACAGCAAATTATAGTCATTGTATAATTTATGATTTGACATTTGGGAAAACTGGTTTTATTTGATTGCCATTTATTCAGAGTTCACCTGAATTACACAGTTGCCTGATTCAAACTGTAGGAGTTAGTCCTGAAAAGGTATGTTGATGTGAGAGTACTGAGACATTCGGGTGCCAAGTGACAGGGTGCTTTTGGCAGTCTGGTGGTGTGCTGTTTTATTCTGAGATAATAGGTCACGTTCTGTACTTGGTGCGACACAGATGGGCTGTAATGACTTAATCAGGAGGCAGTGAAATCCCTCAATGCTATACCTCTTCTCGAGTGCATGGCACCCAGGGAACAGAGTAAAATATGCAGTGTACTCTGGTTGTGAATATTTTTTCTTTCCCAATAACTCTTTATTTTCAATGAGATTCCCAGTGTCTAGATTCTGCAGGATTGGAACAGGGAAGGGGATGACTTGACTTCAGCTGCTGCCTTCCTGGCCAAATGGTGCATGTGACTTCTGCAGGGTTGGGGTACTTACTCTCCCCTGACAGACAGCAAGCAGTGCTGTTAAGAGCTATTACAGTAATTGCTAGGCATTGCTGCTCCTTATGTAGTGACCCACTTCTGTGGGAAGTAGCACAGGCGTCAAGGTACTTTTTCTGTCACAAAGCTGTGCCTGCCCTGGCAGCAAAGAAGGAGGTCCTTTCCCCTGGGAGTCATCCCTACTTCAAAGAGGTATACTTGGACACTGCAAAGTCAGCTGTAGCAAAGAGGCAGGGATTGGAAAATTTTGCTTATCATAGTATTCAGTCACAGAGAAAGGGCTTTCTGCAACAGCAGCAGTCTCTCTAAAAGTGCATCAGACCTAACTGCTCATTAGAGATTGCAGAGCACCAGCTTCCCCCTATCTTTTCTGGGGATACTGCAATTTGTATGCAACATCTGCCAGTGCTGTATTTGGCAGACGTCACTGTTACATCTCTCTCTGAGACGTCTAAGACACTACTTGGCTCAGGTAGGCCACCAAATTCCCCACAAGAGATGTGAAGGGACTCAATGGGGAAAATGGTGAGTTACCTTCCAGAGGGTTCTGTCTTCCTAACATAAATAGGTTTCAGACTGAAAGGACAGGACAAATGCAGAAGCCCTTGTTTACAGGCACGTTCCAGGCCATTCAGCACTCAAGAAAAGAGCCCTGCATCCTGAGGCGTACACAAATGCTGCTTTTCAGTGTTATGAACATCACAGGAATAGGTACTTCAAAATTGCACTAAGCATTTACTACAAATTTCACACTGCAAGAATTTAAGGTTAACATTACAGCAGCTTTATCATTCACCTGTAGTAACAGAAATAAAGTGTGTCCTCTAGGACTAGGAAAAACAGTTCTGGGAGCAAAAAGTGGTATTTTTGCACATTATAGACTTGCATGAAGCTTATTGGTAATTTTAAAGAACTCTTTTAATGCAGAGTAGGCAGTCAATTAATAAACATATAAGTGCTAAAGCAAAGTTAGCATTCCTTCCATTTTAAGAAATACTATTTTCTAGTAGTCTCAGATATTAAAGAAGTTTCTTGCTCAAATGCATTTTTCTTATGAAGGCATTAGAGCAAGAGAAAAGGAAAATATATTGGAATACTGATTAAGATCGAGAATGATTTAAAACATCACATCTAGAGAATAGCTGATGTTTGTGTGTATAATTATGTATATATATATATATAAATATAATAATTCTCCCCATTACAATCTAAATACTTTATATAAATTGTCTTACCTATTAGATAGTTCCTCAGTTGCTTTTCTCAATCAACTATGTTTAAAAATGAGATGAAGATGTCTGTCCCATATAGAAGTTTTCCAGCAAATATTTGCTCTTTCAAAGAGTGATAATCTGGCTTTTCTGTTATAAATTAACTGCTTTCTAAATACTGCGTGTTGTGTTTCCCATAAATGGCATAATGAAGGAGGGTTTATTCCAGTAAATACATTATATCTTTCATGAGAAACAACAGAACAGCAAACTTTTTGCTCCTAGCACTTCAGCAGCCCAGCAGGATTTGTGCCCCACACATCCAATTCTCCATCTGAATTATTTTACAGGCAGACTCTAAGCTACTCAGGGGTGGAAGCAGTACCCAATCCTGCTTAAAATCCCCTCTTATGTAAAAGAATAGGTCACTGTTCACCAAAGCAGGGGGGAACACAGGGGAGGGAGGGGGGAGGTATAGAACATTTGTAGGTGTGTTTTCAGCTCCCTTATCCTGCAATTCAGCCATTCCTTTTAGAGGAGAGATCAGAACTCCCCTCCCTGTTTCAAGAGCATGCTAGCTAATCAGTAACACCAGGATGTCAAAATCAACTGACTAAGAAGCACTGATATTTCTCCTATAAAAGACAAAATGGGGGAAGCTGATACTCCTGCAAAAGTTGTATGCAGCTATGGAAAGTAAGGATAAACTTTTTGACTTTTCACTTGGGCTGGCTTGGACATGCTTGCCAGGCTGGTTTTGGGTCTTGAGCATTGTTAGTTGGGCAAGGCACATTCTTTAAGACAGATATTTTACTCAGCAATTTCTGTAGTGTGGGCATGATCTAAACTCTTCATTACTTTGATCATTGGCCTATTTCCAAATAAATTGTAAAGATGGAACTCCCTATCATCTCCTAAGGAAGTCCGTAAAGGACTTGGGCATCCAGGACTAAATGCAAAAAGGTTGTTGTTTGTTGCTGATAGGTATTACTTTATATAAAAGTGACAACAGTGTTTGCTTACAAAGTGCAAGATTTGATTAGGAAGTGCTTAAGACGTGAATGTAGGCCCCCCCCCCCCCCCCCCCCCCACCCCGCCGCCCCCC
>VWZO01020268.1:540352-550656 GCA_013396975.1 Bucco capensis | reverse complement strand
TGGTCTGACCAGATGTGTATCCATGTTGCAAGGACATGTTAGTGGAGGACTTTTGTGGCTTTTATGCTCTTTAGAAATTTAACAGAGGGGTTGCAGGCTCTAGGTACCTAAATTCTTCCTTGGTTTAAATTCTTTTAAAATATTGTTCCTTTTAGAGACAATCCTTATCATAATAGGCCTCAGATATAGGCATTGTATTAAAGAATACAGGGATATAAGATAGGGTTACAGAGGGAAGGCCCTGCCCTAACTTCATACAGTCTATTCCTTAAACATAAAAAGCTCCACTGTGAATGCCCCAGTGACTCCACAACTTCAGCTCTCTGTCCAAATCACTGGACCTTTTTTTTCTACTTCCTAGTCTATATCTATTTGTAGTTAATTCATTTAGATTTGAAATTCAAATGTCTTCTCATTATATGGAAGAAATTTGCATCTGGTATGGTTGAACAAAGCTGCATTACTGCGATGTGCTTCTGAATCTGTGCATCTTCTGGAGACTGGTACTGTGATTGTGGCCCAAGAAGACAATACAAGGAAAACCTGATGCACACAAAACCATACCCAGCTTTTGTGCTCAGCAAAATTAGCAATGTTTTTGTGCAATGACAGTAGCAACCAAGCCTCTTCCTAGCCCTCACACCAAGACTCTGGCATGCATGGTCACCACTGGAAGCCCTACCTGAGTTAAGATGCCATGGTATTGATAGTAACATTCAAAAGCTGAATTTTTGTTTATAGATGGTAGCGAAAGGAAGGATTTGAAGAAGCCTTACAGTCTTTGAATCTCTCAGTTAAAACTTTTCTGGACCACAAAAACAATATGTCAGTAGTATTTTTTCTGGAGAATTGTCTTCTTCTTGAGTTATTCATGAAGCCCTTGCTAGTTTTTCATGCTGGGTAACACCTTGCTGAGAGTATCCTCCACGCACTGTTGGGAGTAACATATTCCTCCCACCAACTACTATTTATATTGTCAGTCGCCCCTTGGATTCAAGAGAGCTTTGTGAGCAATAAAACACAACACAGCATATGGTAGCACTCTGCCAAATTACACGTGTTCACAGAGTGATTTACTGGGAGGAGATTGCTGGTCTGTCACACTGGCAAAAAAAATTGCACTTTTCTGCAATTTAAGACAAAACCATGCCTGAGACCAGAACAAACAAGGGCAATACATGTGTCAGCAGTTGAGCTAAAGACTATTTGTTCTCTAATAGAAAAGTGTTTCTGGATGCATATAAAACTCTATAAAACTTGGCAGTGTTTATGTAGTCCAGGTTCTCACCAGTCTGATTATAAAAGGCCCTGTGACTCTTAGTACCTGAGGGTAGGTATTTCAGAGGCAGGCTCTTCTGCTTGTTCCAAATATTCAGAGGATTTCTGTTATGAGGGTCTTTCATTCTCTTGCAGTTCTTCTTGTGGGGCTGAAAATGCCTCTGCCTCAGTGGCTGCTTTTCCTTTTACTTTCCTCAGTCTGGTTTAGGAAACCCTCAGTGACTGTGGAACAACCAATCATCTTAATATTTGTTTCGTTTTGGGCTTAGGTCCCCTGTGGTAACTATGATTCCCTCCAGTTACAAGCTGCTTGGTACAGCAGCAGTACTGCTCAAGTAATACCTCTGTTTCATATGCCTGCCCCGTTTTAGCGACTTTTGTAACTCGACCACAGCTGAGCTTCAGCTGTGGGCAATGAGATATGATGGGCATGATTGCAGTACCATCACAGTATCGCAGTATGTCAGGGATTGGAAGGGACCTAGAAAGATCATCTAGTCCAACCCCCCTGCTAGAGCAGGATCACCTAGATGAGCTCACACAGGAATGTGTCCAGGAGGCTCTGGGAAGGAAACTGGTGGTTTACTTAAGTGTATCTATACCAGGTTCCCAGTAAGAGATTTTTTGGAACTGAGTTTCTTGCCTTGTTCAAACCAGGTAGTAACCAAATTGATCGGTTTCACTCAAGGTCCTGTGGATTTCTGTCCCCAGCCAGTGGCTTCCCATTTGGTTTCTCAAGGGCAGACGCAAGATATTTACACCTATGTTGATGAGACTAGTTGAGATGAGTCAGAAATACTGTCCAGGCTGGAGTCTGGTTAAGGTAAGGTAAGGTAAAGTTGTTAATTTAGGAGAGTATTTGGGCTGAATGTAATCTAACCTCTTCCAATTTTCATAAAGAAAATACCAGTGTACCAGGAACAGTGCAGGAGGTACAGAGATGACATTAAAGGATCTGTATTTCTTTTGAAGCCTCACTGTGAAATTACTCATAACACATAAACTAAACATACATTAACCAGCTTTTTTGCAGTCTGTTGAACATATCTAGTTTGTCGATGAGATGATTCATCAAGGTGGCTGCTGCTTCTCCCACTCTAAGGGTGCACATTATAATTGAAATCAACTGGATGCAAACTCCTGCTTGTAAGCCCAACACTTTTCATAGTGAACAAGGCCTATGCAGTTGTTCATATGGGAGGATTCCTGTAGTGAAAGCATCTTCAAAAGGTATGCAGGAACATCTCACCTGGGGTGGGATGGGTGTTTTACTGTACAAGATGGACAAAACAGTAAAGCTATACTATCTCATAACACAGGGCTGAAGTATCTTCTTTATATTTTAAAGTTCACGTTGAAGCACTGCCTGATTCTCCTTGAACACACAAATAAAATTATGATTGTCTGTTAATTGGACATCTTACTATGGAAGCTTTTTATAGGGAATGCAGGAATGAAGAAACACTGTAGTATTGTGTCCAGAGAAGTAATACATATATTCAGGAACAGGTAAAACAATCATCCATGAGATTTGATGGAAGTAGCATGAATCCTGCTTTATTCCAGGGGGTGGAGTAAATGACTTTTTAAAGTCACTTCATTTTTTTTGTGATTCTCTGACTCGCAGAAAAGGAACATTTTCATTCTCAGTAATTCTCATAGAATTCAAGAGCTTTGGCATGGGGTGGGTGGTATTTGCCTAGTCCCCATGGAGCCAGCAGGTGTCATCAGAACCTTTATTTCTCTGATGGGAAGAAGGATGATTTTGTGTGTTTGGACATCTGCCCTTGCCCGTGACTTACTGTGTGTTGTGAAGCAGGACTGAAGCAGGCAGGAGATGCAAACTTAGAAAAATGGCACTGGAAGATATTTCTGTTCTCTTGGGAGGACATCTCCAAGTTTCTCCAGTAGATTTGAAATGCAAGTCTATTTCTATTTTAAGTTCCTGAAAAAAATCAACTTTAAAGGCAGGAATTAGAGTGTCTAGGAGATTGGTATGTCTAAGGGGAAAAAAACATATTATTGCATCTTCAAAATGGCAGAAAATGTTGACATCAGCGACTTCTAATCACCTGAACTTGGAATATGGTGTATTTTCCCACTATTCCTTATCCAGATTCCATGTTTACATGCACTGTGCATGCATCTCCTTACTGCTGCAATAATCGAGTTCCTCTGACTTGCAGTCTTTGACTGGCCTGAAGCAATTACCTTGTCTAATGAAGAAATCTCTGCACTTCGGCCTCTGTAAAATAATAAAACTGTAAATAATAAAACTAAAGGGGAGAAGCAAGGGCAGATATACAAATCTTTAAGAAATGAACATTTTCTTCAAATGCTGTGTCAACTGTCATATGGCAACAGCATAGTTCTTGTCAGTTTGAGTTAAAAGGGTAATAAGCTACGCTCTGCTACATACAAGAGACATTCATAATGACCAGTCCAGAGACATTGGATACTTGTGTCTGTCACTCAATCATAGATAATATTAATTTTCAAGAAACAAACATATTATACTAAAAATCCACTATCAGTTGAAAATTTGTAACTAGTATTTCCATTGTTTCTTTCCTATAAGGGAAAATATTTAGGCAGTAAAATAATGAAATGGATATTAACCCCTGTGTGGGGACTCAGATATGTTTTTCTTTATGTTTCATGAGAATATTTCATTTAATATATGGGCAGAGCCAGATGTGAGGTGTTAATTATTCATTTCCTCGATTTAAGTGCTAATGTCACCTAGCAACCTTACTCATCTTTGAAATGGAACTTTTTAAGGATGCACATACATTGCTAGTGAGAAAAACATCTATAAAAGAAAAATTATTTGGGAAATGGAGCAAATTCATGAATCTCTTGCATCTCTGATGGGAACCAGGAGAAAAGTTTAGTTCTTTTGAGAGGTTCTCTAAAGACCACTACAGCATTTGGTTGCTCTTCCCAGTTCCTGATATTATCTGCCTGAAGTGCCATTCATCTTTAGAACTGTGAGTCAGTGAATTTTCAACTGTTTGTTTGTTTTTCAAAGGAAATTCAGGTTTTAGTTTCTCTGTCTCTTGCCTTCTCTCCATTCCATTTTCTATATTTTGAAAGTAGTTTCTTTTTGTAGCCAATCTGACAAAACAATAAAGGTCTGAAACATAACAAATTCATACAGATTTCATGAAGTTAAATGACCTGATCTAGGACAGAGACACTTTTACAGCCTTCAGTTTGGGAGGACTGATGAGTTTGTGTTTGCTAGATGTAGAGAATCCACCCAGAGCAGCTGTGGAAACCAGATTTTGCTGAATCTGTAGGCCAGATAATTATTTATATGTACCAAAGAAAATTGCATAGGTTTTCTTTTGGATATTTGTTTTTATGCTGCTAAGTTATGCCAATCAATGTGCTGGAGGTAAAGGAAATATTAGTATTGACTTGCTGGATAACAGAGTTGTTAGATGTTCATGCTGAGCAGTTTTCATCTAAGTATCCACATTCAGAGGATGATAGAACAGCTGGAAAGAGAGGAGAAGAAAAGGAAGACAATCAAGGTAGCAGGAAGCTGAGACTTTATTGAACAGTGCTTGGAAATAGTAACTGCCCTTGGAGACACTCAAAACCTTGTCCACAATTTCATCAATCCATAAGGCATAACTGGCCATTCAAGGTCTGTTGCTTGGCTAATGACAGCATTGTGCTACGTAGCTGGTTCTGGCAATGCAATCCCTTTGGACACTGACTCACTTGGGAGTAGAAAGATTTGTTCCCACAGGTCCCACATGTGGACCATGGGCCAGCTTAAAGCACCTTGACCCTCGAGGCCTTTGTGAAGATTCAGCTGTAGGTTAGAATTGCTTTTCTGTGCTACAGCCATAGGCACAATATCAGCACTGCTCTATATGCCTTTTCTTGGAATGATTCCTGGCCTCCTACTGTCAGGATTTTGTTCCAACCTGAAGCATTTAAAAGCCTATAATACCCTGTATTATATATTCCTTCAAAGAGAGTGGTGGTGCCTCCAGCATGGGAACAGTCTTGCTTCAGACATATCCTGGGTCTTTGGCCAGATCAGTATAAGCCTCTGAACACACTGAAAACATCCTTCTTACCTTCCAGAAGGCATCATCTTGCATCTTTTGTTCCTTCTTACTTATTTTTGATTGAATGCACTGATTTTCTCCTTGTATAATGAAAACAGTTTTTGGGTCCCACTGAAATTACTCCGTACTGAATGATAGTAACCTTGGTCAGCAGCTGATTATAGAATGAATGTTAGTTTTCAGCATCATATAATTTGCTTTTGATGGGGGTGTTCATTTTTCTTTTTGGCATAGTAATGAGCATGGAAGCATTTACATTGACAGGAGGTTGAAATTACAATTCACCACCCATTCTTCTTCAGTGAGCAGTGGTGTCTTCAAGTTCCAGTCATTGTCCTTCTAAAGGACAGCCAGTCCTGTGGTCAGACTTCTTGTCATCCAACATTTCTATTTAGTAGAAGATAAATGTAGGGTGAATGTGATATTTCAACTACATGTTATTGATTGCATGGCTATATTTAACAAGACTTTACTCTCTCTGACCAACAGGAAAACAACTGTTCATGTGAACACCAGTGCAGTAATAGCATGAAATTGAGGACTCTGTATCAAGAAAGCACTTGAGAACAGACTTAGTCTTTAGCATAATGGTTCATTCACTTACTACCTTAACTCGTATCTTCAGCTTGACTTTAGTTATCTTGTAGTTTAGGCATGTCATATCTATAATAATCTAAGCTTGAACATAAAGATGTTTTGCAGTCCATTTCTATAGTAAAAATGTAGTCATTAGACCTACTTTGGTACTTGTGGTAGGTCAGACTCAGTGATAATCCGCCTTGTCTGTACTCCATACAGGTTGAACTGCATAGGCAAATGTCTTTGCTTCTAACATGCTCCAGATATCAGGTCTCAACTCCTTTTAGAATGTGTATTAGTAATGTAGACCTTATGTGACAATGTGCTCAGATGCTCAGACTCCTGCTATTCTGTACTAGATCAAAATGTTCTTCCCAGGTAATGTGTGACATGATGCGCTACAGAAGAGGGACATCTGGTAGCAGGAACATTGAAAGCATCTAAGAGAACATGAAAAATAGAGAACTGATGTTTTTAATCTGAAGAAACCTAGAAGATGGAGAACATTAAAATAATAAAGAGAGGAAAATAAACAGTCTCCTGAGTATGGATGTGTTTTATCATTGTATCAGTAAAATTTAACTGGCATAAGGCTGTCTGCATGAGGAAACAATGTAGTGGAACTGTGAAGGGAAAATGTTACTACTCTAAATCCTAAATGTTGATATGCAGGTGGAATTATTAATGAAATACAGTTTTTGGAAATCATTGCAACTATTTCTACGTTTTTGACCAAAATTCAACACATGAAGCCTTGTAAAACTCTCAGTTTCCACTGCTAGTTAGCACCACAGGAGTAGATATATTGCCCACCCTGTGTGTCTGTGTGGCTCCCCTATTTACCTGACGTACAGAGCAGTTTACTGTAGGTGTGCCCAGGCTGGCCATGGTGTGATGGGTTTTGAATTCTCACTGAGAGCTAAACCAGTGAGGGATTCCCTGTAGAAGCAATTATCCTGGTACNTGGCCACACCTCTCCTAATGCAGCCCAGGATGCGATTGGCTCTCTGAGCCGCAAGTACACATTGCCGACTCATATCCATCTTTTCATCCACCATGACCCCCAAGTCCTTCTCTTCCTGGCTATGATCAATGAGTTCCTCACCCAATCTATACTGGTACCTGACGTACAGAGCAGCTTACTCTAGGTGTGCCCAGGCTGGCCATGGTGTGATGGGTTTTGAATTCTCACTGAGAGCTAAACCAGTGAGGGATTCCCTGTAGAAGCAATTATCCTGGTACAGCTGTGCCTATAGAAGTACAGCTCGTGCTGCTCAGGGCAAGTGGCATAAACAGTCTCCATATGAAGCAGTTGCACAGTGACAGAACTGTATTACTTTACTGAGCAGGCTGTGGGTTTAACTGTCCTTGCTCAGGCAAGGACCAATTTAGTAAGTAATTATGCACATGCTGCAGTTTATGTTGGTAAGAGCACATGTAGTTCAAGTAGATGTGATGGATGCAGTTGTTAAGGCCAGTCTGCAGTATGCTGCTGCAAGTCTGCAAGCTAACAAGCTTTAACTAATGAGGTTGCAAAACCAAAAGTTGAAGCCAGGCAGCAAATTTGGTCCTAAGAACTCATGAAATGTAAATGCCTTTTCTCCCGAGAAGAAAAATAAGCTGTGCAGTAGTCTTTGCCAGAGTTTTATCTTCTAGTCTAGAAGCAAAGTAATAGGGCATGGGGGTGGAAAGAGTATGCAAAGTCAGCGTGCTCCCTGCAGTCCAAACAAGAGTGTTATCTTAAGTATACCCTGACACACTGGAAAACAAAGATCGAAGCTAGCAAAGCATTTTGTCATAGAATTTCCACTGTGCGTCGAGAGTGTCTTAGCCACTATCTCCTATAGAGTCATTTGGCTTAATTATAGTAACAGTAGCTAACAGTTTTAAGACCCCCAAAACATACAACAAAGATGAATGTGTGTATGTGTGCATGCATTTGTGTGTGAATGTATCTGTAGGAAAGACATACAGTGACACTGAACATAGCTAAATGCCACGACATCAAGCAAACAGGTACAGTGCTTGGGCTGTGTCCCTTTGCCTGGTAGCCAAGGTTTACTGAGGAATGGTGGCAAAAAATGTGAAAGAAAGTCTGGGGAAAGAAGCTGATGAGAAAGCATGCCTTGGTGGAGCACTCACCATTGAGGAAGGCCCTGCTGGCATGTCAAGCAGCACCAGCACTGCTCAGCAGTGAGGAGGAGTAGGGGGGAAGGAGCAGAGTCCTAAAACCCACCATTCCTTCTGTAATCTCAACAGTAACGCATTTGAGCTGTAAAGAAACCTTTGTTATTAAGTGCTATCATAGCCTCCCAGTAATCTCAAAAATGTCCAGATTTTGTGCTACCTTGTCATATGGTCTTGGTCATAAGGCCATCTGCATGGGGTATGAGACTCATCTTTTTGGAGCACGTAATGAGCATTGAGATGTGCCCTGTGTTGTTAAATGTAACCTGCACTGGGTACAATATGATATATAATAGTCAGGACTAAGCTGAAACAAAATGTGCTGGCTGTCTTGAAGTGTCTGGTTTTGATTCTTCAATGATACAGTGATCCCAGTTGTCATATTCTAAAAATGTGGGGTTTACTACTATCAGGTTAAAGGGCACATTTGGAAGTCAGTATTTCTTCTGCAGGGGAGATCATGCCTCCAAATGTGGCAGCAAACATGCTTATGCTCCTGACTTCAAAAGTCCACCTTCATGGAAGTCTCTCCTTTCCCCTGCCATCCCTATCACTGCTACCTGGGGAACCAAACTTTTCCACACTACTGTATGAGGAACTTAAGACATATTTTGAGAATATATGAAAAATAAATCCCTCTAGTATATATTGCTAAAGCTTTTGTTAAAATTTTAGATGTTATACAAATACTAAGTCATGCTAAACTTTTACTTGTGGCCAAAACTCATTAGTTAAACAATTACCTCCCTCTATTTGAAGCCAGCTATTTCAACACACTAGGTAGCCTGGTAATCTCACAGCTGCATGATTTAGCAGACAAATAGCTTCTTTGCATAAAAACCCATAGCAAACCCAGGGATATAAAATAATGGCTTAACTACATCAAGCTGTAATGCAAGAGAACGGAACAGAACTGCATGTTTGTCAGTGCTGGTTAACAGCTGGGTGTGTGGCTCTGGGAGTGGTGACTTTGACATATGAATAAGCACACAGGGGTTTTGCTGCAGCAACTTCAGTGTGGCTGTCACAGAAAGCAAGTCACAGTCATTTATAGCTGGGAGGATTTGTTTTTTAATGTTTTTTTCCATGTAACCATGAAGAAAACAACATGCTAGAGTTTTTTAGCTGTGATTTCACCTCCTGTTGGTGAGCTGCTGTCCCTTGCCATTGAGTAGAGGCATGCTGAATACTTACACTAATTTGTAGGTTGACTGGCTCAGTTACTGAATATAAAACAGAATAAATAATACTGAAATCTTATTTCTTATGACTGTCCAAGGGGGAACAAAAAAAAGAAAAGATGTTTTTGGTCAAGTTGCTAAATACCTAGTGACTGAATAACAGAGTATCAGTATAACAGATAAGATAAGAAGGCAAAGAAAAAGGAGTCACACTGATGCCTGTTGTACTGCCTTCCTTGGTTTCCAGAGTAATGAAGCAGTTTGAAACACTGTCCATGGGGCAAGTCTCCTCTGACCACCACAACAGAGTGTAGGGAAGCCTCTTAGCCCAAAAAGTGCTCAGCCAGAAGGTCCCTGCATATCAGGTCACAGCCTTGTGACTGGAGGGGTCCCCTTGCTCCCAGGAGTGAGGGTGGTCCATTTCTCCTCCCTGTGGCCACCCAGAACTTGATGCTCCATGGGGTGGCTGACCCCTATGCCAGCATCCCTGTACAGTTTTGCAGCCCAGCTGTCAGGAAGAGCTGGAAATCCTGTGGCCTGACATGCAGCATGGCAGACAGAGGTCCTTGGAGGAGGATGGGGACTTGGCTGCCATCCAGGTCTGTCTCCTAGCCTTGAATCCCTCTTTGCTCTCTTGCAACAACTTTGTTTTTTGTCACATATTGGCCCACAGTTTTAAATGCTCAGGAGCTGGCAGAGCTCACTGCAAAGGAGTGCTTTGAAAGCTGCCATTTTCCCCAGCCCTGGAGTCTTGCTTGATATCGCTGACATCCTGAAGTAATAACAATGACAGAGAGTGAGATATTAGTCATGCTTATTCTCATCTATGGTCTGCAATAGCCCCCAACTTGAGTCTCAGTCAGGAGAGCACTCCGTTTTCTTGCAGCACTATCTTTTCTAAAGAAGTCCCTGGGGTTCTGGTCATGCTCCTCCTCCAGATCCACTCATTTAGGAGATTACCTTGCCTATATGTATTTTCATATTACATATA
>VWZO01020268.1:313988-539848 GCA_013396975.1 Bucco capensis | reverse complement strand
TGGACTAGATGACCTCCAGAGGTCCCTTCCAACCCAAACCATTCTATGATTCTATGATATAGGAAGCAAGAAAGCAATCAGGCTGTTGTGTCCTTTGGCTCTACCCAGATTTGCAGGGAACTCGCTGATATTACCAATTTCCTTGCATCCAAGCAACAGAGTAGGTGACTTGAATTCCCTGTGATTTCTTATACTCAAAATCCTATTATAATGAAAAAACCCATGCCTTTTATGCAAAGATGAGAATATATCAGTAGTACATTTAAAATCTTACCAGTCTTACCCAAGAACTATTAGTCTGTGTACAGTGACAATTAATACACGTGAACTTTTTAGTATCTTCCCTATTCTCTGGTGCTATGCTCATCTTTTCTCTGCCTCGCTGGTTCCTCAGGTTGATGGTTTCAGCCCTAATGGAAGGGGATAGCAGGATGGCCACATCCAGCATCCTTGGTGGGAGGAGTATGAGGGTGGTGGACGCAACCTCTGTGCTCTGGAGTCTCCTTGGGGTCATTTTTATACATTTCCTTTCATGCTTTACCCCTTGCACTTCCTTCATTGGTCCATATTAAATGGGAGCTTACTACCTGTGCTGTGTTTTACATACACTGGATACTCAGTCTCTCTTCTCCCAGTTGTCTATCAAACTGTTTTTACCCAGCTCCCAAGGCTGCAATCCTTTCATGACCAGTATCTGAGCACTGGTGAGCTGTTTCTAGCCCTGAGGCCTCTAGCATCATCCTGTGCGTATATTCTTAAGTTCCCTGCTGTCATCCCACCATGCCTGTACTCCTTCATTTCTCATTCTAGGGCCATAGACCCTTCACTCTATAGAGATAACTGCTTATTGTTGATATCTCCTAGTTACAGAAATGTCTCAATGTGTACAATGTGTAAATGCTATACAATAGAAGTGTATAAAGCTAAGGAAAAAATTCAAACATATTTTTATTTGTTTGAATGATTACTGCGCATGATTACTGTTGCAAACAAAGAAGCTAAATCAAACCTCCAGGCAGGCAGGCCAGGACAAGTCTAAGCAAAGCCTGAGAAATGCAGAGACCTGAGGTCTGTGCTGTTAGTTTAACACAGAGCAGGTAGCTGTGTAACAAGCAATAACATTGTCCTATTTACAAGGCTAAAGTTATTCCGACACATGACTTCCGGCTGAACAATAGTTATCAGATTACACTCGCCCAAAGTGTAAATGGGTAGTTTGTTCCTTGAATCCTTTTTGTAGAGGGACTGAAGGATATGAGGTGGTATGTGAGGGGAGTTTTGGTTCCCTTCCTCCAGGTACAGCCTTTGATGATGGTGGGGAAAAAGCAAAACATGCCCTAAACACCTCCTTCTAGTAATGGTGTGTGAGCTGGGGAGGCTGTTGCCCTGCCTTTCTGCCCAGCCTTCCCTACTGTACCGTGAGTGCCCACAAGGTGGTCTATGGGAGGCAAGGAGTCCTGTTTCCTCCCACCTTCAATTTCGTGGGAAGGAGGAGACCAGGACCTGCTGGTGGAGAAGGAGCTACATCTGAGCCGGCAGCAGCCATCTCCTGCATGAACAAACAGCACCAGCGGGTGGGAGGGAAAAAATGTTAGTCTGCAGGAGGGAGAGTGGGAGGCTGTGAAAAAGATCTGGTGCAGAGAGGAAACATGAAGAGCTAGCGTAATAAGGAAAATCTGTTTGGTGTTACTTGTGGCGACAAGAGCAGGATTAGAGGATTAGGACTTGCTGGATGGGGGGAAAGACGAAAATGAGCCACATAACAAATGGCTCAGCGCAGCACGGATGTAGGCAGGGAGCAAGCTGTCTGCTGCTCTTTTGTGCTAAGTGTGGTGCCTGCCTCTTCTTTAACACTCTCTCTGGCAAATCCTGCAGTGGAAAATCACAGCATGATGTCAATACACCAGGAGCTATTGCCTGATGAAGCAAGTCTGGCAGATGGCTCCTGGACGCCGATCTTGACATTGGCAGGAAATCCCCTGTGGGAATATCAGACTCCCCTCATCACCACTGCTCTGCCTTCTCATAGCCAGCACACAGGTACCATGTCACTCACTGTCCCTGTAAGCTCTCCAACACATTTTACAAACACAGGGAGACCATATAGAAGGACTACAAGAAAGATATTGAGACACTGGAGTATGCCCAGAGAAGAGCTACAAAGCTGATGAAGGGTCTGGAGCATAAGTCTTATGAGGAATGGCTGAGGGAACTGGGATTGTTTAGTCCGTGGAAGAGGAGGCTCAGGGGAGACCTAATCTCTCTGTGTAACCACCAGGTCTCTTCTCCTGGGTTACTAGTGATAGGACAAGAGGAGATGGCCTCAAGTTGCACCAGGGGGGTTTAGATTGGATATTAGGAAAAATTTCTTCAAAAAAAGAGTTGTTAAGCACTGGAAGAGTCTGCCCAGGGATATGGTGGAGTCACTGTCCCTGGAGGTATTAAAAAATAGTGTAGATGTGGCACTTAGTGACATGGTGGGCATTTAGTAGGCATCATGATGATACACTGAAGGTTGGACTTGGTCTTAGAGGTCTTTTCTAACTATAATGGTTCTATGATTCTATAACAGATGTAGTGAGAGGGAAGGCAAAAGCTGTGATGTGCCAGTTCTGTGTGGCTCTACCTCTGCCCCTGCACCTTCTTCCTACTGTGCTGTGGGCGCATTTTCCTGCATTATGAGAGGAAAACAGAATTTCTGCATCCTGCTTCTGAAGGAGGCATGTGTCTGTGAGAGCACCAAGGTAGTGAGGGTGTGAAATAAAGGAATCTCCTTCCCAAGATATTAATTAATAGCCTGCAAAATCTGCTTTAGCAGGTCTTCAGTATCTCTGAGAATCACATGGGGACAGCCTTCCTCCTAGTATGCTGCATTTCTATGTGTATGCCCTCCATCCACTCCAAAATGGTTTACAAGGGAGTGGGCAATAGTCTTGCAGCTGTCACAGGTAACCATGCATCTGGGACCTCTGTTTCTTTCGTGTTTCTTGATGTAAACTGAGGATCACTCCACTAAAATTGTCAGTTTTTCAACTGATGCAAATTGGTGTGAGTCAAGAGAATTAAATACATACATAAAGACCTCACCTCTTTGAGCTCTCTCATCCCTAAAGATTTTACTGCTGCTTTGCTGAATGCTCATTCTTATCAGCAGTTGACAGTAGGAGTGATACTGGTTAAGACTGATGCTACCAATGCTGCACCGTACAGTTGTATTTCAGGAATACAAGAAACCTTCAGGGTCAGATAGGGTTGCCTTATGAATTATTGCTGTATGGATGTGGGGCCACAAAGCCACACAAACAGATGGAGGTGAGTGTGGGAAGGAGCCAGGAGGAAGATGTAGCACACGTTCATCTCCTTCACTGGGAGTCCTGCCATCAATGCTTGTGAGTTTTTCATACAGTTGTCTATACAGAGACTGTCTATATTGTAAAAAAACACTGTCAAGCATTACATATGAGAGTTAACACAAATTGTTTACTAGGAATATAGAGCAAAAAGGGAGTTTTCGTTTTGGCTGTGAAAGGGGAGAAAGTGTTATGCACCAGATTGATAAAATCACATTTCTCTTAATTTTCTTGAGGGCACACAAGACCTTGCTGGTGTTGTGTTAGCTTCCCAAGCCATTTGACTACTCCCAACGTGATTCCTGATACTGCAATACTATTACATCTTCTTCCAAAAAACACAACTGTAGGGAAGAAAAGGGCAATTGTACTCTTTCTGGTACCTGATGCCAAGGCAGGTCTGTTGAAAGTGGTTATCAACAAGCCCTCAAGTTGCCTTATATCCTATCTGGGTGACTGCCACTACCCCCTGGGTCAAGAGATCTGCTTGTTGGGTGCTCCATATCTACTTTTTTGGCTGCAAAATGACAGAACTTGAAAAATCCACAATTTTCTAGAATCTCATTATGCATTTTCCACAGGTCTGAGCTGACAGCATGCTTGTGTAATTGCCATCCAGATACCCTCACCTCACCTGCCTTCTGGATACATCCTCCTTCTGATCACTGATGGATACATGTGTGAGAAGTCAGCTACTCACATGGACTATCTAAGTCTGTCAAATTGGCAGTATGTGGTTGAAAGTCTTCAGGTTGAAGAACAGGTTTGATTCCCCTGCTCTGTTTTGAGCTGGAAGAAACTCAGGAACATTTGCTGCTGTATTAATATGAAGTTGATAAAAGGTATTGGTGTCTGGTGGAGAAAGCAGATTTCTTTCTCTCTTGAAGGCAGCTTTTCACATTCCCCGTGCTGTCTCCATTAGAAGCTTCAGTTTCCCATGATCCTGCATTGTTGAACCAACTCTTCCCAACTCTTGTTTACTTATTTGTGGTAAGTTACAACCACTTCTGCTTTGTTTGGAGGAGTGTTAATAATTTTGTCTGCTATTCTGGCTGACAACCTCATATTAAGCAGAAGTCTTTAATTGTAACACAAATATTCTCTCTGAATTCTGGCAAATCTAAGGTCTTTCCTTGGCTTTCAGTCCAGTAAAACATTCTTTGCTAGTTGAATTGAAAGCTTTTTCCCTGCTTCCTCTTAAGCAAGTGTCATAGTCAATCCCAATAGTTTTTGATAATGGCATAGAATGAAAACTCTTGCTAAAAAAGAACCATAAACTAAGCTGGTACAGATGGAAATAAATCACATCATGCAGTTTCACATCTTCTTTAATCAGTATTAGCAAGCAGAATTCATATATCACCTCAGCTGGTGATAGTCGGGTTAACTATTTTTCCTATGAAGAGTGTGCTGTTTGTATCTCTATCGAAAATCAGCATGAGGAAAGGTCGATTGAACTCAATGGTTGGAGGAAGAGACATTGTCATTATTTCAGCAGCAGTTGCTGCTGCTGCCTCAGTACCTCTCTCATCAACATCCAGAGCAGCCTTATGAACAACCTAGGAAGACAAAAACAGACAGTCATTCTGGGCAGACAACAGCCACCTGAGAGATGAATCAGATCCCTTTTAAAGTAGCCATGCTTTGGAGAATCCACTGAGAAATGAGTAGAAGCAGCAGCAATGTGAGCTGTGCTGTAGTCATGGCTGTTTTACATGAGGACCAGGACAGAGCTACAGAAATTCTCTAAAAAAAAACAACCAACAAACAGATTGTCCCAGAGTACTTTTCGTTTGTCCCAAAGATTGGATGAATGGTAGAGGCTCCACTTCATATGAGTTTGCCTGTACATCTCCAAAATTGAGTCACCAGGGTAGGAGAATAGGCTATGGTGTGCCCAGAAGCATTAGCGACTCCACTTGATGAGCTGGGAGTTGATGTTCCTCTTATATTCCAGATACCAAATAAGAAATCTTGTCTAATAACTAGTCTTGGAAAAAACAGATGTGCAGCAAACTAATCTGATCTCCACTGTCACTAAGGGCCAAACTCCTCTTGTAAGCTTGTGGGCTGAGGCCAAGGTAAGATCAGCTGCAGGCAAGCTGGAAATCTGGGAGCTGTATTTAGCTGGTGTTTATGGATGCTACAGAGGGGTTTTCCTGCATGTTCATGAAAGAAAGGAGAGAGCCAACAGCCATGGACTTACTTTAGAAACCTTCAGCTCCGGGGTGCCAGTGATGCCAGAGAGATCTGCCTGGTCAGTGAACACATCCACAATTCCCATCTTGCTAAGGATATTTGTTATTTCATAGCTCCCAGAAATAGAAAATTTTGGGAAGAAGAGACGCAGAAGGCTGTTAGGTAGAGAGAAACATAGAAGGTGGTGAGAAAGGTTTTTCCCTGAGGAGAATGATGGTGAGAAAACTATCTCATTCCCATGAATGTCAAACCCCAAGGGCCAGACCCTGAGTGTACAATGAGCACTAATTCAATTGCTGGTGCTTCACATGGGGTACAGGCACTATCATTCATCATCATCATCATCGTAATATCTCTCTAGTGTTTTGCTTTAGCAAATCTGAGAGCACTCTGAAAAGGAAGACAGTAATGAGTCCCACTTTATGGCCAGAGAAGATAAGGTGCAAAGGTGAAAGCTCATGTAGCTCAAGCAGGTGGAGAGCTGCAGTGGGGTACAGACTGAGCCTGCCTGTGGGTAAGCATGACAACTCCCCCCTGCCCAGCACTTCAAGGCAAAGCAATGCTTTTTGCATTAACTACATCATTAGGCATGGCTCCAGAAAAAGTCTGTGCCTTGCTGCCTGCATCTTTGGACACTCTGCCCTCTAATTCTTTTCCTTCTGTGGACTGGCGATGATGAAGTTTACCTTTGACTGTGATCTGTCTGTAGGCAGCTCCTGCATGGTATGCTTTCTGTTGCATTTCTCTTCATGCACTGTATAGACATTCTTGGAGCCTCCAAGTCACCTAGTGCTACTCTATACATAGCTCAAGTCTTCTGCTGTCTCATTCAGAGACAGCTTGGGTTGAACAGTAAAACAGGTGGGATCCAAACCCCACTGCTGTAGCCTTTATATGACAGTTCCCAGTGCACTAGAATATGGTAGGATCAAGTGTATTAGCACTGGCATCAACATAAGAGTAGAACTGAAATTGCTATTTGGTTCTCACAGCCTTTGCCCTGAAGAATTTATTCCTATGTTGATCTTGAAGGAACTTGTACTGAGAATTCATTTATATAAGGATTTTCCTGATTTTGCAGCTGAGAGTTATACATTTTTATTTTCCGTATTGGAGTTATCATGCTATTAGCTCATATTCAGTTTGCTACCAATTTCTATAATGATACACTAAGAATCATGGGTGTGAATTGCACAGCCTTATTTGTTGTGAACCAGGGCAAAGCTTGGTAAATTAGGCACATATTAACTTTGATATTACTCATCTATTGGTACTAAGACCTCTTCCCTCCCAGGCAAGCAAGGCTGTGATACATGGTAGCTGATGTTCATCTCAATGGTAATAGCTAACAAAACCTCATTACCTTTTTATAGTTTCAAAATCAAAATGCCAAAAAATCAGGACACCCACAATTAATCACTAGCCTGTTCTAACAACCACATTGTGCTGCAGTGGTTCTTATAAGGAAGATATTTATGTAGGACAAAGCATGTATGGATGTGTTACTGCAAACTGTTTAAGTTAGGATTTACTTAAGGTTTAGGTGTATGTCTGGGTCATGAAGTATGAGTGTCATATGAGAGGTAAAACACATTAGCTGAAACCTCAGTATAGGCAATTTGTCTTGGAATTGCCATTGTCCCATTCAGTGAATGGACTGTTTTAGAAATGCTAGATTGCTAGGCTTGCTATTCAGAACTCCTGGGAGCTTATCAGGATGGTCTCTGCTCTGGAGGGGGGAGCAGTAAGTCACTCAGGCATCAATAAGAGAGTAGTTAAATACAAACCAGCTACAAGGTTTTCATAGCTAGGGTGCACAAGCCAAAAATAACCCACTCAGTTCCCAGAATCAGCAACTTCATAGTGTTTGCATTCCCAAAGAAGAAAAAAGACTGCAAATCTAGGTGCTGCTGCAGCTGACTGGCAGAAGATTACCTCTGGAAGAGACAGTCTGACCATTCCTGGATGGTTTCCTTGACCAGGGTTTGCTCTAACTGCTTCATTTTCCCTTCTGCTGGCAGAACCAGAAATGCAGTAGCACTCCCATTATAATGAAGCCGTACCACTGTGCATGACAGCTCCTCATCAAAACAGAAGTCGAATTTGCCCATCTGGTACATCATAGGGACTTTCACAACAGTTTCAGCATCCACGTAGAACTCCCTTTCTTCTGTATGCTCTGGTTTAAAAGGCTTTTCCCAGTTGCCTGATACAGAGGAGAATGCAACTGAATATGCCATCCTATCCCATCATAAAGTGTATTTTATATAGCTAGTAATAACATTCACCTATTCCTCCATTTGTCAAATTCAGAATTTTCAAATACTTACTTGTATCACAGTAAAGCAAGTTTTACCTGGTAAAAAGGATGCATTAGATTCCAATTTCACTTTATTTTTCAGATGACAGTAATGAACTAATTAAGCATTTTCTTTGTACCTATCACTATTTTTCATTTCAGGTCATCTAAGTGGCCTTTCTGTAGGTTGTCATTTAAGGGCTTACCTGACATCCTCTGTGCACTCATGTACTGTATGTATTTTATTCTATTGATTTTAATCATAAACCACTATTTGTAGATAAAATTAATGTAAGATCTCTTTTCTGAGTGTTGTTATACTAGGCTTAAGAGCACATCATCTAACCTACATCAGAAAAGCACTGTTTCTGCTTTGTTCCTTAAAATGTCCTCCCTTGTTCATCATTAGCTTCTTCCATGCATAAATATGTTTATGTGCAGTCATGAAGGACTCTGACATTAAAAAATGAAGTGTATAGTAAATTAGGCCATTGAATCACACATACTTTTAAAGAGAGGCATTAAAAGGATTAGGTCATGCATGTGTCTCAGTACCCTCACTGAAGAACATGGGGCAGTAAGACTTATGGCTAAAACCACGAGAGCAAGCTCAGACTGCACAGGAGGTTGCAGTTGGAGCATAGCTCCCATGGATGCCACCAAGAGAAACAAACCTGTGGGGCTCCTTGGCTGCCTTCCCATGCTGAGTGGGATCCTGCCACCTCTTCACCACATCCTCCATTATGCCATTATGGGCTCTCCTGGCCCAGCATAGAGCTTTTCAAGTTTCCCTGAGAGCAATTTCCAAATGAGGTAGCTGACATCAGATCTATTGATAAAAATGAATAATGTGAATATGAATCCTAGAGGACTTACCTTTAAAGAAAACAAAGCTAGCCAGAAGCATTACAGTCTGTGGATCCATGTCCTTGACCAAATTAGTAATTTTCCCATGTGTTTTCCTTTCTATATAATCATTGATCTGCTTCTCAGCCTCCATGGGCTTGTTAAAATCAGTGGTAAAAGCCTCCAGCTGATATAGAGCTTCAGCATCATCTAAAAACTTTTTTAGAGGTTTCAGATTCTCTGTTAGAAAGATGGCATTGCCCATATTGAGGTGGACTCCACTCTCGGGATGGCTTAGCATATGGATGAGGTTGTGAAAGCCTTCATGGATCTCTTTCTCATGAATCTCTGTAAGGTTGAAGGCGAGTCCTTCCAGGATTTGAGTCTGAGTGGTTGATCTAGCCCCTAGGGCCAACATTGCAAAGGCAGTGGAGATGCTTACAGGAGAGAAGAAAATGTTCTTATTAGGTGCTTCCAGTGTCACCTCTTTAAAGAACTGAAATGCAAAGTCAGCATTGTTTGGCACTAGTTTGAGGCAAGCAGTCGCTTCACCTTCATGATGTATGTGGTGTTCAGGTTCATTTGGATCATGTACATTGCGGTGGTTGAATGGGAGCTGACAATGGGCAACAGCATTGAGCCCAGCCAGCAGAAAAGTTACGTAGAATGTGGTCTTCATCTTCTTGTCTTAAAATCCTAGGGAAAAAAAAAAAAAGAAGAAACTATTACCAAGGTAGTTAAATTAAAGTAGAAATAGTTGTTCTACGATTCCCACCAAATAACAAATCTTTTTCTTTTGCCCTCAGTTTCCATGTTCTCCAAATCTTGCCAGATGTTTTTTAATTTTCCCAGGCCTCTTGGCAAGTCTCCACCATCTCCTTCTGCTACCCTCACCCTAAAATACCTGCAAAGGCAAAATTCATCATGGAATAGCTGAATACACAGCACCCTCAACAGGCCAGAGAACAGAGCATATCCCATCAGAAAACACACCATGGCCAATCCCTGGAGGGCTGCAATAGCACTGTGCTTTTGACACTAACAGTCTGTGATCATTCCTGGGAAGAACCTCACAAAAGTCTGGAATTTTTGTGAGTGAAAGGAGAAATAGGAAATTCACACAAGTGGGCAGCAATCAGTAGCTACATACAAACAGAAGTTGAGCAAACAGGCACAACTGGAGTGGGTTCATTTTCAGCACAGCAGGAGGAGTCAATGTCATTAACAAAAACAAGGCTTTTTTTTTATCAGATGCCCTACTGGTCAAGGCCTGTTACATTTGTCAACCTGTTACTGGCTGTGGTAGCTACATTCTTTTGCAGAGCTGACACTCTACACCGTATAAACTCTTACAAAAGAAGCTTGGAAATGTGGATATGAATGTCCCAGTGGGCCTCATTTCTGAGGAGGAACCTAGAGGAAAGTAGAGGAAAGAAATGGTGAGAGGATTGCAAAGGATATGGTGAGAGGATTGCAAAGGATATGGAGAGATAATGAGCCAGATTTGCTAGAACTCATGCAAGGAGAGACATATTGAACCAATTGCACCTTTCTGCCCTGGAATGTTTCAACTTCAGAGACTGTCATCAGAAAGTGCTATGGTTATGGTCCTGCTTTCTCCATAACATCAGAGGGAGCAACTTGTGTTAGTAGTTGAACATCCAGTTACAGTTAGACCTGCATAAGAACAACAAAACATTTTTGAGCTATAATCAAATATTCAAACATTTATGTGTTTGATATGAGTATTTCTAAAATGCAGGCCTGTTTGCAATAACACATACTGTGTTACTGACAAATAGACCATAAGGCTTCTTGGTATCTGCATTTTCAATTACTGTGCACAGTAGTTTTAAATTATAGTTTGACCTCCTCTGGTTTTGACATTGAAAAGATGCTTAATATATCTAGCTACTTGTAACTCAACACAAGAGCACCAGTTCTGAATCTTTAAAACTGCTATCAGTGAGCCAATGTATTAGCCAGACATTAAAAAGAAATTAACTCACAAACAAAAGCATCAGACCTAAGCCTAACCTATTTCCACATACCCAACAGGCTGATTCAGAAGTTACCTTTAGATAAATTACTCACTGTGATCTATTTACTCATCTGCAGTCATAATTTATTAGGAATAACATGAATACCAAAGAATGAAACATTTCATTTTAAACCTAAGTCACCACCCGTTCCCTGTCTCATCACATTTAATATTTATTACAAACACAGCAACTAGATGGACTTCTAAACATATACATTGAACTGCCAATTTCTATTTATTTGGAATGTAAATTAGACATGGAAGTTAACTGGCCTGACCTTGCCTCAGAATTATGGCTAATGAATATAGCATGATTTTGCTCTAAGTATACTGTAAAATATCAGTTACAGGTTTGTGGTTTTTTTCTATTCTCATATTTTTGCTGCATGTAGTTATGACTTGTTTGCATTTTGTGGTTAATTTATGTACTTTCATGGAATTAATTTTATTTTATTACAGCTCTGAATTCACAGTTAAATACAGTCTGAATCTGAACCATCCATCTGTTACTCAGTACTGGCCAATCACAGTCAAGATTAATGAGTCAGCCTTCACAAAAATCTTGATAATGGTTGATTTTAAAATCATTAGATTATGAAAGACTCAGCAGCTGCAGTTTGTAGAGGTCTTTTTTTGTTGTTTAAGCCTTGAAGATACAAGTGTCCCACTCTATTAGGCTCTTCTTTGAAATGTAAAGGTACTCTTATAATAGAATTTGCATCCTGTAATCCTTTAGAATATGATTAGAGGTTGTTACTTCATACTTGTTATTTACTATTCCATTTGATATTACTGTGGCTTCTAGGTTAGCAAGTGATCAGTCCGTGATAAACTGACAACAGAGACACTTTCAGTATGAAGCAGAAGATGGAGAGTCTCAAATGATCTTAATGATTTCGGAATTTTCCTACTAAGCAAACTTGGTAATAATTTACTAAAAAGCAAAGAGCTGAGGACCCGTGTTAAAAGTCACCAGAGAATTCCCTATCTGGAGGGGCTGATTTTGCAAGAAGCCTCCTATCTTAAGACCTTTACTCATATAATCTCCAGAAAAACAGTTTGTCCATAAACATGGGTATAGAAGTGAAAAGCTCTTCAAATCTACTTCCAAATCTACACTGAGATGTTGAATAGCCTGGAAGGAAACCCACTGAACTCTCTGTCCCTTTTCTTCTCTTTGTCTATGTTACACAATGAGAATATATTTGTGGTATTCAAAAAAAGATTTCTTTCATAAAGAGCTTTCAATCAAATAAGACAAGAGCATGCCAACATCTGGAGAACAGTGTTCCTTTAAGCAATTTATCTGTAATAGACTTGGTGATTACACTTGTAGGATATATTATAGAGGTAATATCACACAGTCTTCCTTACCATGCAACCCAGAATGGAATACTTATTTTGAACAGTATATCCAGACCTAGAAGTGAACTGGGGTAAGTTTTCTTACTGACAGTACTCGCTTCTATGTGGATATAGTTGATTTGTCCATTTTAGCACTGACTTTTCTCTCTATGATTTGGAGAGACAATACTGAAGACAATTTTCTGCCTTTCTGCCTTGCAGACCCATGTCATAGTCCAGGAGATGATTATTTATCTCATACTACTTCCACAAGGGGTCCTCACCAAAACTCTCATTTCAGACAACACGAAAATTTGCACTGCTCAAAAATGTATACAGGCATAAAATAGAAAAGCTATTTGCTCACCAGATGGTGCTGCTTCTCTCCTGATTGCTTCTAAATTAGGAAGTCTGAGAAATCTTTTTCCTGAAAGCTGTACTGTGAGGACACCAGGCACATCAAGACATGGCTCCACCACCACTAGTGGTGTTTACTGAGCTGAACTAATCTCAGCTACTTAGGGCCACATCCAAAAAACCCCACCCAAGCATGCAAAAAGAGTCACAAAAGAAAGACTTAACTAGTTACATCTGTGTGTGAGAAAATGACCTCAGAAGACTACTGTCCAGGATGGCCTACTCATAAGAGCACCAAAAAGACATGTGCTTTCCTGGCAGGCCAGAAAGCTCTGCATACCAGATTGTATGCACCTACAGAAGTGATAGACCCGCTCTGCTCAGCACTGGTGCGGCCTCACCTGGAGTATTGTGTGTAGTTCTGGGCTCCACAATACAGGAGAGACATGAAGTTGCTGGAGAGCATCCAGAGGAGGACAACAAAGATGGTTAAGGGCTTGGAGGGGAAGTCATATGAAGAAAGGCTGCAATCACTTGGCCTGTTCAGTCTGGAGAAGAGAAGACTGAGCGGGGATCTCATACCAGTTTATAACCTCCTTACCAGAGAGGGAGGAGTGGGGGCTGAACTCTTCTCTTTAGTGAACAGTGACAGGACACGGGGGAATGGTATGAAGCTGTCCCGGGGGAGATTCAGGCTGGATGTTAGAAAAAAGTTTATCACCCAGAGGGTGGTGGAGCATTGGAACAGGCTCCCCAGGGAGGTGGTCATGGCTCCAGATCTTGTGGAGTTTAAGAGATGCTTGGCAATGCCCTTAGTCACCTTGTGTGATCTTAGGGTTTTTGTCCTGTGCCTAATGGGAGTTGGATTTGATGATCCTTGTGGGTCCCTTCCAACTCTGATTGTTCTATGATTCTATGATACACATGCTCAGGAGCTTTTCCAGACTGATCAGCTAGACATTTACTTCTCTTGTGATTCAGAGTTTTGATTCCTCTGTGCCTGAGGCCTCTGAGAAGGCAGCAAGCACAAGCCAAAGGTACTGGATTATGCAGAGGATCCAACTGCTCTATTTCATTAAAAGTAATTACTTTTGCAGCAGAAACATGGAAAATATTTTATACTATCCTTTAGAAATGTATGTGACTTGTTCACAAAGCTGTTCCAAGTGCCACCTATTGCTTATAAAAAAGCTTAGCACTGGGAAGCTCATCTGGAAGCACACCCTTGAAGAGTGGCATCACCCACTTTTAGGCCTCTTTTTGCCTGAAAACAAGAGAACATGAGCTCTCACTCTTCTACCAGGCCATCATCCATATTTGCTGTTGAACCTGAGTTACTGTACATACTCAGGGATGAAGTATCACTGATGTTAGAGGATAAAAAAGAAGATAAAAAAGAACCAGTGCAGTGGTTAGGACAGTCAGGTGGGACAGAGATTTTCTTCTCTTTGTGAAGCAGCAGCAGTCCCAAGAACAGATCAGATCAGGTTCCCAGTTTCTACTTCGTAGTGTGCACCTGACCACTGCCTAGGCTCTAGTTCCAGAACATATTGGCCTCACTGTGATCTTAGCTCTCCTGAGCATGTAGAGAGCACCACTTTCTCTCCTTCCCTCTCAAAGATCCTGTAATCTGATGATCAGAGCAATAAGGAGATACCTCATCTAAAAAGGAAGTGGACCTTACATATCCCATACCCTAAGCATAGATATTTCTTGAATATAAAAATCAGCCAAAGTACTTAAAAAAAGTACTTAAAAAAAATCACCAATGCATTTAAAATAAGGTCTAAGCACCCATCCTCAGGCTTTTAATGGAGCAGACCCTCTTTTCTCCAGCAGGTGGTACATCTGCAAAAGACCCACTTTTAGGTGCTTAGAATTTGCTGGATCCAGAGACCACCCTGCTTCCCTGCAAGCCAACTAGACATCCCACTCTGGCTTTTGGATTCTTTTTCCTCCTGCCAGCCACCTGACGATGTGCAGACATCTCCATGCCTAAATTGTGACACCTATGTCCTTTATATCCAGCTGACCCAATAAAAGCCTCTTTATCACTGGAACAATTGCTAAGACAGGTTTCAGTATAAGACACAACCCTAGGAAGGACTTCAAATCAATTGCATACAACAAGGGGATACACTTCTGAAACCTCTATAGGAAACAAATAAATCACTACTTACAGCAGCTTCCCAGGATCCTGCTGCCTTCACTAGGGCTACCCTGCAGCTCCCTCTCTTATTTATACTGTTAAATAACATTATGAAAGCAAAGTGTCCTCTAGAAAACATTAACCAGGTCAGACAAGTGTTATTACTTTAGGAACAGTGCAGAGTAAACAGTGAAGACAATTTTTGGGGGGAGGCACCTGATTTTTGCTGTATATGCATGGCCAAACCCTGCCTTTGCTTACAGCACTTCTAAGAGTCCTCCTGCATTTCTGCAGATCCTCCCACTGGGAATACAGCCCCTCAGTCTAGCAAATATTTCACATGCATCATTAACTTCTGTAAACTTCATGAATTCATACCATAGAAGTACTGAAATGAGTAAAATTGGACACATACATAATACTAGACAAGAACCTAAGGAAAAGACAGCTGGAAGCATGCTGCAGCCAGATCTCATCCTAGTATTTTGAACAGCGATATTTTGCTTCTTCTATGTCAACTTTTAATAGCTTTTATTTGTTGTTTTTTATTTTTAAATGATCCACTACTTTTTAGTTATTTACATCGACATCAAGAAGGGCCAATTTCTGTGGGTATCACTAGTAAACTTAAAATTAAAGCAGTAGTGCTGATGTTTGTGGTGGCTCAGGGTTTCTAGAGGGATGGTTACATGACGGCAGAGCTGAGCACTCAGTACCCAGCACACATAGCCCAATTGGTGTCACAGAGTACCTCACGCAGCAATGGACTGAAGGACAAACTCTTGCTCTGTGCTCCATGAGTGTGGGCTGGCACAAGGTGCAGGCACTGCCAGATGCAAGCTAGGAGGTGTGAGGGTGGTACACCAGAGCATGATTTCACACAAAGGCCTCCTGTGTTTTATATGGTCTGCCATTAAAGCCAAACTCTGTGCACGAGGCTGTGCTTCTTCAGCACCCACGAAGGGGCAACTACAGAGGCTGTGTTAATGTGGGTATGGACTGGAAAAAGGTCACAGGTTAGTGTCAAACTGAACACCTGCCACTCAAATGGAGCAGCCCCATGGCAGGTAGGGGACTGCAGGAGAAAAAGCTATATGTCATTGAAACATAGAATCATTTAGGTTAGAAAAACTGAGTTCAATGGTAAACTTAACATTGCCAAGTCCACCACTAAACCATGTCCCTAAGTGCCACATCTACATATCTTTTAAATACCTCCAGGAGTGGTAACTTGACCACTTCCCTGGGCAGCCTGTTCCAGTGCTTGGTAACCCTTTTGGTGACGAAATTTTTTCTTGCATCCAATCTAGACCTCCCCTGGTGCAACTTGAGGCTGTTCTGTCTTGTCTTACTGCTTATTACTTAGAAGGGACCAACAACCACCTCATTACAAACTCCTTTCATGTAGTTGTAGAGATCAATAAGGTCTCACCTGAGCCTTATCTTCTCCAGGCTAAACCACCTCAGTTCCTTCAGTTGCTCCTCATAAGAGTTCTTCTCTAAACCCTTCACCAGCTTCATTGTCCTTTGGTTATACTCCAGTGTCTCAATGTCTTTCTTGTGGTGATAATGCCTTTACTTGCAGTGTACCTTAAGAGAAAAATCTTCCAGAAAGAAAAGCTTTACAAAACCAGGATGACTGTTTTGGTGGGAGCAAATGGAAGCATTTATCTTCCTGTTTGCCAGAAAGAATCCTTGCACATATGAAACTACCAGTAGGTGCAGTGGAGGGTTGTATGCACACAGGGCTGTTGGAGCTGCTGCAAATCCTTTCTTTCTTTTTCTCCTCTGTGAGTGTGTTTTACCCACGCAAAGGTAAGCAGAGCAGTTCAGTTTAAGTTTTGATCCAGGCTGCTAGAGCATGTATTTGAATTGTTTATCAGCTGGTAATAGAGCAGCTGGATACATGCAGCATTTTTCTCTTTAAAATAGCAAATGAAAACAGCTTCTGGAGTTGCAGAGCCTTACCTAGAACATGTGCAGAATGAAGATGAATAATACACATACCAAGAGACAAATGAGAACACAAAGAAAAACAGTGGAGCTATGAGCAAATTTGCTGAGAAAAGAAAAAAATTGACATCTTTTAAGAGCAATTTAGTCTTGCAATTGAAAGTGTGCTTTACCTGCTGATGTTTCTGTGGGAGTGCAAGAGGGAAAATGAATGAAAAAAAATCTAATTCGTATCAATCCGAAATTGTCGTATTCATATCAATCTCAAATTATATGCAATGTGTTGCTTGATTTCTTTTCCCTCATGTATACAATGGTTTCATCCAATCACATTAATTATCTTGAAATTTGCAGAAACTGTTTCAATATTTCATAGCAGAATATATTACATATGAACTTGCAGCTCTCTTTTTGTGTAGGCAGCAGGCTTTAGTAGGCACCTCATGTTTTGAAAGACAGCTTGTTAGCAACAACACTGTTAGGAATCCTTCCATTTGCTCCTCTTGGTCTGGAATATTAGATGTCTTATTACTGTGTGTTTTTAAAAATTAATGTTATTATTTTTGCAAGATCTTAATAATATGTTTCATTTTCAGTAAGTTAGCAACATTAACAAGAGTTATCCGGCATGAATTCCCTTGGAACTAGGCTGGTTGTAGTCCAAAAATAATTAATTATTTAAATTAGAAGAACTATATGCTTGCTTCTTGGGCAGAGAAACACTCCCATCTTTTTAAAATATTTAACCAATTACCCTAAAAGCCATTTTAAAACACGATGGGTTGTTGTGATGGTGCCCTCTGGAGTGCAGAGAGCGCATGAGTCCCTCCTACAGTAGTGCTGAGATTAAATGTCAGCGTGGAGCTGGGGAAGGCTGTGGTTTTTTTCCCTGCCAGGCTATGTTTAATTTGTAGAAATCTGTCTCTAGCTGTGTTTCAAGGGGAAAATGAACAGGTCAGCAGTGACCTGCTGGAACAAGTTACCCACAGTGCCAATACAGATCAGGTAAAACTATGTCAAGTGTCTGCTCCAGTTTGGCCAAGAAAAGGCAGGCCTTCACCTTTAAGTTGCTTCTTCCTTGATTTTGTGCTGTACACTGGTTTTACCCCCTGCCAGTCCTGTACAGTAGGTACAGGCTCACTCCAAGGGGGAGTGTCTCTCCTTCAGACATTAATTCTAGCCCAAATAAAGGAATGAAGACATAGCCCCTGAGCCACGGCAGTTAGTCCCTATACTTGTTTTCACTCTAGTATTAGTTTCATTCTGCAATGCAGTAAAGGACCCTTTGGATCCTAAGGATACTCTGACTTTTCATCACTTCCAAAATTTGGCTTTGAGTCTGCTTCCTCCTTAGGCTGTGATTTTGCAATTCCTTTAACCTGACCAAAGTGCAGGATGCCACTGTCGGGGGTGTCTCAACTTCCTGCATCCCTGCCATGCCTCTAGGATGGTCAAGGGGCTGAAGCCCAGGAGAAGTAGGGAGAGGCTGGGAGACCATGGCTAGTTCAGCCTGGAGAAGAGAAGGTGAAGGGAGAGGCTATACCTGCTGTCCTCCTTGTGTAATGGGCTACGTTAAAGAAAGAAGGTGGAGCCAGAATTGCGCAGTGGTATTGTGCAAGGAAGGGGACGCAAGCTGCAGCAAAGTAAATACAAATGAGATATAAAGAAAGTAATTTTCATAGGGAGGTGAAACACAAGGGCAGGTCACCATGTAAGGCTGTGGATTTGCCATCCTTGGAGGCATCCAAAACCTGGATGGACATGGCCCTGAGCAACCTGAGCTAGATTCCAGGCCAGTGCTGCTGTGAGCAGGTGGTGGGATTGGATGACCTCCAGAGATGCCTTGCAACTTCAATTATTCTACTTTTTTAATAAAAATGACTGTGAAATCATGCTATCAGGAGTCCCTGTCTCTGCTTACACTGCAGAGTTGCTCCTCACTCTGCATAGAAACCTCCCTCTTCTTCTCACTGCATGACTCCAGAGGCTTTCCCCTGAAACTATCAGCCCCATGGGAAGGTGTCATCTTCCTCATACTCTGGCCTGCCCTAGCAGAGCCAGCACGAGGCAAGCAGACAGACTCCTTCCTGGTTGCCCAGATGCAGGCTCTGCCAGAGCACAGCACACAATATGCACACTGGGAACAAACAAATCTGGTGAACCATCTGCCATGCTCCCAGCACACCACAGCCATGGCAGGTGGCAAGTACCCCTCCGTGATGCTGCCTGGGCTCACGCTTGCAGCATTGCACAGGGCTTGACTTTTCTCCTCAGAGACTTGGAAAGTTTACAGCACTGATTGTGATCTCAGTAGGGATCCATGTAGCTGCCTTGTTTTCTCTAGATCTGTCTGTAATTAAGACCTGCTAATAATAAGACTTTTAAAAGCCTGTGTGGGAGTGGAGAAGGAAAATGATGAAGCTTGGAACAGGCAAACTTGAATAGGCTATTTAGATATTAGAAATAAGTTGCTGCCAAACAAACACTTGATACTGACAATTTCCTTCATATATCTCCATCAAGATGGTAATTTTTCAGATGTGTCCTTATTGTGGCATTCAAGTAGTTGAGATTTAACTCCTTTTGCTTCCTTAGAGGTGCAAGAAGCATGACTGTGAATGTCTCAACTGGTCTAATTCTTTGCTGTCTAGCCTCAGAACAAGATAAAGCATTTCCAAAGATGAACTTGTGTGATTGTGGTGGGGAAAGCTGTCTTTATTGACAAAATCTAATAGCACAGAAGAGCAGAGTTTGGAAATGTTCAAATGCATGCTAATTTGTTTTGTATGTTTACATTTTTTTATTATCTGAGTAGACTTATGTTCTGCTTTCCTGTGCCATGAGTAATCAATAATTGAGTGGCTCTGAGAACAAATGTTGACAGTTCTCTACCTTTTATCTGAGCAAATATGTCTGTTTGCAGTTGTTCCCTCTGAAGAAGGAAGAGAAAGATTCAGTGAACCTGTTGCTTCTAAGCTCTAAAATTATGTGGTCTGACCATACTTAGTGTTACATCTTTTTTTTTATAATGGTTTTTTTCATCAAAGAAAAGCCCTAGGTTTCTTCACATTTGAATTGTTTGCACACTTCTTGCTCTATGCTGTGAGGTAGATTATCTGTAAGAGATTTAAACCCTGGAAGCTGCCCAGGGGGTTACCAACTTCAGCACATGGCTTGTGGAAACACATTCTTCTTTCAAACCCTCCTTAAAAGCACATCACCTCTGCCAATATGCCTTTAGATCTCTCTGAAATGGCTAGGAAATTGGAGATTGGCCACTTACAGAAATACCCAGCAGACAAAAACTAGCTTATTATTTAGCTTGATTTTAAACCCCATAAGGCTACCATCATCTGTGTGTTAGGCTGATTGCTCCAGCATTGGGACATTGTCTTTTCTTCTCCTAGAATCTCATTTTTTGTACCATCCATCATCTGGAGTGATTATGATGTACTTAATATACCTTAGAAACAGGTAGGATGGGATACTGCAGATGATAAAACCTGGGACTCTTGGACTGGCTGTTACATGCCATACGCCTTGATGGGACACATCAACTGCAAACTCCAACAGTTAGGAAATGCCAGGACAAAGGTGGCCCTGCTGTGCTTTTTGGCCAGAGATGGGACTGCTGGAGTTGTGCTCCACTGACACTGATTTGATGTTACACTTCTCCAGAGGCAAAACTGGAGCCCTTTAGTTCCTGTACCTTGCTGCTGAATCCTGCCCCTGGGCTGCACTCTGCCTCCCGGTCCTGTCATGCCTGATGTCTTTATCCCAGTGATACTGAAAATATTGTATCACACCCAGAGCACACCACCCAGGAAATCTGATTTCTCCTTAATGATGGATCTCTAAAACCTTTGAAAAACGTTTCATATCTTGCAGCATATATTTCTGTACCTTACATAAGAATATGTCATGTAGGACAATACCACCTTGTTAGATCTAAATATAACCTAGCTATTGTTCATCTAAGCTGTACTTTAGCTCCACAATTTCCTAATGATAAGGCTTGTCCCTCTGTCATTGGAGGGGATTAGGTTGGTCTGATGTGGTTTGATTTTGACAAAGCCGTTTTCATTTAGTCATCCTGCTCTTTTTCTTTCTATTTGTCATGCTATTTACTAGATCCTTTAGGAATATTTCCAGCACTTTTCCAAGAACTAGAATGGGCTAAGTGGCCTGTAATTCCCTAACTCTCTCTCTCTTTTTTTTAATAAGAAATACACTTTTTGTCCTTTTCCAATGCTCTGGAAATTTATTGCTCTTTATTTAAGGTTGGTTTGTTTTCACTTAGAAGCACACAGTCTTCTCTGCATCTTTGAATGGGCTGTGAGGGACATCAGGAGCTTGGAGGGCTATGGAGTGCCCGTAACTGGGGTGGGAAGGTAAGGAAGTCTGTAAACAGAGGAAGATGTGTGTGAGAGTGACTTTCCCAAACTATTGCTTGAGTAGGAAATACACATTAGGGTAAAGGCTAAGTTGTGTCTGTTTAGAACTCATTATAATCAATGCTGTTGGTTTTAACTCCTCCAGCTAAATGATTTTAATTAGTAAAAGATTAATCACCATAGAAGTATGTCTTAATAGCCACCTTCTTTTGATATTTGAACATGCTTTATGGACCCACAGTAATCAGTGAATCAAAGGTAAACTATATATTGCCAAGTAGAGAGTTTTCCAAAGGATTTGCTGTTTTCCCCAGATTGAGAGTGCTGCTGGTTGTCCTATCAACAAAAAGGGGAGGCAGAGGATGATCAGCTGTACCAAAGGGGCAACTGATCTTGCTCCTGCATGTATGTGAGGATCTCCTGCAGCAATTGTCATCTTGCTGATATGGAGTGATGACAGCCTTTGGAACAACATACAGTGAAATAATTGAAAGCAATCCTTGTATTCTTAATGTGAGAGATGGGTTTATGAAGAAGTACTTTTAGATATGAACTGTTCATAAGAGCATTGCACCCTGAACAGACAAATCATGGATGCTTTTCACTGAGTAAACAACATTATTCTTGTGCTCTTGACACAGGAAAACATCTCCCATTACTCTTGTGGAAAGATGGTGAAAATATCACACACCATCAGAAGGTCCAAGCAAACTGGAAGGCCTGTCCTGTTTCTGGCTGTCCCAAGAGACAGATAACTCAGGCGTAGCAGTTAGCTTTCATATTTAATTCTTTAAAAAGTAAAATATGATAAATCTCATCCTGGCAGAAAACTGTCTGTCCTTGGTCTAATCCAAGCAACCCATGAGATGGCACTGGGGACTGCATGGGCACAACAGAGCAAGAATTGCCTTGTTGAGCTGAGGTTAGGGATGGAGTGGGAGCTGGTCATAATGCTTACACCAAGCAGGCACAAAGTGGTCACAGTTGTCTCTGGAGTATATGAAGGTTGTTAGCAAGGAATGATGCATTATTAACTTATTTTTCATCAAAACAAGAAAGAATTTCTGAGATTTGGGCTGATAAATGTCTTGTAGGTATGCAGATCCTTCCCAAAGTATGTGTAGGAAATACCCAGAGGTATGGCCTGGCATTGCTCAACTGCTTGGAACAACACCATTTTACTTCCCAGTAACTCCCAACAAGCATGGACTGCTTTGATAAATACCTTGGACCCATTCATTTTCCTGAGCAGGTCCATTAGTTGATGCCAATTGGCCAATCTTGGGCAACACAAGCATTTGCCACTACTCAGAAAAATAAACATACAATAAAGATTAAAGCATTTAAATGACAATTTTGTGTAAAATATTATAGAATACCCTGCATACATGTAGATAAAATCTTTATTCATGGCCACTAAAAGTTGCTGTTTGTATTGGTAAGGAGACTGGTGGCAATACTTGGCACTTGTACACAGAACTAAAGTAATCAAGTGAAGATTTTAGCACAAGTTTAGTTTCACTTCCTTGTATTTATTACATGCTTAAACCAGTATCAGCTTACACACAGTACATAATTATCCATCTGCTCTAGTAATGCTGTGCAGTGAAGGTTATAGTTCCCTAGCCTCAACTTAAATTGTAAAATATGCTCTAGTGATCTGCTAAAACCACAGAAAATTATGGAAGCACACATGGGAAAGAATGGAGAAAAAAATAGCAAGGTTCAGTCTGAAAGAAGTGTGAATATTTTCAGTTAAATTTAGTATGGAAAAGATTCAATATGAACATTTACTGAAAACATAACTAACTATGGTTGATGACTGAATATCAGTATCTATTCCATGTCCCCAGTACACATGTGGTAAATAAAATGGAGAAATCTCTCTGAGAAGCAGGTGAACTGGGTAATCCGTAACATTCAACAAGGGGCAAAAGATTTTTAAAATTGCTTCTGCCAGATAATTTAATCTTATTACATCTTTTTTTCTGTCATAGAATCATAGAATGTTAGGGGTTGGAAGTGACCAGAAAGATCATCTAGTCCAACCCCTCTGCCAGAGCAGGATCACCTAGATGAGGTCACACAGGAATGCATCCAGGTGGGTCTTGAATGTCTCCAGAGGAGACTCCACAGCCCTCCTGGGCAGCCTGTTCCAGTGCTCCGTCACCCTCACTGTGAACAAGTTCTTCCTCATGTTAATACTAAACCTCTTGTGGTCCAACTTGCTCCCNATCATCCACAAACTTGCTGAGGGTACACTCTACCCCTTCGTCCAGATCATTGATGAATTATATTGAACAGTACTGGACCCAGCACTGACCCCTGAGGGATACCACTAGTCACAGGCCTCCAGTTAGACTCTGCTCCACCGACCACAACTCTCTGGGCTCTGTCCTTCAGGCAGATCCCAATCCATCTCACTGCAAAATCTCCCAATCCATACTTCTTAAGTTTGGCAATGAGGATACCATGGGAGACAGTATCAAAAGCTTTGCTAAAGTCAAGAAAAAACACATCCACTGCCTTCCCCTCATCTATCCATCTAGTTATGCCATCATAAAAGGCTATAAGATTAGTCAAGGAGCACTTCCCCTTACGGAATCCATGTTGACTACTTGTGATAAGCCTCCTTTCCTCCAAACGATTGGAGATGGTGGCAAGAACAAGCTGTTCCATCACCTTTCCAGGGATGGAGGTGAGGTTGACCGGCCTATAGCTACCCAGGTCATCCTTGTTGCCCTTTTTGAAGATTGGGATAACATTGGCCTTCCTCCAGTCCTCAGGCACCTCTCCCATTCTCCAGGACCTCTCAAAGATTATGGTGAGCGGCCTAGCAATCACCTCTGCCATTTCCCTCAGCACTCGCAGGTGCATCCCATCCAGACCCATGGACTTGTGGATGTCCAGTTTGCTCAACTGATCTCTGACCCAAACCTCATCAACTGAGGTAAAAACTACCTTCCTCCCATCTTCCTCTGCAGTTTTGAAGTTCTGGGACTCATTATAATTTGCATTAGCAGTAAAGACTGAGGCGAAGGTGGCATTGAGTAATTCTACCTTCTCTGTGTCCTCGGTCACCAGTGCACCCATTTCATTCCTCTAGACTTCCTTTTGCTTCCGACATACTTGAAAAATCTCTTCTTGTTATCCTTGACCTCCCTTGCCAGGTTAATTTCTAAGGAGGCCTTAGCTTTCCTTGTTGCCTCCCTGCACCCTCTGACAACCTCCCTATATTCTTCCCAAGTGGCTTGCCCATCCTTCCATGTACTATATATTTCCTTCTTATGCTTAAGCTTATCCAGTAGTTCCCTAGTCAACCATGCAGGTCTCCTAACTCTCTTACTAGATTCTTTAGTAAGCACAGAATTAAAACAGAGGTATTTTACAGTCGAGCAGCAAAACAGTTGGTGCTGAGCACCTTCTGTCTACATTAGACTTGTTTTAGGGGAGTTTCCCTTCGAGTGGGTGTCTCCCACCACTGAACAGACATGCTAGGAGCTCCTGCAAGGCAGTATCACAACCAGCTTTACCCAGAGGAGAGTCAGCTCCTGCCCTGGGGGTCTGGTTTCCACAAAGCCTGTTATTCCTGCCCTAAAGGCATGCCATATTTCTGACTATTTTTGTTTTCTTTATTGCTTAGTCCTCCAGGAAAGGGTAAAGTAAGCTATAGTGCATAATTCAGTGCTTTATCTCCATCTAAAATATCCATGTGGAAAGGAGCAGCTGAAAGGTTACTTGTGAAATGTTCTTTTCCCCATGGCTTGAAATTATTCTCGCCAGTTATCTTCTGTCTCTCTTCATTTGTGATTTATCAGGTGGGGTGAAAAATCCACTGGCATTTCTCAGGAAAGACAACCACAGAGGAAGGCCCAGCAGCCAGTCACCCTCACCCAGGATGTTTGTAATACATTCCTCCTGGAGATAATGCACTTGTATGAGGATCTGCAGGGAAATCCTCTTCCTCAGGGAGTTCACCAGGACTTTTCTCCAGCTGGCTTCTAGTAATTAAAGAAAGAACAGAAAAGCTCATATTTTCAGTATTTAGATGTTTGTTGTACTCTCTAAAGAGAACAAAATGCCAACTTTTCACACTTACTTTCTGGAATGAAAACTGAAAGAAGAGTCAGGAAATGTGTATTTTTTTCAGCAGTGTGCACTGAAAAAAGCCATTTAATCTTTCCCAGAATAGAAATCTGATTTTTGATTTGCACAGACCAAGCAAACCTTCATTTCAAAGTGAGCTGTTCATCCATGTTTCAGCTAATCTGCGGTGCATCCTAGTGCTAGGATACAACCTGGCCTCAGGAAGGGCTAAGGGAAGCAACTCTGCCTGGCAATGTGGTGCAAAGCTTGTGAGAGCCAAGTCCTTCTCTGCAGGGCTGCTCGCAATCACATCATCCCTCAGCCTGTGTTGATACTGGGTGTTGCTCCAACCCAGGTGCAGGACCTTGCACTTGATCTTGTTGAACGTCATGATGTCCACATGGGCTGACTTCTCCATCTTGTCCAGGTCCCTCTGCATGGCATCCTGTACCTCAGGCATATCAACCACACCAATCTGCAAATTTGCATCTGCAAATTTGCTGAGGGTACGTTTGATCCCACTATGTACATGACATTTCCCATATTTTGTTTTATGAGGAAATTTTATGAATAATTGAGCATTTGAATTAGATGACACAAGCTTGTGCCTATCTCCTTTTCCTCAGCTCTTTCATAAATTACACAAAAAACTTTTTAGTGTTCAGCTCAGAGTGGCAGATCTCTTACCCAATGAAACACTGCAAAAACAATGGAAATGTCAGTGGGGAGAAGAAAATGTTTCAGAAATTGTTGGACTTACACAGTGTGCGTCATCAGGGTCATCTGTATCTTTGTGATGATCATCTGCACTTGAGCTACTGAGGAGGATGGGTGGTAGTAGTGAAGGATCCCATGAAGCCAAAAAGCATTACAGACACAGGAAAACAGTTGAGTTTCTGAGCTCAAACCTTGCTGCAGGCCAGGGAGACCAGGAAGAGGGGTGGGTTTACTACTGACATACTGTTGCTTTCCTTTGTCTGCTCTGGTCCTGTTGTGAGATAGAAAGAATTCGCTCTCCTCTAGTAAATGAGGTCCTTTTGTCTAGGTACCTTCACAGACCTGAGGAAAAATGCTTATGTTTCTGTTCAGCTCATCCTGTTATCTGTGTAGTCCTCTGCCATGTCATCAGCTGCCTGAGAAATCCATGACTTTTGTTTTACCAGTATGACCCTAAGTTGCATAGATACAAACTGGAAACCCCACTCTGAGAACTCACTCTCTTCCAACAGCAGGTATTCATATACTTGAGGTAAGCAATGTCCATCTATTTTCTTTTCAAAGTAAAACCAAGATGCCTCCCCAAAAGCAAATGTAAAGATAGTAACACAGAATATTTGCATGGGGTGTCTTGAGATATGTTTGTCAGTGCCACATTAACTTCTGTATTTCCTAATGCCTAAATAGACAGTTGTGCAAATTTAGCATTTATTCAGCTCTGTTTCTAGCTGCCATTGATTGTAATTTTTTTTGCTGCTATTTACAAGATAGTGATCACAGCAAACAGACCCAGCTGGTCTTGGCTGTCACCACAAGTAACTTGGGCATACACCCAATACAATCTGGCCAAAGAGTGTCCAGTGTGCCTATGTCTTCTGGTGAAAAGGAATGGCCTCTCTTATTCAGTAAAAATGTGTTTTCTTGCCTACTTTAATAGTTAACCTTGTTTTACTTGTATTAAGAAGACTTGTAAGGTTTCATTGAGTTTCCTGTCTACATACTTTCTAACTCAGTTTGTTATGGCTCAGAAACTCACCTGTCTGTTGCAGAATGGTGGCTGTATAGGTTACTGGAGAACTGGTGCTCAGTAGCTGTTTCCAAACCTGGCCATTTGTTGCAGACATTTATTCCTGCACTAGTCAATCATCTCCAGTGCACAGGCAGAAGGTCAGAGCAGCAGAGCTCTTTGAGTGTGTCCTGTTCTTCATATTCCTTCTNGGCACAGTTATCACACCAGGGGCCACAGAAGACCCCAAGTGATTTTCAGACTGTGCATATCTTCTGCTGTTGAACAGTATTATAAACCCAGACTATATCGTAAACATTAACTAGACCAAAGATTGATAATAATTCCTGAGGAACAGCAAATAATGTAGATGTTACGTGTGTTTCTTTTTTTCACAAATGCTGAGGGACTTTCCACTTAGAGGGAGGTCAGCTGCATGTTGAAGAGAGAAGAGCCTCTGACTGGGGTAAATCCTTCTGTCAAAACTTGTTTTCATCCAAACATGTTGTGGTGGGTTGCCCAGAGCAACTCCTGAAGCTTTTGTTGAGTCTACTGAATAGTTTCTCCCCAGATAGTTTTTAGGGGACAAGTTAAAACATTCAGTTTTGGCAGTTTCTGAACTGGAAAAGTATTTTAGAAAGGTTCTTTCAAATTTTGCCTGACTCTTATAATAGTTCCCTCAGCTCAGTAATGTGCAGCTGTTTGGCTGGGGTCACTCAAAATATGCTGATTTCTTGGAGAGCCTACTGGCTCATTGATTGAGAAAATAAAAAGTGATTTTCTGATGATGTTTTTCATTCAAAGATTAATTTGAAACTGTTAGCACTGTACTGGCATGCTGTTTCATTCACATGGGAGTAGATCTGGGGATGAGACTGGTGGGAATTAGGGAAGGGTGTGGAGGACTATGAACAGGCACTAACCTGCCTCCAAAAGTGAAAGGCTCCCATCCCACGCACCCTCATTTCAGCAGCAACCGTGTTCTGCTTCTGATGACTGGAACTCCTAAATTACATGAAAACACAAGGAATAGATGACAGAAATTATGAATGGAAAATTCTGGTAATTGATTGCTACAAAATATTAATAGCATTGCTCTTAAGAAATCTGAGTTTTGCTTTTTTTCTGCATTCTTCAGGTGTAGAAAAATGAGAAGAACAATATTGATGGATGTGAGAGAGTCAGAGGAGGCCTTATTTCTTTTGGACTCAGGTAGTGTAAGCAGAAAAGAGTGATCTAGCAAGGTGAAATGTGAAGTCATTTTCTCAGCAAATTAAATTCACATTTGCACAAACAATGCAGAAAGAAGGCTGTGGTTCTGGCCAGGATCAAGAAGGAAAATTTCCAGTAAAATAGAAGTGGAAGAAAACCAAGAAGAAACAACAGAGAGCACATAAAGTGATAAACTGCAATGTGAAATCCGCAAGTGTCTAAAACATGTCATGTATAGACTAATTTGTCCTTAGACCTGAAACGTAACACTTTGCTAAAGATCCAAACTCCTCCCTGGTAATGAGCAGCTGGTAGCATTCCTCCAGTTGTTGAATTGTGAACAATATGGAGACAGTAGAACCAGTGGGACTGTAGTTCACGGAGTGCTCTTCTGTCCTTGCAGTAAAAGCATATTGATCCACTGGTGTCTTCTTACCTGGCAACTGAATAGCATAAGAGAATGAAAAGTAGGCAGGCGTTTATCATGGTCAGTACAGAGAGCAGCATGGATGTTTATTGGTAGTGCTATTTAGTCTTCCTATACAGTTTTTTTTTATCTATGCATAAAGCAAACCATCATCAGCAGGGACAGAGTTACATACAGTAACATTGTCTAGAGTATCTTAGTGGACAGACATCTGAACTGGCTGCTGCACATCCCTACTCTCCATGCTGCTGCTCAAGCCAGCAGGGGAAATGATGGACATCAGCTGGTAGATATTTTCCACGGAAAGAAAATGGGCAAATTCCAATTTTAGTAACAGTGCAGGGAAAGGCTGAGCAGGGCATGTTGGGTTTGGGATTTTTGTCACTGTTAAGTAGAGGGTGGTACGACACAAGGGCTTCAGAATTAAAAGAAGCTATATTTAGTGGGTTTTTGTTCAGAATGGCAGCTCATTGACACTGGGCATTACCTCTGAAATGAATGTTATCTAAAATGATTAATAACAAACATTTGGAATAAGGAAATGAATAGTCCCTTCAAATCCCTTTATAGCTTCATAGATGCCAGGTTCTCAGGATTTCCCTAAAAAGCCTTCTGGAGACTTGCACTAGAATCTGTTGGAAGGACCTAGTTTTCTTTTCATTCCTTGTTCTGTCTAAGAGAAGAGGACATTTCCCTAAGCAGTTTCATAATTCCTGGACTCAGTTCCAGCCATCCTAATGTGGCCATTTTACATATAGACTTTGGGTCACAAGGCTGCCTCTGTTAGAAAACAGAGGTGCCTGTAGGTGCCATTTCTTCACCTTGACTCTATCCCCTGTCAGAAGCTCAAGATGCAAGGAATAATTGCCAAGTGCAATACGCTAGTACCATTTACAAGGACTGATAACACAAAAATCAACTTTTTACCTTGAACTCCAGAAGGAATTTCTATGTGTTTGTTCCAGCATGTTGTGATGAGAGCAAGGGCTGTTGCCCCTGTCTTTCGTATTTTCTCTCCATTATTTAATATTTTCAAATTAGCTACCCAGAAATTCCAAACATGTTTTAACCAGTCAGTGCACCTTTGCATAGGTATAAGGAACAGGAGCTGCATTAGGAAAAGGTGATCATCTCAAAGTGAAGGACACTGGGTCCAAACGCAGGTAGTTATTACTTCAGTGAAGTGTTATGTGGAGCCACCCAAAATGGAAAACTACTTATAGGTGATCATTTAACAACAGTAACCCCACCAACAGCCAGAAGTAGGTTTCTGCTTTGGGGTCCATTCATACGAGGCTGCAGATTTGCTTTTGAGCTTCTTGATTCTCTCTACAGTTTTTCTGCCATGAGACCCCATGGATCTATTCGTTGCCATGTGTTCTGTGCTCTGGGAGGCTCTTACAGGGAGACATCATCTCAGTACAAAAAAAATAGACACTCTAGTTACCTACTAATGATGAGAACTCGTTCTTCCTAAAAATTCTGCAGTTTTCTATAACTTGTGCTCAGTGATCCACGTTTGCTCCATTGCTGTTCAAAGTTTCATTCAAAATTCATTTTCACAGAAGTAAATACCCCATCTGCCTTTTTAGCTGGCTAAAGAGCTTCTTTGTACAGGGTAGAATGTCACTGCCATAGTGAGATGAATCAGCTGTTCATGAATGAATTGCTCTATTGAATGACACAAAGAGCTAATGTGAGTTTAATGTCCCTAACTAGCAAAATCTAACAGGATCCACAGCACTTTCTGAAGGACTCCAGCATATTCATCTGACCTTTACTGCTTTTTGTACTGTTTTTTTTTATCATTTGAACAGGCTTAAACAGTGAGCATACTGTTATATATTAAACAGAGCAAATAAAGCTATTACTGTATCTGTAAAGCAAGCAATGACAACCTTTTTCTTCTGGACACAGATTAATATCTGATGTGTGTCAGCACGTGACAGTAAAACTAGCACTTATTGAGTGCTTCTGTGTCCTGATGGCTTTGCTGTTTTTTGCTGTCTTCTAAGGTTCATACCAGAAATAAAAGGCAATGGGATTTTCTCTTGGGCAAAGACTGGTAGAAAATATTCTCCTTCCCCTGCTTTTCTGATTCGAAATCTTCAGAGGAAAGCCAACAGCAGCATGACTCCAAATTCAGACATACCAAGTAAAGCCATTTTCTTCATAAATCCTGGAAATCCTAACAAGTTACAGTGCTAGTTGTAGCAGATGCAACACTTCTTCCTGAGACACATTTTCTAATCACATATGGTTCAGCATGATGAAGAGTTAAAGAAGGCAGCTTAGAGTTCAAAGAAAGTAAAACTATGTGCCAGTTTTGGTAAAAACCCTTGGAGTTCAGTCCAGGAAGATTAGCCCAGAGGAGTAGGCATGTCAACTGTTTGCCAGGAAAGAACACGGGTATTAGCAAAGAACTTTACATCAGATACTCAGAGTAACACAGAGTTGTTAATTACAGTGAGCTCAGTATGTGACTGTGAAATCTCAATGTCCATGTGTGTTAATACCTGTGAATTCAGCTACATTAAAAATGTGACTTAAATTGTATTTGGGTTAGTGTTTACCCTCACATAGCCTTTGTGATTTCCTGACCACAAAATCTGACTACTCACTGGTTTGATACCCTCTGTACATCTGTGTTAACCCAGCTAGAGCACGAGCTGGCACAGCCATTTGAAGCCAGCAGCCCTGCTGTTGTGAAAATGAATATATCCACAGAACGTGAGTGACATGCCTTTGTTTTCTCTGGGCTTTGCAAATACATATTTGCCCCACTCGGACCCCTGGCTTTGATTCTGAAGATTTCACTGGCTTTTCTTTGTTATTACTGCATTGGTAACTGCTGCTTCTTTCTTTGTTAAGCTCTTTGCAAACTTCCTGCACCTTTTCTATCATCTTGGATTCAGTATGAAGAGGTCAACTCCCATTTCATATTTGCCCTTTAGGATAATTTCTATCTGTACTGCCAGACAAGTAATTAATTTTTCACTCCCTATCCACTGATCTGCAAACTTATTTTAAGTTGCTCTCTCTAATCACTCCTTAAAAGATTCCCTTGAACACAGAACCCCCAAACACTACTTTGCCAATAGACCACTCCTTATAGTGTTGAAGGAACTAAGTAGGGGGATTTATAGTTTTCCATACTGAACTAGAAGTATGCAGGCTTTGATCCAGCATGAAGAAAGAGAAATGGTCATTTTTTTCAATTGAGGTATGACAATTCCTTCAACATGACTGCTCTGGGGAAAATGCCAAAGGAATGATTTGCCCTGCCCCTTCCCACCAACTGTGCAAGATGCTGAAGTTATCATCTGTGAGGGAATTGCAAACCTTGACATCACAACTCAAGAAGAAGAATATTCTGGGAATTAAAAAGCCTTCATCTCATATATGTCATCGAGCTCCAAGTGAAACTAGGAAAGTGCAGCCAGGGCTAAAGTATACTAGTTGCTCTATCACCTAATGACCCTTCCCCAGTGGAGAAAGGGGACTGGGAAAAAGAGAGGACACACATAGGTTGAAATGAAAGTGGATTTAATGGAAGAGCGAAACTAATACTAGTGCCAATATAGAGTATACAAAGCTATACTCAGGCCAGTGAATATACAATGGTCATAATAAATCAGAAAGCAATCCTGAGGAGCAAAATAGTAAGCAAGTACCTCCAGGAATAGAGAGAGAGGTAGAAGGAAAAGGAGAAGCAAAAAACTCGCCCATCCTCAACAAAACTTCCCCCTTTATTTATATTGAGTGTGACATTTATGGTGTAAGATTCACCTGTAGCTAGCTCAAGTCAGCTGCCCTGGCTGACTCCAAATTGCTACTGGCCTGCAGACCATGGCTGGCCTATCATAGAATCCTAGATTCAGCCCCAGCAAAACCAGGCCAGGAAGCAGCACTTCTCTTTAGCAGAGTAGACCTTTAGAGGCTAAAGTCCATTTTCCAAAGAGAGTGAGAAAGGTATTTCCCCCTTAGAGCTGAATGAAAAGCAAGAGACCAGACTACACTTGTACTGTCAAGGTATAAGTTTTTGGGGTGTTCTGGCCTCAAGTCTATGAAACATAGCAACTGATAAAGATTTGTACTCCAGTGAATTTTTTTCTGTGTTTATATAGCATTTTATTCCAATGGGCCTTCTATGCCTCTTTCATTTTCCTTTCTGTAAAATAAACAAGAGATTTATTGTGTCTATGGGATTTCACCACCCAGGCAGAAGCCTCAGTGTTCATGAGGCTCACTCTAATTTTTACTCAGATTGGTCCTCACTTGGGCTTTAAGTTATATGTTGCCTCAGGAAAAAACATGATCCTGGGTCATTTTTTGATGAAATTCTCTGTTCATGAGGCTTTTGAGAAACAGTGGAAAATGAAGCTAAAAGATTCGGAAATATCCAACAAATCACAGTTTAAATAGTTATTTAGGGGTCCTTGATCACAGAAATTTTATTTCTGCAATGGAATATATACTCTGTAACCAGATGGCCAGATTCACCAAGCAGTAATCATAATTACTGTTGCTCTGAAAGTTTTATTAGCTAGTAATATTCCTGGTGAAAGGCAAACATCTCAAATGAATGGAAACTGATTTTCTTTAAATCCACAGTTTTAGGAAAGCTAGTTTTCAAAATCATTTCTGTTGTTATGCTAGGGCCCTTGCATGTGTTTCAGATCAGTTCCAGATCAAACTGTTTCATTTTCACAAATGTATAGAAATGAATAAACCCTCTATTTCCTTGGTGCAACTGGAATTCTTCCCCTGAACCCTTACAACATATGGTTCAATGGCTGAGCCAGAAAGCTGTCTCATGTTTAGCTTACATCCAATTTAGTTTTCTTCTGTAATAGCACAGGGAATGTAAGGTATAGGAATCTAGATGAGAAAGTGACAGCATTCAGGTTCTTTTAATTAAAATACTTTATTTTTTAGTTTAGAATTGCTGGTGTCATTCAATTAATTTACAAGTTATGAGAGGACTTTCACAAAACTCACATCCTGCCTACAACCCTTATGGACTGCCAAACATCCTTACACCAAGCAGCCTGCAATATGGGAAATCAAATTGTTCAAAATCAATTCTGCCAGGGAAAACAAATCTTGATGCTGCTTTCTCCTTTCCCATCCATGTTACTTGTTGGCCTCAGCAGGGCTGTAGCTGAGGGAGCAGGGACATTCTGGGAACTGGCGTCTCAGGCTTTGTCTAATGCCATCTGCTATTTTGAGGAGGTATTTGTTTCTTCCATGTGAACTGCTTCATCAGGATCAGCTTGACCACTTTCTGAACAGCCACCATGCTTCAGCTACTGATTTTTTTGGGTCTGAAGGTGAATGTCAGACTGTCCCTCACAGAACAGAATAGATAGTGCTCATTNTTTCCAGTACCTAAAGGGAGGTTATAGGACAGAAGGGGAGAGACTTTTTAGGAGGTCAGACTGTGATAGGACAAGGGGGAATGGATATAAACTGAAGGAGGGGAAATTTAGATTGGAGATTAGAAGGAAGTTCTTTACCCAGAGAGTGGTTAGGCACTGGAACAGGTTGGCCAGAGAGGTTGTGGATGCCCCATCCCTGGCAGTGTTCAAGGCCAGGCTGGATGTGGCCCTGGTTGACCTGGTCTAGTGATTGGCATCCCTGCTCAGTGCGGGGAGGTTGGAACTAGATGATCTTTAGGGTCCCTTCCAACCTGGCCATTCTATGATTCTATGATTTTCAGAAAATTTGTTCTTGAATGAGGGTTGAACAAAGAACAATGCAAAGGCACTATATGTGCAGTGAATGTCACAGACCTCACAGAGGTTTTGAAAGAACACCTGTACTCCTAAATTAGATAGAAGTTGTGGATATCTGTTTCCTTTTTCAGTGCCATATTTAAATGCTAAAATCAATCCCACCTGCAGTACAGATAGTCAATATATATTTAAAGTTCCCATTGGCTTCCACACAGCATGTAGGCATGCAAGATTTTGAGGTAAATGTGGTTTACTTGCCTAAAGACTCACAGATTTACAAATGAGGACTAACAAGTTTTATGGAAAGCATTAACTGAAGGATTAAATTCTCGTCAAGGATCAAAATCTATACACTTGCTTTTTAGCTAATTACCTGCTGTTCTGGTGGAGTATGAGGCGAGTTACCCTCTGACAACACAGAAGCACAGCACTTTGGCACTCTATTCCATGTGCTGGCTCCAAATTTTCTCTCCCTTGGGTCAATATGGCTTAAATGTGAAGAACATTAGGATGTTGAAGTGTGGCCAAGGGTTCCTTGCCTTATTCAGAGAGATTTTACTCCCCCACCCCTCTTCATGTTGCTCCCACAAATATGAAGGCTCTAGAGTTTGGTCTGAGAGTAATATAGTTGCCTCTTAGTAGAATCTCAGTTCAGCCTGAGCTGATTCAGGGTATCTACAGCTGGGCCACTTCCTTGCCTTTGGTTTTATGCAGGCTTTCCGAACATCTGTAAAGTTTTCACTTTTTCTGTTAGATCATCATGTTCTTTCTATATCCCCTCTAGTACCATTACAGAGCTAAAATTCCTAAGGAGGTCAGCTCAACACTCCTGCTTTCTTCCAACTCTTTAAGCCCCTTTCCAAAATCCATGTAAATCTTCAACAAAGTCTTTGAACTTAAGTGCTTATTTGAGAAATGACTGGCCTGCCTTTTAAAACTTTTTTGAGTAGTTGTTCTTATTTGCAGTTGTAGGGAAGTTACAGAAGCATAGCCAGGAGCCAGCCCCTTGGCTGAAATAGTTTTTCTACCTTCAAATATCTGCTTTTAACCAATAAAGCACCAAGTGGACTTGCACTGCTTTTCAAAAGAAAATCTCACAGTTCTGACAAGGAGAGAATCAAGAATTCTACAAATATTTCTACTTCAGATATCTGATGTTTACAACTAAACAAAAAAGACTGGATTTGTTCCTGGTTGTTATTTTCCAGAACTGGGCAGAGGGGGAGGGAAGAAATGAAGTCATATGAACAGTTTCCTGTTTACTCTCATTCCTGCCTTCCCTCTAACCTGTCTCAAATAATAGTGCACAGTTAACTGCTCACCTAAACCTCAGCACTCCCAAAGCAGAGGAGCAATGACTGTGCAAGCTGTGTTAGTAGCTGTGGATAAAGGGACTTGTAGTTTGGCAGCCCTTTGGAGAGCTGAAATATTTGTCTTGGCTCCAGCAGCAGAGGATTGCCCCTCAAGCATGGCTGAAACAATTGATTTTATTTTTCTGAGACAGAAAATGAGTTAGATAGCTACAGCTGACTAAGGTTTTCCATAGAGCATTTTTCAAGCATTACTGGTTTTCTTTCTTTAAAATCTGGAGGCAAAGGGATGATAACAGAGAAAGTATTTTTCAGTAATTAAGACTTTAGGTCTGTGTGAATTGATTGACTAGAGGTTGGGGGGTTTTACCCGTAGGTCCAGGAAAAAGTATATGGTGAAGCAGATATCCACAGTGCTGCCCTTGCTGGACCCCACATCAGGGCAGGTGGATGTGCCCTGAAGGAAGCTTCAGCCTGTGGAGAGCTTTCACTGGAGCAGGCTTCTGGTAGGGCCTGTGGCCCCATGGAGAGGAGCCCACACTGGAGCAGCCTATCCCTGATAGACTGTATCCTGTAGGAAATACCCATGCCAAAGCGCTCGTGATGGACTGTTGCCTGTGGGAGGGGCACCATGCTTGAGTAGGGGGAGATTGTAAGGAGGAAGGAGCAGCAGAGATGAAGCACACTAAACTGACTGCAGTCGCATATCATCATTCACCCTTCTTCTATGCCATTCATGGGGAGGAGAGAGAGGACTTAGGAGTGAAATTGAGCATGGGAAGAAGGGATGGGTAGAGGAAAGGTGTTTCTAGTTATGTCTTTATTACTACTGTACTGTATTCTTAATTGTCAGTAAATTAAATTCATCTTCAACAACGCAGCTTTTGGTTCACTTTGTGCTTGCTGGTAACATTGGCTTCTGCCTGCTCAGTGCTCAGGAGGGTGTCCAAGTCAGCTTAATGTAAAGGAATCCGTTGGAGGCACTCATCAGCCTGAGCTTGCAGAAGCAGGTGGAGGGTGTCATGATTTACTGGCATTTAGACAACAGAGACATGACCTCCCAGGCTACTGTCACCATTTTCTGGAAACAGAAGAGAGTTTTTGCCACATCCAGGTCTCCTAGGAAGCCCAGGTTTTACTGTGCTTGCACAAGACCATTAAGGATGACCATTTGCGCAATGGTGTGCAGCTTTCACTGACACACAAGCTAAATTCTTGCCCTGCCAGAAAAGCTGTGCACCTTACTGTGGAGTATTCAATGAGGAATGGAGATGCGAGCAAGGGCTTGGAGCTGGTAGGAGGCAGCTATCAAGTTGGAAGGAAAAGAAGTATTCTTTACCCAGAAGCATCCACCAGGGAAAGATTTAACAGGTCTGTGTTCCTGTTTCCCTTCTTAGCCAATGACCCCTGGAAAGACTTCAAAGACAAAGAAGACTTCTCCTAGGATTCACAGTGGAATAAGAGTGAGAGAAAGGATGCTTTCTCAACAGAAAGGAATAGATTTGTAGTTTCTAGGCTGAGGATTTGATACACAGGAAATGGAAGATATCTGGAGTTTCTTAGCTAGGTGTAAGAAGGTTTATCTGCATGCAAAGGACTATGGCTCCAGTGACGAGTGAGTGAGGTAGGGAAATGTTTGTCTGTTGAAGATCCCATGACTGCCTACTTGGCCTAAGCCATTTTGTAAACGTGGCCCACTCATGCTTGTTCCCAACTGCCTGTTTTTAAGTGAATAACTTCATGTAATATTTATTTATTTGTTAATTAGGAATGAATTCTAGCCCATTTTTGCAAACAAGTCCTTGGATGTGCACAAGCTTTCTTCTCTGCACTGGGCAGTACAAAAGCTCTGTTCTACTCTTCCTTGTCAGTTGGGTTCACAATTTTTCCCACGAAGAGGAGGACATAATTGGTTTTGTCTATAAAAAACATCAAGAAGGGCCTGTTGAATTTGATGTGAGGAGGAGGAGGAATCTCTGCAGACAATGGTACCATTTCTATCACAGTCACTGAAGCAGCCTCTGTGCCATTCTCGCTAACATCTACCGTGGCCTTATGAATTGCCTGCAAGGGAAGCAAAGATTAAAATTTAGGTACAAAAGAGTGAGAAGCAGCTGGGGACAAACTTGCTTTAACACTGTGAGAAAGCAGTTTTTAAAAGAAAGTTCAAAATGAATGTAGGACTGGTATCAAAAAGCTACTTATGTCCACCCTTTCCAAGACAAGTGAAGTTTGCTCTGAGTTCAGGGAGAGCTTTCTTCAGCACTCTGGAAGAGTCAGGATTGGCTACTTGCAGAGACTGAGCAACACAGAGAATATTTATTGTTCTGCTGTTTCTCATACTAAGATTTTGTCTAGTATTTAGCACACAAGAAGAAAGTATTCATTTTGCATCAGTTGGTGTGTATGCAAAACCATTCTTTCTGCAAAGACATAATAGCGACAAGCTTTATAGTGTGTTTCTTTGTAACACAGCCCACTAATATGGCTTAGCTTTATAGGACTTTCTATGGTAGGTATAGCAATACTTCATATATCTGAATTCACATGATCTTATTTCATTGCCTTTGGTCAGCCCTCTTGTTCTTCATTGTCCACAACTCATCTAAAATTTCCTCTCATGAGGTCCTGCTACCCTTCCTCTATTTGCTTGTCCTGTATCTGTAATCCAAGTGTGTACACGTGTAATAAGGTATTACTCAGTGTGAGCGACCACAAAATCATTAAATAATATAGGCTGGAGGACCCCTAGAGATCATCCATTGCAACCAACCACTCTGCAGTATGTCAACTTTGATACTATGTAAGGTTTCTCAAGATCACATCCAGCCAGGGTTTGAATATTTCCAAGGATGAAAATTCCATAGTCTCTTGAAGTAACCCATTCCAATTTTTGATCACCCTCATGGTGATTTTTTTTTTTTACATAATGATGAGAATTTTGCATTTTCTGTCTTGTGTGCACTGTCTCTTTTCCTGTTACCATGGACCTTCAAGAAGAGTCTAGGTCCATCTTCTCTCCCATACCCTACTAATAGTTATCTGTAGACAGCACTAAAGAATCCCTCTTCAACTTTCCTCTGGCTAAACATCTCCAAGTCTCCCAGTCATCCTGCTCAACCTCCACTGGGCTCACTCTGCTGCAGTATGTCCACATATCCCTTCCATTGGAGCATTCCAAACTGGATATACTGGATATACAGTACTCCAGAGGTGGTCTCAAAACTGCAGAATAGAGGGGAAGGATCACTTCCCTCATGACAAAGGGTATATATTACATGGGACACTAAGGAAATTGCTTTGCTTATCTGAGAGCCACTTTCTTGTTTGTGAAATGGGATTATCCCTGTTCCACAACTCTGTTGTCCATATTAATTCTGAGTTGTTCAGATAATGCAGTAATGAAAGGTGTACACATAGGATAAGAATGACAATTCCCAAACACGACAGTTGTCATGCATTGATTATTTTACACCAACTCTTTGTGAAATTATTCCTGTTTTTCTTTCCAGATCTCTTTTCCTCTTCAGAGACTTTCAAGTGAATTTGCAGGATTGCTATGCAGTAAACAATTTAATATTAACCTGTAGGAACAACAGCCATTGAATGTCTAATCTTTTCTTTCCTTTATTACGGTCAGTGAGTAATGACTACACCAGAAGTGGGATGGGCCTATTTACGGAGGTAAAACCTGCGTGTAAGTGAGGGAGACAAATCTTTTGATACCATTTTTATTTGCATACTTACTTTGGAAACTTTCAGTAGAGTGCCTTCTGCCACTCCGGAGAGATCAGCTTGGTTACTGAACACCTCTGTCACACCCATTTTCTCAAACAGTTTCTTAACATCGTAAGAGCCAGAGATGGAGAATTTTGGAAGGTCCAGATAGATTTTTCTTTTCAAAAATAAATGAAAAATATGAGTTTATTATTCTAAGAACCCTTACTGCAGCAGCTTTTGCAGGTATACATCCATCTAAGGCTTGGCTTTCTAAGACAGTGATAAATGCCATGTTAGAGAAGCAGAAATTGAGGTACCTGTCCCACTATAGAATCAAATCATAGAATACTTTGGATTGGAAGGAACCTTTAAATATCATCTAGTCTAACCTTCCAGCAGTCAGCAGGGACATCTTTATTTAGATCAGGTTGCCTAGAGCCCCATCCAACCTGACCTTGAATGTTTGCAGGGATAGGGAAACACCACTCTGGGCAACCTTTTCCAGTGGCTCACTACCCTCATTGTAAAATTCTCTTCCTTATATGTAGTCTAAATCTGCCCTTTTTTATTTTAAAACCATTACCCCTTGTCCTATTGCTATAGACACTGCCAAAAAGATAATCCCAATCTTTCCTGTGGGCCCCACTGAAATATTGAAAGGTCAGAGCAAGGTCTCGCCAGAGCCCTCTCTTCCCTGGGCTGAATAACCTCAACACTCTCAGCCTTTCTTCATAGGATAGTTGTTCCTACCCTCCGATCATTTTTGTAGTCCCTCTCTGGAACCCCTCCAAAAGGCCCACCAACCACAGTCTGATCAGCTGTGCAGAGAAAGAGTGCTGGCTTATGAAAGCAACTGGATGGGAAGTGTCATCCAGATTGGAGAAAAAGAAACTGTATTTTCTCTTGAACTGGATTCATGAGGGCAGTGTAGCCATGTGCAGGATCCCCACAGGTGGTAGCACTCCCATTGCTCTGACTGGCGTTGCTGAGGAAAGCGTTCCTCTCAGGTATGGAATCACCTTGGTTGATGTAAAAGAACTACGCAATGCTCATTCCTGAGATCTGTGCTTAACAACTCATTGTGGTAGTTATGAGTTTTTGATATTTAAACAAAGCTGCAGTTAAAAGATTACCTTTTTTTAAATGAGTGTATCCAGTTAGACACTGTTTCTTTTAGCAAAGCATCCTCCACCTGCTTCATTGTCCCTTCATCAGGCAGAACAAACAATGCAGTAACATCTCCTTTGTATGGGATTTCTACTACCCAGCAAGACAACTTCTCATCTCTATGGATATTAAAAGCTTTGTTTTGGTGCATCATTTTGACCTTAACAGAATTCTTGTCATCCAAAAAGAAGTCATCATCTCTGGTGGATAAACTGTTGAAAGGTTTTTCCCAGTAGCCTTTTGACAAAAGAATGAATATAGAATTGAATAAACTGCAAAAAAGACCAATAAAGGTATGTCACACACACAGAATCACACAGAATCACCAAGGCTGGAAAAGACCCCCAGGATCATCAAGTCCAGCCTATGACCCAATACACCACAACATCTAAACCATGCCACTCAGTGCCACGTCCAATCTTTTCTTAAACACCTCCAGGGATGGCGACTCCACCACCTCCCTGGGCAGCCTATTCCAGAGCCCAATCACCCTCTTCATCAGGAAGTGCTTCCTAATGTCCAGTCTAACCCTCCCCTGCTGCAGCTTCAAGCCATGGCCTCTTGTCCTGTCACTAGCTGCCATGGAGAAGAGCCCAACCCCTACCTGACTACAACTTCCCTTCAGGTAGTTGTAGAGGGAGATAAGGTCCCCCCTGAGTCTCCTCTTGTTCATGCTAAACAGTCCCAGTTCCCTCAGCCTTTCCTCATATGGCTTCCCCTCCAGCCCCTTCACCAGTCTCGTTGCTCTCCTCTGNAAGTGGCACCATTCACAACCACTCTCTGTGCTCGATCATCCAGCCAATTTTTAACCCAGAGAAGAGTGAACCTGTCCAAGCCATGAGCTACTAACTTTTTCACATTAGTTGATTATTAAAATACTGCATTTGAACTGTAAAGGCAGCAATGAGCCTATCTCAGTTTAAGGATGTTTATTTCCTGGTCATGGAAAGAAGCTTTAGGTCATTTCAATGGCTCTAATAAAAATTACACAATACGAATACAGGCTGAGGGTAGCCATGGAAAAGACCTGAGCCTTTAAATGCTAATGCAATGGCAAAACTTCCACAGAATCCCACTATACAAACTCCAGGCTTATTCCTTTCATAAAGGTGTCATCTGCGTTTGAACGTCCTGCACAGCTGAACATCTGTGCCTTTCAACAAATGATTATAAGTTCCAAGCTCATCCTTTCTGAATATTTTCAGCTCTGAGCCTGGCTTATAATTAATATGACATTGTTCAGTACTTGTATGGGTTCTTGGGTCCTTTTTTTCCCCCCAGTCATACATAAAATGGTTCTTCATAACTAGCTCTCAAATATTTCCTGAGGTCTTTTAAAAACGGAATGACATATTTAAAATTAGATGATAGCATTAGTTCACAATATGAAAAAAGTTACGTTTCTTAGATCTGGATAAGACTTACAGAAATATGTGTACAACTACTACCCATATTTGTCACTCACCTTTAAAGAAAATGTAGTTAACCAGAAGCATCACAGTGTCTTTATCAAGACTCTTGAGTAAATCAATAATTTTTCCATGGGTTTTTATTTCTATGTACTTATTGATTGCTTTTATAGCCTCTGGAGAATTCTGGAAGTTACTAGAAATAACTTCAGAATGATAAAAATTTGTGACATCATCCAAAAATTTTTGGAGCGGTTTTAGTTGGTCATCTATGAACAGGGCATTGCCCATGCTCAGCTGGACCTCCCGGTGAGAGTCATTCAGCAGCTGGAGGACATGCTGAAATCCCTCATGGATCTCCTGCTCTTCCATCTCTGTCAGGTTGAAGGCAAGGCCTTTGTGCAGCTGGCTGAGTGTTTTTGATCTGGCCCCCAGGGAGAGCATTGCAAAGGCAGTGGAGATGCTCAGAGGAGAGAAGAAAATATTCTTGTTGCCTACCTCTTCTCTGACTTGCTTATAAAACTCAAATGCAAAGTCAGCGTTGCTGCGGACTAGCTTGTCACGAGACGAGTTTTCACCTTCAGCATGGGAATTGTCTTCTGGGGAATGGGACATATTTTGTTCCTGCTGTTCATCATTGAGGTTGGAGCTATGTTGACCCTGGACTTGAAGTCCAAGAAGAAACAAACAGAAATACAATGCAGTCTTCATTTTCCTTCTGAATAGTTCTGTTGAGAAATAACAGCACAACTTTTAGATCTGGAGAATTTTATCACTGTAATGATGTACAGATAATGTCAGTTATAGCTGTGAATAAAATCCATCCAAATACTCACCCCTTAAACCATTTATATCTTTCTGCTTCTTGTGTAGCAGATCTGAACTCAAGAACTGCATTATTTCAAAATATTACTGTAAATGTTTCAGAAATTGAGGATAAATTGAGACAGTTTATTCTCCCTCTCTATTGCAGATAGACTATCCATAAGGTTACAAAGCCCAAGACTCAAGAGCTTAGGAAAAGCTATAGTGGAGTCTGCCTTGCTGTGTATGCACAATTTGTTGATCTTTTCTTTTCCTTTAACTGACATAAGCAAATTCTTCATAATCCCACAGTCTCTCTTCTGCCCTTTTCAGAGGAAGAACCATGAAATATACTGGAGACTAAAGTTCTCCATAGGATGTCTCACCTAAATTATCTCAAATGACAGAAACTGAGAACATGAAGTAGGCAGTGACCTACAGGAAAATAAAGACTATCTGAATATTGTTCAAGACAGCTGTATACTTATTTTCGAGCACGGAATTCTACCCCAGGGCCTACCTCAGGCTGTGCATCCAATGACAAGTTTAGGTCTTACATCAAATTTTCATGAGGAGTTGTTAATTCTGGGATCCCCCTTTTCTGGCTGCCCAGTGTGACTCATTGGATATATAAGCTATGAAAGTGCTATGTATACAAGCTATGCTCAGCCTGTCTAAAATGCTGGATAAAAACATAGACTGTCTGATAAGTACTTTTTTCATAATTGCCTGAATCTGCTTTTGAGAGAGACTAATTTCTCTTCCAGGCCACTTGGCTGCAAGTAGCTTAGTCTTTGTACACACTGGAGGTACAGCACTGCTACATTCATTAGACCTACATCAACCTAAAGTAGTCAGAACATTGAGATTGTAACTAAATTTACTCTTCTGGGAGCAAGGACGAGTTTTTTTCTTCTTGCTATTGACTGTTGAGTATTCAGCTTGGGCCTCATCTCCCAGTCATTCTGCAGCTATGGTTAGGAGCTAGCTCACTGACTGAATTCTGCTTCCAACATTTAAACATTCTTCCAGAAGTTAAAATAATTTTCAATTACTGTGCAAAATAAATGAATCTCAGAATTAAATATTCTTCAATAAAGGTCAGAGATCATAGACAATATTAATTCAAAGACTTCTAAGTAAGTTTAATACAGTACTTACAGTGCTGGAACTCTCACTGTGCTTCTTCCCTATTCTTTATTTTGCTGGGTGGTATTAAGTTGATGTCCACTGGTAAATATTAAACAGAGCAAATAAGATTTATTTGCAAAGCAAAGACTGAGCAAGCTATTTTTTTTTGCACATCAAACATTGTAAGCCTACATTCCTGTCATACACGCAGAATGATGCCAGTACCTAGGGTTCTGAAGGGAGAAAAAGAGCAGTGCCCTTGCTGCTCTTGGGCATGAACAAACTGTGGGCAAAAGAGCTTTGTAAGGTAGTCTGACGTAATCATGGTAAATGAGCTTTAGAAAACAGAATATTAGAAGAACTGGAAACCTAAGATAGGTCCAAAGAAATGTCTATTTATAAAAAAGATGCTACGTCCCACTGAATTCTCTGCATGGGATATCCTGATGCAAGAATGTCAACTAATTGAGTACCCAAGGAAGCAGCAAGTTTGCTCAGTATCTCTGTGCTTAGTATCTCTATGTTGCTCCACAGTGCACACTGCAGGTGTGTCCTAACTGGCATTATTTGGAGGGCTCATTAAATTATTAGATAGTCGAGGGCACTAGTTAGCTTTTTTGAGGCCTTTGATAAGTACTTTAGAAACTACTGAAGTGAAAAGCAAAGTATTATCATGGCTTTAAAAATAGCCAAAATAAGATGAAAAATGGAAGAACGAAATGGACAATCTTTACCACATCAAAATGTTAGCTGGGGAGAAGAGAGCAGATCTTCTTAACCCCTTGATACATACACATAAGATAGGTATGGTTTATGAACGTACTATCTGTGACTTACACTGGGATCCCTCTCAGTGGGAGCTGAGAGAAACTGGGCCAATTTAGCTATTTAGAAAGTCATTTATGGATGAGGTACATGGCACTCATCCTAATTAACAATCGACTACTATTTCCCATTGAATGTGCATCATTTCATCTCGAGTAAATCTACAATTTATCTACACATAGGAATCTACCCAGTAGGGTTATTACTAAGTGACTACTATCTCTTACAAGATAGAGGCAGAGTTGGTCAGAATGTATTTCCAGAGAGGAATTCTTTTTTTTCATAATATGTGCAAGTACCCATAAAGTTTATTGTAGTATTATGTAAAATGACCAAGGTTCAGCAGGAGTAAGCATGCTGTTGCTTAACTCTAGCATAAAGACAAGCTATTTTTCTCAAGTCTAGACCTGCCTGCCTGCATAGAGAGCATGATTCTTTCAGCCCAGCCCTAATGCTTGGCTAACCATTTGAAGGATGCTACTGTGTTTAGCAAGGAACTGCTGGGGAACAGCAGAGCTTCTGCAGTGATTTGTCTATTTTCTCCCAGGAGACTCAGTATGTCAGAGAATAAGTGGAAAGTTGCTACTGTCCTTGCTCACCACTCCCAGGCAGTAACTCCTCTGATGCTGGTCCAAGTTTCTTTCTATGTAAGGTTAAGACCAGCAGTTACATCAGACCCACAAATGGCCGTTTTTGTCCACAAACTTCAAAGCAACCAACTTCTCAGAAATTTCAGTTAAATAATCATGGATAATGAATGCATCAGTCACACCTAGTCCTTTGAAAACCTCCCTTAGGACATTGGTGCCAGAAATAGAGTCGGAAAATGAGTCCCTCCTGTTGAATGCAGTAGAAAATAAGAGTGAATCACCACACATAGGTATCACTGGCATACTTACCAGATGGCAGCATCTGTAAGAACTCAGGGAAGGAAAAGCTGTTTGTTACTTCTTTGCATATTCCTCTTGGTGCAAATGGCTGTGTGTCCAGAACAGAAGTCACTGTGAAATGTGTGCTGAACTGAAAAGTTTGTGCAGAGTTTTGCAGGAAGGAGGTCCATCCAGGGGAATTAAAGAGGAGGGTATAGAGCTCCTGGATGCGTCTTGATAAACGGTGCCTGGACAGAGGGACTCCTGCTCCAGGAACCAGGGGAGTCATATAAAGGACTGACAGATGTGCTTTTCCAAATGGCCTGATAATGGTCTATATGGAAAAAAATTAAGGAATAATTTAGTTATCTCCCCACTGTCTGCCATTGACTCTACTCAGTTATGCAATATGTCTTGGTTCCTCCTTAGAGGATCAGTTTCACTCCATATCATTTACTTACTCCTGTTGCTGCTTGATTGTCAGTTGCAAGTTTTATTTCTGGGTTTTACAGGGCAAAGGATTTGTGTCTGTGGAAACAAAATATCTGTAGGATGGTAAAGACTGATCAAGAGAAATAGGCACTTTGAATGACAAATCCGCATACAGCCATTTCTTCTTGTCTTAAAAAGATGCATCATTCAAAGTCTGTCTGCAAAAGTTCATATTGGATTTTACAGCTCAGATTTCTTTTCTCAACACAAGGTAATGCTGATTCATATTTTTGCTGAAATAATCAAATGATCAAATAATTTGGTCTGGGGAAGGTTTGTTATTCCATTGCTTAAATCTCCAATCAACAGCAAAGGCTAGTAACTGTAAAACCTAACCATAGTATTCAGATTTTGGGTTCTGACTACTTTGAGTCATCAAATCAGAATTCTGTGTTTACCATCTTTCATGTGATTTTTCCCATTTTGATACAATGTCATTTGTCAAGACATCTTCCAACTGTTTCATTTTTCCTTCATTGGAAAGGATAAACAGTGCTGCAACATTTTCCTTATAAGGCATCTGCACCACTTTGCAAGTCAGCTTCCTGTCAGGGTTTGTTTTATAAAATCCACCTTGAGTCATCATCTTCACTTCAACTGAGGTCTTTGCATTCACATGAGAATAACCCTTATGAGTCCCTTTAATATTGAAAGGATTATCCTAGTAGGCTTAGAACAAAAAGAAGGGATGTAATACTTATTTCAAGGAGGATATATTAATATAATGTAGACAAATATACACCAGACAAGATCTACACTCATACATGAAGATCAGAGGTATCCCAGGTTTGTTAAAGATCTTGTTCCCTGTTATATTTGCTATACTGTGTTCAGTAACAACTAAATATCCCAGGTTAAATTTTGTATGGACTTCTACAATGTCTAAGTCAGATAAGTTAAATTAAGTACTTCATAATAACACCTTACATTGGACCAGGATCCAATGAGTTACTTTCTGGTTTCACAATATTGCTTGTAGAGCAAGTTCCACTGCAGATATCTGCCTTTTAAATGGTAGTATATTAAGTTCCTTCCATGCTTTTTCATATGTTCTTCATCTTGTAGCACTAAGGAAAGGCTTACATGCAGGAACAACTCAATTTTTTGGGTCTGTTCATAACTGCATTATGATAAACGGAACAGGGCTTCAAGAGTTTTCATCTTCAAAATGATTTTCTTGATGTTTATTCAACAGAATTTTCTATGATATTTTACTTTGTAGTAAATCAAGTCATTTACTGAAGAAATACGCAGGGATCAGAGTTTGCCATTCTGCAGGTATATTCTCTTTTTTTAATATTGAATAGAAATAAAATAAAATTGAAAAATAAATAATGCAATGTAAACTCCACAGTACTCTGGTTGCTTTTTAAGTTTGGTCTTTACTCCCTGCCCCTCCAGTTAAAAAAACCAAAGATACTCTGGTATAATAAAGAAATGCCTCAGACCGGGACACCTGAGACTATGGCAATCAAATTTAATAAACTACTTGAAACAAAATCTGTTTTCTTGAAAAGTAATCTATTCCCAAATATGCCTTTCTGGGTGGTAAATTTCCTGGATGTCCTCATGTTACATGGCAAAAAGTATGCAACTCCTAAGCAAATACTTACTGGAAATGAGATTTTTGTTCCAAGGGCAGCTACTTTGCCCTATATACTACCTGAGGTGAAGATAAATGTTCATCTGGAGATTACAATTTGGCCTAGCACTAAGCTCTAAAGGCCAGGCTCAGGGCAAGTATGCTGCAGGGAGCACTTATGGTGAGCCATACTACCCAGCCTACTGGACTCCACTTAAATGTCAACATCTCATCTTTTATTTATACACAGTAGAGACCCCGCTGGTCACTTTTCAGAAGCCATTGAGTCCTCTTGGCCTCATTTATGAAGAGGGCACCTCATTCATTCATATAAGAATGGTGAATTTTAGCTGTATGTTGAATGGTAATCTTGTAATCTTTCAGGCACAATGTCTCCTTACAACCTAATAATTGTATCTGTAAGGACTACCTAACATTTCAAGATCTAAAAAGTACTTAACGTAGAATTTAGCACTTGCAAAAGCTGTGTAAAATATGTGCCATTGCTGCAAGTGCCTAAACACAATACTGAACAAATGCAACTCCTTTCATATATATAAACAGTAAACCAAGGCATAGTCACAAATCTCTCGAAGAACAGTCAATAACAGAAGAGAGCAACCCAGTAACACTCACCAGTAACAAATCAAGGCAGTCTTAAACAACAAATCTCAGCCTTCTGGTAAAGATGTATTTTAATTTCCTGGGATTCTTTCAAAGAAAGATAAGTTTTGTGAAGCTGGCTGACCAGCATTCACGGCCAGATGAACTGTTTAGGTGTATGGTTTGATCAGCCAATTAGGAGAATGCCTGCTTAGTCCTTCTATGCCTCTGCTGCTCCTTGCAGGACATGTTACCCTCTGCTCAGGAAGGGATGGCACAATTCGAGATACCTCTCTATCTACTGGGATCCATGGCCTTAGTCATGCAGCGAGGCAGTTAGGTTCCTAGCACAGTATCTACAGCCCATTTTTTCAGAATACAGCTGAACTCTGCATGCTCATTTTAGATACAGCTGAAGTTTGCTGTTACTTGTATTTTTTATTACTATAGTACCAGTTGCTGCTGTCCCCTAGAGCACTTGCATAGGTCAGGTGAGGCTTGATGGAACATACCCTTCTCTTTTGCCAGCCACTAAATGAACATATAAGCTGGAATTCTTGATTGCACAAATGCAGTCTTTCAGGAAAAAGAATGAGATGCTCCAAAAGCAGTGCTCCAAGACAGTTGGGCTGTAGGTTGTTCTGTGCTGCTCCTTTAGCTATATAGCTGAGCAGTGTTAAGCACTTATGCTTCTGTTAAACATTACTGAACATTAACAAAGCAAAATTATCTGAGGATGCACATAAACACTGATGAAGCCATTTCTGTCCACATGTAGCCATGCAGAGCACATAGAAGTTAGTGGTGGCAAGGCCAGCTGGCTTTAATATTTGCTGTCCTCAAACATACATAATTGCCATAGGCAAACACACCTTGACCATGAGAAGCTGTTCTACCAGACCTACTTTCCTAGAATCTTTCCTAGCTAATGACACAAGTGCTAAAACATCTCCTGAGGTGTGTTACAGCCTGCTTTTGGGCTTTAGTTTCCCCACCATGCAGCTCAGATACTTGCTACAATATGCTATACCCAGCTAATTTTCTGTTCTATGAAAAGCAGAGCAGAAGCAGTAATTAACATACAACTCATTTTTTTCTCGTCAGTTCAGAAACAGTTCCACACTCAGAAGCTTTCTTTGAGCCTTAGTTTAGTCACACCAGAAGATGAAGATGAAGCCTGGACAGTGGTGTCCACTGTGCAGCTGCATGGCAAAGCTGAAGAGGAAGGTAGCAGGAGAGAAACTTGATGCTGTAAAGAAGAGCTGTATGCAAGGATTGAGGGTAATTCTGGATTCCCTGCATGACTCTGAGGTAAACCAAAGCACGATTCATTATAGTGAGAAGACTGTGGTGGAGTCACAAATGCAAATAGTTTTGCTGTTCAGATGCCCATCTGTTTTATTCTTTTGATGAAAGTCAACATGAATTGATTTTGAAACTCTTCCTAAATCTGCCTCTTTTTGCTTTAGTTATCTGTATTCTCATGTAGTGGTGGCTTGAAGAAGAGGCCCATTGTCCTGCCAGGGAGGTCAGCAGAGAGGTTCTGCAAGCCAACAGCTGGTCCACCACAGGGCCTGCTTCTGAGGAAAGTAACCTGCCAAATGTGCGTTCACTGCCACTTAGATTTATTCCTTAGTTCATTCCTGGTCACGTGACTGTACTCATACTATTTTATTCCAAATGTCTCTGGTACAAGCTGCCTACCTTCTTTTATCACCAAATGCTAAACAAGCTTGGCAACCTCAGGCAACCTCAGCCATGCCCTGCTGAATGCAATGCTCACCTTCAGCATCTCTGTATATAAGCACTTTCTCAGACTGTTGCATAACTCTGCTGTTATTTTGGACACCCTGAAATACAAAACAAACAAACAAAAAGACAATGTCTCAAGACAGCAGAATGTCAGCTTTGGCTGAGGGAGCACTCAGACCAAGTGCTTGCAGAGCACATGCAGCCACTCCACTCCGGAAGATCTATAATATCCACATTATATATCACATACCTGGAATAAACATGAACCATTCTGTGTCAGACAGCCCAAGGCTGTCTTCATGTCCTCTCCACAAAGAAGTATACACATTACCAAACTATGGCTGAAGGGATGCAGTCATTGTGCAGGAGTCATCTGGGGCAGCACTGTTAGGTTGAAGAACCTACCTAGAGTATGTCTTGAAGACATGCTTTATTGCAGTCAGATTTGCCATGAAATTCCATTTTTATGACAGGACAAAAAGGTCTGCCTACCCCTGGCCTTCAAGCCAGCAGGGAAGGAGGATACATGGAAATTAAGTCATATTCAGACTGATGATCCCATTTTATTTCATTCATTATCCCTCAAAAGATTCCTGTCCACATACATTATTTATTAATTCAGATAAAAACGATAGAATTTATGTATTTTATAGAGTGTTCTGTGTCATGTGGAAAGCCAACTTCTTACATGGTAATGGCCGGAAACAGATTTTCTAAATACATGTGCATGAACCAAAACAAAACTGCCTTAACCTGTGCTTCATGCTTACATTTGGCAGATGCTTGAAAGGAATGTTAAGATGCTTGATATTTGCTGGCCAAGTCATAATTTTACCCAGGAGCCCTGCTGTGACTTGAAGAGTGCAATTTTGAGACTCCAAATTTGAAAACTCTAGTTACACTAGTGGAAAGTCTGTCCATGGAAAATCTTACTGGTCCTGTGTAGCTGTTACTTAACCTTTTTTCTGAGTTGCAATGATTGGCCTAAAAGACATTTTTTTAAAACAGCAGTCTAAAATCTTACACTGGACATGCAAACTCAGACTCTAAATGAAAGAAAAAGTCTCTCAGTGGTTTGCTTCTTTTTTTCTCTTTAGCACATTTGCTAAAGAAACACAGTTTTGCTTTAAGCTCTAATATAAACCTTGCTCACATGCAAGGTTGTTCTGATCTGATACATAGTGTTTATATTTCCATGAGAGCAAACCATGTTAATTTTTGTAATTGATATTAAAGAAAACTCAGTTTTCTTGGTTTTACTTGGTTATGGCTGTAAGAATTGTTGCATTTCTGTGAACAGTTACACAGTGGCTCTTCAATGAGCCATGCCTAACAGAGTAGAAAGGTTTAATTAGCCCAGCCTAATCTACCAGCTTGCTGCTGGCACACTATCTGTTAGTACAGCTGGCTAGTGATGCATATATGCACATGAAATAAAGGTGACTCCTTGAAAGTTTGCTTTTCAAGTGTTGTGTGGTTGAACTCTTGCAATTTCCATTTGTCTTCTCAATACAAACTGTTCTTCCCCCTGTCCAATTTAAAAACAGGTCTCAGTTCAAAAGACGAACATGTTTTTCATTTTAAGTTTTGATGGAAGTGTTTTTCAACCTAAGCATTAGCAGTATATTTAAGAATTTCTTATTCTAGTTATTTGGGTATCTCAAAAGCTTGGATCACCCAAGAAACAAATTCTGTCCAGTTGTGTTGTCAAATAGTTTCTTGCAGCAAACTTACAATCAATATCAGAGATATTAATACTTGAGGATTGTAATCAGATATTAAAATATTTTATCTCTGAATCTGCCCCTCCATACAACATATTTTATTTTTAAAGAAAACATAGTCAACAAGTGTGTCAGAATCTTAGACTCAAAATCTAGGTTGGAAAGAACCTCCAGAGGTCATCTAGTCCAACCCTCTGCTCAAACCATGCATTCTTGGGTCAGATTCCTTAGGGACATGCCTGCAAGGATGAGGATTTCACAATCTCTCTGCTACTTCTTCCAGCAATTAAACACTGCATGGTAAAAATTTGTTCCTAATCAGAATTCTTTATGTTCAAACTGTTCATTGATCTTCAGTTTCTGCCAGCTTCAGCATCATGCATCCCTTTGTCATCACCCAGAAACTTCTGGGTTGTCATTTACAGACAGACCTTGCTTAGAAGTAATTGAAAGAAAACCTCCATGGATCTCCTGCTCCTCTGATCAATGAGGTCTTGGTGTAGCCAACTCTGCACTGACATTTTGTCCCTGCGGGAAAGCATTGCAAAGGCAATAGAAAGGCTCAAAACAGAGAATAAAATATTCTTATTACTTTCCTCTTTCATGACCTGCTTGTAAAGGCTAAATGTGAAGTTAGTACTGCTGGTGGCTGCCTTGAGCCAGGTTTCATGTACATTTCTGCTTTCCAGGAGGTGTTCAGGTAAGTTACAATTCTCAAGCTGTGCTATTCACTGGGGTGACCAGATAGTACGTGGGAGTGAAATCTAATCACATAGTAGACTTACCATTTGCTGGCTGTCATTTTTAAGATATTGAGGAGTGGAACTGACATCAGAGTGAGAAAGCATCATGAAATTACCTGTCTCTCCATAGCGTGGCATCAATATTTGCTAAAGGGGTTAATTTTATGCTAGTTTAGATCTATGACTGAACTCAAAGAGGAGCAGACAAACAGTGAAAAAAAGAGGGGTTTAATGAACTTCAAATACTTGTATTTGAAGAAGTTTCTAAAGACTGGAACACCCATTAAATACACAGAGTGCCAGAAATAATTCCTCATTTTTGCCCACAGAAATAAGACACAAGGCTTAGGTCTCAGTGGTTAGTTCAGTGTTGCCAAACTCCATGAATACTGAAGTGTTTAGAGAGGCTGTTTTCCCCTTAAACTTCTCTTGACCTTTCATCATATTCCCCCACCCAAATCCCACCACCATTTAAAGCATAGATGTCACATCCAACTGGAACAGTTTGGAAAGAAAACAAGAGCTGGATTTCTTGGGGGATCATGGGAAGGATGTTTTTGGAATCAATGTCAGTAAGAAAGAAACTAGATAAACATAGTCTAGATAAACTAGATAAACATACTGTCAAAAAAATGAAAGATGGGACATAGCATGCTCCTCTACTGCCTCTGGTCTAATTTGCTCTTTTAGTTTTGCTGTGCTGAACTAAAAGATGTACAGCTGTGATGCCTTCCTTTGTACAGCAACATAACTACAGAAAGATTGGTTTTTTTAAAAGAATTTAAACTACATGTGTTTACCCCCATTGTGGTTTTATCCTTCTCTTTTTCTTCACTTGATTTCAGTGCAGAAAATGAATTATTTCTTTAAGGAACCTCCACATGTTATACTACCCAAAAACTGGCCAAAAAGTGAGTCATTTCAGATTGGAATAGCTCTGAGTTTTGTTTATGATTCATAGGACATGAATGAGTTGGCTCCAAATGGGTCTAAACTAAACACTAGGTTTAATTCCACTATACCAGATGTACAAAATCAAAAAGAGAGAGGTAGCTATCACCTCATTGAGCTTGGCAGGGAGCATTCTTTGAGCAGATACTGAGGTGGTAATTGCTGGCAATTAGAACAAATACCTTCCAGAAGAGAAACTTTAGAAAGAGAGTTCTAAAGCTGCTACATGGCTTGATGCAGGGAGAGCCCCACCTGCTTCCAAAATAAGGAAGAAGAAGTGATTGTGTCACATCAGCTGCCAGCTCCTACATATGAACTTGCCTTGGAGAAAAAAGTTCAGGAGGCCTGCTCCATGGATCCAAGGATATGCAAAAAATAGTCAGAAGCTTAAAACCGAAATCTTACATGTACCATACAGTACAGAAATAAATGAAAATTCAAATGAAAGTGTAACATAAAAATGGTACAAGAGTGAAAACTTAATAGAAGGGCAGAATCTTTATTCTGAGTGCTTCCAAGTGGATCTTATGTGGCCAGTGTGTGAGGGACAAAACCCAGTCAATTTTTAAACTCGGAGTAACGGAGAAGCAACAGTGCAGGTGCACTTACATGGGTCTGAGACTGTGCCCTGCGACTAAACATCTAACTGATGGAGCTGGGAAGTTCAGTGCTAAATCTTCTCTACAATCATTTCCTTTGATTCTTTTTCCACTGGCATAACTTCCTGGCTTATTTATTCCAAAAGCTTTAACATCTGTTAATTAAGTTCCAGTCAAGCCTTAGAAATACTTGAAGTCTACATTATGCGATCGTCTACCCAGAGATATCAGCTAATTAGCCCCAGCATACTGCCAAGCTGCTCTCATTTCCCTGCTTCCCTGTCTCATGGCAGCTGCAAGAGGCACCTCAGCTTGTGCCTCTGCGTCTCACAGCACAGCTTAGGCATCCTGGCCACCTTGGTAATTTCCCTCTCCCTCCCACCTGTTCCCCATGGACTTCTGCTGTTATTCAGGTAAAATCAGTGCTCTGTTTCTTCAAAGCACCTTCAAAAAATGTCTGTTTTCTCACCATTTCACAAGAGCAACCATTTTCACTGTCCTTGTTTTGCAGGACAAACAATTGCAGTTCCACTTAAACTGGAGAAATCTCTTAAGAAATGCCAAAGTAAGCTACCCAGAGGAAATGAGAGATATGAAGAGTATGATGGAAAGCCAACAACCTCAACTAGAGCATGATTTGCTTATGGAACAGTCCATTTCTGATGGACAGTGTAACCCTACTTCTTTCCCAGCCCTTTTCCCCAGACTGAAATGGTTTATGACTGAAATTGTTTCTGATTTATGAAATTGTTTCTGCTTTATGGCAGTCTTAGATTTCTGGACATCGAAGCATGTGGCTATTCCTGGAAAGGTGATGTAGGAAGAGCTAGTGATATGTTTTGACAGCTCTGTAACTTCAGCCTCTGAGACAACTATCTGGAAGCAGTTCTCAGAAATCAAACTGGTCCACGGGGAAAAAACATCCTGTGAATCTTTATCTGGAAGAAAGTTGCAGCCAAAGCCTGGAACCAGGTAAACTTCAGCATGCACAGGAGGGAAGTTTCAAACAAGAAAGTGAATTAGTGACAGGAAACAGTATTTCTAGTGATTGACTTGCCTGTGTGTATCAACATCTAATTATCATAATATTGTATTTTTTCATATGTATTTTCCTAATAGGAAAGAAATATCATGCTGTATCTAAGACAGAAATGGTCAACTGTGTTGTGCTTGAAAAAGAGAAACACAACTTTTTGCCAAGCCTTTGCAGGAGTCAAATAACCACAGAACTTCCATTCTTCCTGACACAGTTATTTTTATTCCTGGCCAAATGACACAGCACAAGCCAGGAATCTAATATGTAGCAGAATTACTGAGTGAACATTATGGGTGTCCATTAAAAAGGCTTGGAAATGTTTGTGTGAAATGCACACATTTGTTTTGGTCTGGCTTTTGCAGTATCTTAGTGGCCAGATGTACAGTTAAACACACTCCATTCCAGAAAACATTTTCTAGATCCATTTCAGCAATGAAACTCTTGATGCCTTCAGAGGCTCCATTCTTGAACCCCAACCATACCCACATAGGTGATTATGCTGCTGGTAACTCCATCTGACATATGCCAGGGGTATGTCTATGGCATTTAGGGTTACCAAGGCTCTGTGAAGGCTGCAGAAGAGCACTGTCTCAAGCAATACATCTCTCACAAAGGCTTCCTGAGCCTTGGCATTAGTGTGATAGCAGGTGATGGATGCTGGCTATGTCGATCTTGTCCACAATACCTTCATAGCTGCCACATTTCTGGTGTCAATAGAAGCTAGGTTTTTGGCCCTTGAATAATCACAAAGTTCTTCAAGAGCTGAGAAACATACATGGTATTGCCCAAGAATATCTGTTAACTGTGACAATTCCGAGACTGTCTGAATGCACAAATGAAATACATAACATCTGAATTTGAGAAATTGGATACCCCCAAGTGATGAGTCTATGATATGAATGGCAAAATTTTTACAGAACCACACAGTTTCACAGGATGGCAGGGCTTGGAAGGGACCTCTAGGGATCATCTAGTCCAGCACCACTGCTAAAGCAAATTCATCTAGATCAGTTTGAACAGGAATACATCCAGGCAGGTTTTGTTTAACTTTTGAGAAGAAGACTCCACAACCTTTCCAGGCATCCTGTTCAAGTGCTCTGTCACCCTGAGAGGAAACAAGTTTTCCTTATGTTTATGTGGAATTTCCTGTGTTCTAGTCTGTACCCATTGCCCCTTGTCCTATCACTGGGCACCACTGAAGAGTCTGGCCCTATCCTCTTTACACCTGCCCTTTAGAGATTTCCAAGCATTGATAAGGTCCCTTCTGTGTCTTCTCTTCTCCAGCCTAATCAGCCCCAGTTATCTTAGCCTCTCCTCATGAGAGAGATGCTCCAGACCCCTCATCATCTTTGTAGCCCTTTGTTGGACCCTCTCCAGAAATTCCCTCTTGAACTGGAGAGCCCAGAGCTGGACACAGTACTCCAGATGTGGCCTCACTAAGGCAGAGTAGAGGGAGACACAAACCTTCCTTGACCTGCTGGATGCTCTATTCTTAATGCACCCCAGCGTACATTTGGCCTTCTTGGCCACATGAGCACACTGCTGGCTCATGGTTGACTTGGGTGCTCTACAGAGCTGCTTTCCAGCAGGTCACCCCTTAACCTGTACTGGAGCATGGAGTGTTCTTCCCCATGGATAGCTACTTTCCTGTTAAGATAATGATGTGGGATCAATGATGTGCAGCAGGAAAGGCATGCTANTCTACAGAGCTGCTTTCCAGCAGGTCACCCCTTAACCTGTACTGGAGCATGGAGTGTTCTTCCCCATGGATAGCTACTTTCCTGTTAAGATAATGATGTGGGTGTGTTGATCAATGACGTGCAGCAGGAAAGGCATGCTGTCATTAAGGGGAGACTCTTATTCCACCATACTTGAAGTATAAACCTTGATAAAATTTTTCTTTCTGTTGTGTTCTAAGAGTGGGATGCAGAAAGAGCAGTATCATACTGTACAAAAATGCAATAGATTATTCAGTATCATGACAATGCAAACAAGATGCAACTATTTAGTTGTTATATATTAGAAACAGATTAAAAGGTAATTACTTTACAAAGGCCTAAATTAGGGTATGATTCTATGACATCTCCTATTTGATAAGGATACACTGACATCAGAACTATGGACCTCAGCTTTGTTAAGAACTTTTCTCATTAAGCAGCCTGTGCCTTCTACCATTGTCAAAATATGGGTTCTTATTTGTGCTTACGTTTAACAGAGAATTATTAGGTCTTTTCAACAGAATATGCAATTTGCATTTCATCCCATGACCTTTAAGGTTACTGCTATGTTATATGCCTTTAGTTTCTTCCTAGTAGATGCCCCACAGCACTGGGAACAATGACAGACCTGTGCATTGGCACTAACCACCAGCTATCTGAAATATTACCTTTGATTTACTTCAAGCATATTATTTCCTTCTCTGCCCCCACACCCATACACGCTTTGCTTCTTTTTGCTTCTTTCTTCTTCTATGATCTTTAGCACTACTTTAAATTGCTGCTAGTTTTCTTCCAATGTCTTTTGAACTTTGGGTGGTTTCTAGGTAAGTGTTATATCTATCTCCACCATGGATTAATCCTGGTTTCTGAGCTCCTTATTTATGCTTTCAGACTTAGTTTCACTTTGTGGATAACTTCTTCCTAGTTATGACAACAAATACACAATTTACTTCTATTTCCACACTGCTTGTTTTCCTTTCCTCCTTATTTTAGAAAACTGCTCAGTGTGTGCTGTTCCCAAGCTTCTGTTGTGCTGGCAATTCTTCTTCTGTGGCCATTAACTTAAAATATCCTTTAGAGAATACTGCTTTCAGCCATAGCATCACAGATTTCTCTTATGGTCAACACAGGCAGTGCTGGTCGCACACATTCCCACACTCCCACATCAGATTTGTGTCTAGGCTTCAGTGTAGGCTGAGTTAGCAGATACCCTTTGCACTTTGTCCCTCAGGTCGTTCATCAGGCCAGCTCAACTCTCCAGCAATGTCACTGCATTGAAGTGGCACACAACAGTACTTGCACACAGAACCAGAAACTCTTGACTAGGTAGGAGGAAAGTCCTTTCTCTATTGCACTGAGGCCTCTCACAAAACTCACTGTCAGTGAGCAAGCCAAGAAACAAAAATCCAGGAAAGAAGAAGCAAAAAAACAGCAGATGAAAGAAGAAACACTGTTCTGATCAAACCATGACTGCATTGGATTTGTGACAACCTTAAGGCTGGCAGTTTTGGGGAGGTTATGCAGTCCTTCTGTACTCATTATTTACCACACAGATTTGCTGTCAGCTGCACATTTCCAGTGATTAGTATTCACTGATTTTTGTCAAAATAGAAAGAAAACCGAGGCAAGAGGACATGCATACAGGCCCTACTCCCATTTGAAATTGATTCCCTACAAACATGATATTTTTTGTTTATCCAATTATTCTGCCTGATTTTTGCCCACTCACCTTCAGATGAGGTAAGCAACAAGGTTAACTTTCTCAAGGTGAGATTTGTTTGGCAAAATACCTTTTAGATCTCTTTTCCTGCTAACAAACAGACGCTATTGATCTGGGGTATATGAGGAACAACAAACATAAAGTCTCTTGGTATTCACCTACAGAGTCACTTGTTGTGGCAAAGCTGGACTTTGGCATTCTGTCCTGAATTAGCCCTGAGATTTGCCAAGAACTTTTAAATGATCTGTAGAGTCTGTTTATCTGTATTACACCAAGACAAAGTCCTTATATGTTTAGAGTTATGAAGCCAACTGTTTGTTACTAAATATCAAACAGACTAAATACAATTTTAAGTAAGAAACTTTTATCATTGGTTTACATGATTTTGAGGAGGTCTTTGAGGGTGAATGTCAAGTGTTACATGCCTGGCAAATAGACATGAAGTTCCTTATTGATATATTTGCATCTAGAATTTACTACTATTGATAGTATTAATTTAATACCAAATAAAATAAAGATTTCCAAATCAATCAAGATAATTATGTTTTAGAAATATTCACCATAATTTTAAAGTTATATTTTTCACAGATATTTTAAGAGACTAAGGTCTAAAAAGTTGCCATTTATGTGTTACTTTTTTTCTACTGATTTTAGATACTCTATAGCAAAAGATTTAATCAATCTGTAATTTAAGTGCTTTTATTGGCTTTCTATGTTTTAATAAGACATACTAATAATGGTGATTTTAAAAAGATAAAACAACAATTTAAATATTTACTGATTTATGTTTGATAACTGTACAACTACCTAGTGTATGTGATATGTTAAAATCTTCTCAATAGAGTTACTATAAACCAAAACAATTTCAGTAAGTTAAACTCCAGAAACTTGAAGTGAAAAGGTACAAATGTCAACTCATAGTATGTTTTTACTCTGTAACAGTAATCCACTGTTAACACTTAGAAAACTGACTTCTCAAATATTACTTGCATTTTGTATGTGTGTCTATGAAAGTTTAAAGCAGCTTAACAGTCCCTAGGGAAGCTCTACTGTTCCTACTGAGGAAACACAAACCCTCTGGAATTAAAATTTTTCATTCCTCCTCTTTTCTACTGCGGTCTGACAATTCTAGCTGGGAAGTGTGATTGTGAGGGTGATATCAGCAGGAGAAAAGAGAAATGACAATGACAACAAAAACACAAAAAGGAAAAGTATGGTATGTCATGGACTGCACCATACTTTCAACTCAAGGCACTGGTAATAATAGCTATGTTGGCAAGATAACAGTCTTTTTACTGGCATGGCTTCCCTTCTTAGTAGAATAAACAATATTTGTAAAACAAAACCAACATTATAAATATGTTAAGGGTGAGTGTCAGGAGGAGAGAGCCAGGCTCTTCTCAATGGCATCCAATGTTAGGACAAGAGGGAATGGGAGCAAGTTGGACCACAGGAGGTTTAGTATTAACACGAGGAGGAACTTCTTTACAGTAAGGGTGATGGAGCACTGGAACAGGCTGCCCAGGAGGCTGTGGAGTCTCCTTCTCTGGAGACATTGCAGAGCTGCCTGGACACATTCCTGTGTGAGCTCGTCTTGGTGATCCTGCTCTGGCAGGGGGGTTGGATCTTTCTAGGTCCCTTCCAACCTCTGACATACTCTGATACTGTGATACTGTGAACATTCCTTTCTTCATAAAGAGGGCTTCCACTGAGGAGGAGCCAGAAGAAGGCAAGCTAAAAGAGCTGCACTTATCAGTCCTTTACATTGGTGCATTCTTCAGCATTTCAGTTGCTGATCCTACAGTCTCATGCCATATTGGTTGAAACAAAGAAATTAATGGAAATTCACTCCAATATTAAGGGAATACACATTTGAGACTAGTCATCAAAGGTTAGTGGATTAAACACACAGAACTTAAACCTCACACCTCCTTTTCCCTCTTTCCCATCTTCTGGCATCCTGTACACACACCATGAGTATACAGCAATAGTTACATCTCTGGAGACTTTGAACCACCTCAAATATCTCACAGGACAATGTCAGGAAGGGCTTCTGACAAAAATGGTGAGGAGTGACTTGTGTCTCATTAACATTGCAAGCTATACCCTTCTGTAAATACCAGTGACTTTGGACACAGAAAAATAATTTTTGTGCTTTAAAAGATTAATACATATAAAGATAAAGGTTGAAAGATGACCACTGGTACATAGTGGTATGCACACATAAATGTTTTGCTGGATCTTGGGAAATTAGGCAGCAATGTGTGTGAGTGCATGATTTCTGGTTGATCAGTCATTTTTCAGAGGGTTTACAATTTTCCCTATGAAAAGGATAGTGCGGGTGTATTTATCCAGAATCATCAGGAGAAAGGGCCTATTGAATATGACTCGAGGAGGATGAGGAAAGTCACCAGATCTCCAGGTGACCTCTTTCACTGTGGCTCCTGCTGCTTCAGTGCCATTCTCATGAAGATTCAGCACAGCTCTATGTATCACCTGCAATGACACAAAGAAAAATAGCCTTCAGGTGACAATCCAACAAGAAGAGAGCAGTCTGCCACCTACCTCACTGTTGCCAATGGGTCCCCTGCCTAGGGCAGGACCCAGGAGTACCAGCCTCTGGGGAAGTCATCACCAGCCGCTCCCCTTCCCACCACAGCACAAACATTCACCAGACTGCTCCTTCTAGTCTTCTTTCACTGCAAGTGCAGAGAGTAACCCTCAACTGCAGACAGCCAAAGAGTGCTCAGGATGACTGATGGCAAAAAACTCTGGAAGCAAAGAAACTTGGTAATTTAGCCTAGGCTTAATTTTGCCTTTGGCAGCTTCACATGTTATTGTGCATTTACCCTATCATCTAGCTGAAAAAAAAAATAACTTTATGAGAGCACTGGAAGGGCAGGAATAACAGCCCTTCGCCTTCTGAAGGCAGAATTAGAGGAAACTTTACCAAAGTTAATGTGTTACCTTTAGAGAATTTTGTTTAGTAGCCAAAGAACATTTAATTATATATATATGTATGTATTGCAGCAGGATTTCTATCAGCCGTTTCTATCAGCCTAGGCAGCCTCATCTCCTTGGATGGTAAGATTGATGGAGAGATAGACAACAGGCTAGCAAAGGCATGTAGTGCTTTCGGAAAACTCTATAAATGAGTCTGGTGAAATAAACACTTGAAGAAAAGTACAAAGATCAGTGTTTATAGAGCCATTTTGTTGTCTACTCTTTTATATGGTTCTGAATCTTAAGTCATCTATCACCACCACCTACGACTCTTGGAGCGCTTCCATCAGCGCTGTCTCCATACAATCCTAAACATCCATTGGACAGATTATGTGACTGTCCTAGAACAAGCAGCAATTTCAAGCATTGAGGCCATGCTGCTGAGAACGCAGCTGCGTTGGGCAGCTCACATCTCCAGGATGAAGAACTACTGCCTTCCTAAGATCATGCTCTGTGGTGAAGGTGAACTTGCCACTGGCTGTCGCAAGAGAGGAGCCCCAAAGAGGAGATACAAGGACTCCCTGAACCAACAGCTCAGTTTTGGCCATATTGATCATCTTTACTGGTCTACTCTGGTCTCCAATCGGGAGGTCTGGAGACACACTATTTTTAATGCTGCGGATATTTTTGAGAAGGTATGCAGGATCACTCCTGAGGAGAAGAGACAGCGAAGAAAGAATCGTGTCTTTCAGATTATACCTCCTAAGGAGTCCTTCTGCTGTGCCTTTTGCAACCGCTCTTGTGTGTCCCACATTGGCCTTCTCAGCCATCAGCGCGCTTGTAAAAAGCACTTACGAAAAGCATGGATGAAGCCCTCCCAGGATCTTCGTTCGCGAAGCCTGGCCATGATATATATGTATATATGTCTTCCTTATCCTCAAACCGTGTATGTATTACCCCTTGTAAGCATATTTGACTTCAGGTTTAGGAAAGACAGGGCTTGCCTTGCTTCCAGACTGGCAGTTGTTGATGATTGATGATATATGATATAACTGTTTTTCCAATTCAGAGATTGGGATAAGCTTTTTATGCAACATTAATATCAAGATCTTGGGAACAGATAAATCCTGGGATCATGGATCCTGTTTCTTGTGTTGACTTACTTTTGAAACCATCAGACCAGGCTCCTCAGTAATCCCTGTCAGATCAGCTTGTTCAGTGAAGAGATCAATCATACCCAGTTTTTTGACTATCCTTTTCACATCGTAGGTACCAGAAATAGAAAATTTTGGAATGTGCAAGTGTATTTTTCTGTAAAAAAGAACGCAAATAGGGACAAATTGTCGACTAGGTAACCACTAGGTAACTAGGTAACCACTCCTCAATGGCTTAAATTTAGTGACACTGCACATTTATTTTTCTAGATGTTAAACAGAATCTCAGGGTTCAGATAGCACCTCTGACTTGGTTAGCTATCTAACATGGAGTGCTGAAACAGAATGAGCCATGATATCCTCTGCCTCCAGTGGGTCTCAAGGAGTGGTTTGGAAGACCAAATTTATGGAAGGATGTTTTTTTCAAAAGATCAGAGCTAGGTGTTCTAAGGCTATTTGAATATTCAGCAGGGCCTGGGCCACCACAGAAATAGCTGCAGTAATGGTGAATGAATAAAATTTACACTTTTACCTGCAATGTCTTCACACTCTAACACCCAATAGCTACTCTGTTGAGGTTTCACAATGCCCAATGCATAGTATGAAACAAGGCTCTGTTAACTTCATCATAACACTAAGCAACTTGTGATTGAGACAGGAACTTAAACCAGAATGGTTCCAAAGTTCAGTGCCCTATTTGTTCAGTACCCACAGCTCTTTCATTTTCCAGCTAAAAGGGAAGTCCTGCATGGAGAGGGACCATTAAGTGAAGACAGTTCAGTAAAATAATCTGGCCTTTAGTGTTTTGTCTTGGTGAGAGAAACATTACTAATCTATAAGAGGGTCATCTTTCAACTTAGCAAAAACATTTACCTGTCTTGGAGGAACTTCTCCCATTTAGATACAGTCCTTTTCAAGAGAACATCTTCCACCTGCTTCATCTTCCCTTCGTCAGGCAAAACAAATAATGCTGCAGCATTCCCCTTGTAAGGTATTTGAACCAGCCAACAGGACAGCTCTTCATCAAAGTAATTTCTGTAGTAACCCTTTCGATACATCATGTCAACTTTTACAGATGTTTTCTGATCCACAAAAAAATCCTCCTGTTTTGTATATGAAGTACTGAAGGGTTTCTCCCAATGGGCTTATGACAAAAAGAAAAAAAAAAAATCAGTGGAATAAAAAGAGGAATGGTCACAGTGAATAGAACAGGATCTAGTCCCACAGCCTTCCTTTGATGAGAGCAAATATCAACTTACTGCATTCTCAGGTGTAACAACATTGCAGCTTTATTTCTTTTTTAATTTCAGGTGCTTAAAGATAGTTACAGACAGATAATTCTGAAAACTTCATCTTCCACTAGAGAATGAGTCTATAAACACACTAAAGAATTTACCAAACTCAACAAAAACATTTGATTAGAAAAAGTGTTTCCCTCAACCACCTGAGGACATGTTTATACTAGCAACATCTATACATGGTTTTCTAGCAATATTTTCCAGATACTAAACATAGTTTCTGTCATTTGAAATATTTAAACTACAGTTTCTTTCTCTTAAGTTTTTATGCAGTAAGCAATCTAAGTTGCAACCTTCGTACCCTTTGATATTTCTTACCTTTAAAGAAGACATAGTTAACAAGAACCATTGCAGTGAGAGGATCAAGATTTTCCACTAGCTTAACAATTTTCCCATTTGTCTTTTCCTCAATATAACTGTTGATCTGATTTTCAGCACCAGAGGAGTCTTTAAAGTCAGTAGAAAATAATTCAGATTCATAAAAGCTTTTGGCATCATCTGAGAACTTCCGTAGTGGTTTTAGTGTCTCTTCTATAAAGAGGGCATTGCCCAGGCTCAGCTGGAACTCACTGTCTGAACGGTTCAGCATGTGGAGAAGCTGGCAAAAACCTTCATGTATTTCCTGCTCCTGAGTCTTTTGCAGGTTAAAAGCAAGTCCTTCCAGAATCTGTGTCAACGTCGTTGCCTTGGTACCAAGAGCCAGCAATGCAAGGGAAACAGAGATGCTTATGGGTGAAAAGAAAATATTGTGATAGGTTGCTTCGGATGCAACCAGCTTGTAGAACGAAAATGCAAAGTCAGCATTGCTGGGAACTAGTTTGGCAAAGGTTTTATTCTTAAATGAATAAACTCCTTCCTCATGAGAACTGTGTCGTGGGTAATATGGTCCTTTAGGATCATCCTGCTTATTGCGGTAGCGAGGATGCTGACACCGAGCAACAGTATACAAACCAGCCAGCAATAAACACGAGGAGAAAGTGAGCTTCATTTTCCTTTTAACTGTTTCTGGAAAAGAGACAGACTTGCAAAGCATGGCATGGAAATTATGAGTGCTTGGAACATACCTGTTCTCTAGAACCCCATACTTCCATAATTCACGTTCCTGATGCATACCATTGGTCCCCAGAATGAATATGACTCCTGATAGACTATTTGTATAATCACATACTCTCTCAAAGGAGGTAATTTTGATTCTATTAAGTTTTTTTAAAAAACTTAGGACAGGTTGGGTTTTTTCTTATATACTGGCAAATAACTGGAAACTTGTGACCATTTCCCCAGACTAACTGGTAGGAGTTGGTTTTGTACTCAGTACTGCAGGATGGCAACTGCAGCCCTGTTGGACTTCATCAATTCATCAAATAATTAGAGAATTAAATCTGTGTTAAACAAAAATGTGACATAAACATAGGCCATACTGTCTAGGACTAAAATTACAAAACACTTCTACAGTTTCTTCAAAGATAAAATATTGAAGTTCTGTGGTGGCAAAGTCTATAGGCATCTCTGTTGTTTCCAAAACAAATTTTTATTTAATTACCTGAAGTATTTTCTTCACTAGCAGCCAGTTCTTGCTGGCTTTTGGCATGTTTTGATTTTTTGCATAACAGGTATATCCCTTTGTTTCCATGTAAAAAGGTACCCTTCCCAGGCAACAACATAATCCCCCTAAAGCAAATGTTCAAGCAATCCAAGGAAAAACTAAAAGAGAACTAAAAGTACTTACAATGCTACAAAAAGGATCTTACTGCATCCATCTGGTCTTGTCTGCTCCTTCTTCTCTTCAGTACCGTTGAACAGGATTCAGCAGAGCACTCCTGTTAATCATTAATTAGTTCAAATAAAAGTTGGCAGGATGTACAGCAAGCAGTAATGACACTAGATATTCTGGACAGTTTGTCCAACCCAGTGTCATAGTTTAACACAAGATAGCACTGCTAGGTTGTGGGGCTTTGGACAAGAGGGAGAGGAGCAGGTGCTGTATCTCCTGCTGTTTCCATGCTTGTGGATTAACTCGAGAAGTCTGTTTCTGAGGATGCCTGGCAGGAGAGCCATAGCCATACTCTTCATGGCTGGAGTCAAACTCTGTGACTTCACATGAAAGCCATTCCTTGCCTGGATCCAGCTGCAGGGAACAAAGCACAGCTCATCAGAGAGAGCAGCCTTCCTGCCAGACTGCCCTTTTAGCATGGTGCTGGGGGATCAATAAATGGGACAGGGACACTGACAGAACCATAACCTCTTTGTCAGAATTACAAAACAGTATTTGGATTTAGAAAGCCCTTCTGCCTTTTACTCTATACTTCAGTCACAGCCTTCATTCACAACCTTTGGCACTACGCTTAATGATTTTGGGGCTTTTCTTAAGGGAAGCAGACTGTTTGTGATAGGTGAATGGTCTCTAGGTTTCTTTAGACAGTAACATGACTTTATCACTCTGTTGATACACTTCTGCTCAATACAGCTGCTCATTCAATGCTGTTGGCCATAACTTGTGACTATTTGGAAAGCTGATATAGGATTTTCCACTGGCTTTTTAGAAAAAATGCAACACTTTGCCAAGATATTAGTGACATAATAAAAATAAAAAAAACCTCCCCCCACTAATTAAAAATTTCAGTGTGGTGCAAAAGCAGAGCATACTTTCTCAGCAATGTTATACTTTGAGTTTTTAATACTGACCACTTGTATATATTTTCTGAGAATGGTGCTAACGTGTTGACAATCAAGATCAACTAATATGAAGTATTAATCTAATAATGCAAGCACAAGCCTGGGAGATAGAAAACTTAGGTTTCCCTCCCAGGACAATTCCAGTAGAAGAAAGAAAGGCCCTAGGAATTGTTTTTGAATGTGATACCTGATTGCACAAGATGTACAAGGGTTATTAATTCTAGATAGAGTGGTGTCTGAGTAGGTCTCGTAAAGATAAACATTACCTTTGCTAATCAGAACCTGTGCCAATAATTAATGCATTATGATCTGAACTGAAACCAAGACTGAGGTAATGCTATCTCAAATTAATTGTCAAGTTTTGATAACATAATTTCAAAAAACTTTTTAAAAGCTTTGAAGAATTGCATATTTACTAGATTTTAGATGCAATTGTTTTAAACCAATTTTTGGTAAAAGCTAGTAAAAATGAGATTTTTTTTGTCCATACTGATATGAAGTCTCCTGTGGCCCCTGGTGCGATAACTGTGCCGACAGCAGAGGGAGCATTAAACTCATTGCCCATGGGAAAGTGTGGGGAGTGATACCCATGTTCCTAGAATCCTTGTATGGGTAGGATGAGCTCATTAGCCTTCTGGCAGTCATCCTAGGAGAAGGGCAACTCTGATTCCAAACCCAGGCAGATGGAGCTCGTTTAGCCCTGTAGGGCCTTCCATCTAAGAGGTTAAACCTCTGTCCTAAGGACTTGGCTGCCAGCGTCCAAGCTTGCTAGGCCCTGGCAGATGAACCTTAGGACTAAAGGGTGGGTCCAGCTCTGCGCATGCTGTGTCTCACCTAAAAAAAATCCATTGTGCAGGCTCGAGGGTGCTATCTGCTATCCTCTTTTTATCAGCGCGCTTGGAAAAGGCGCTGATGAGGAGTGTGGATGGAGCTCTCCCTGGATCTTCGTTCGCGAAGCCTAGCCACAACGACGATGCTGTAGATACCCAGACTGAGAAACATGAAGTCTTTCAGAAAGTCTGTCATCAGAACAGAATATGTCACTGGTTGCCACTGTTTCATTACTGTTTTTCGTTAGATGTAGACTCCTTCCAGCAAGCTGTGGAGAATTAGAAACACCTGACTTTACCTAATCTTGAAATACAATGATGGTTTAGCAACCAACTCCTCTATAGGTAAACTATGCTACTATTGACTTCACTAGCATTCAACAAAGCACCCGGTCTGAAGGAATTAATGAGATTAAATATATAAGCCTATCCCTCTGTTCTAGTCTAATGCAGATCAGGAGCAAAATGTCAATGTATGCTACTGATTCATAACACAAATGACATTTTCATAGTACAAACACTGATGAACATTTTTTTTTTAAACTACACTCCTAGAAAGAAAAAAACCTTCAACTAACACTGATTCAGAGGAAACACAATGATACTCACTACACTCTGATACAGACAAAGCAGAATATTTAACAAACTGTACTGTAAACAGGGGAGTTAATAAAGCTTAGCTTACTACGGATTTGCAGCTTTGCTCACCACAATAGCCACAGCTTCCTACCCCCACCACCCCACCCCATGCAGTGTCCAGGACTAACCAGGCTTGGACTAACTGCCATGTGCTCATTGCCTGCTGTCACCAGCAGAATTTAAGGCAGCTGAGTCCTGCCTGCCTTTCCCAATGCAGGTACAAACTTGGTTTTCATTAATTTTCACAGACTAGCATAATATTTTTTCAATCTTCTACCTCTCTGTTAGGCTCGACTGAAATTTGCCAATAAGCTGCAATGTTATGAAGAGTAGTTAAGAGAAGGTAAATGTCTACAAATATGAAAATTTGGTGCTATTTCCTTTGGAAACTGAGCTGGTTGTTTTATTTTCTTTGCATTTGAGGTTATGTAAGTCTCACTTTCTCAGTTTTCATGGATCATGTGACTCCATTTCTCACTAGCTATCATGAATAATTTTATCATCCTCATATTTACTTATTAAAAAACCCACACTTTATTATGTATTACCTTTTATTAACAAAATATCTCCACTTTTATCATCATTAGCTTTTTTTTTTTGCATCCTCTCAGGGAGCTTGTAGACAGTTCAGCACTTCGGAGGAAGTGATTTATCAGTACAAGGTGGATGAAGAGTAGGTTTGGTAAACATTAAAATTGTTTTATAACATTTTATAACCAGACTAAATGTTACAGATCATCATATAGTTCAACTAAGATTCTGTGTCATTCATTAATAGGTACCACTGCAGGAAAGAACTTTGAAAATTATTATCTAAATGAATAATGCTCCTGAATCTAAGCTTTACTCTAGTTACCTGATAAAACCTACTGAAGAACTGTGATGAAAGTGGTTTGAGCAAATATTCAATTAGCAAATTCAGCAAGTGCATGTAAAAGCATGGAAGATAAAAGACATTTGTTTAAACAAAGTAATAGTAATTAGGAAGCATTGTGATCTAGAATTCCCCTTGGTAAAGCAGACAGGCTACACCTCCATATGTAATCAGTCTGGAAGAGCAGTCCAGCAGTCCTTCAAACTTCAATTATTGCCTGATTTTAAGTGAGAGACTTTGAGAATTAAACTAGACTCCTGCAGAAGCACTTTGGAAAGGATTTTCCTAGCATGGACAGTGAATAACAGAACTGGAAAATAATGAAATTATGACCCCATTGTTCATTGTATGCTTTGGACTGAAAGTGGTTTGGGTACAAAGGAAATGTAACTGACCTAAGTCTCCATTGCTCTACACTTACTGCAAAGCCTATAGTTATGGATAGAGAGCATTAAGCATTAGCTTTGCACATGCAGAAATATATCTTTAAGACAGAAGGCACCTGTTTATAGGTTAAATTTTTGTCAGATCAGTGCCTGTGTAATGGAAGATGGATACAACACACTTCTTTCTGCAGTCCATAATAGGGAGTCTATCCACCACACCTAGGAGAACACAGGTCTCTTCTGAACTTTCCTATTATATTAGCTCACACCTTTTCTCAACATAAAAAGCCTGAGGTTGGTGGTGGAATAGCTGGTTGAGGGCTCAGAAACTTTTATTCAGTCTCCTTGGGCTGGAGATGAACTCTTTCCCCAGAAAGTGTTTTCAGCCCAGATCTGTTGTGCAGAGGAGCACCAGGAGAATACGCATGAGAAACAAGTACTTGTTCCTTCACTTTCCATCATTTTTGCAGCTTTTTAAACACAGAACACTTCTCTATGTTAGTAAAAATAATCTATACTCCACTGAAAGATGCACAGAGAGTGGAGGAACCCTGTCTCTTTATTCTGTAAGTTCCTGTTCCCAGACCCTTCCCCACTGCCCATCTGCCCCTAATCAGATGCCCTGCCTTCACACCCAGGTCCTGCCCGTCCTCACTCCACCAACAACTGGGACTTTCAGAAAGAAGAGTTCTGTATCAGCAGTTACTCTTGTGGAATACATTAACAGACACAATATGAAATGGAAAAATAAAATATTAAATATCTACCCAGCAAGCTTATGTTTTATAGGCTGCATTGTGAATGAAGACATACTTTTAAATAAATGCCATATTGATCATCTGGAGTTTGTCTGTATCAGGAACACATGAGGAACAACTACTGGGCCGTTACACCTTAGGGTTGCAGAATCACCCTTCAGTGTCTCACTCCACATACACTGTCTGCTGTGCCTAGAACCACCTCTTTTTATTGTCTTGAATCTGGCTGTAGCTTTGACATTAGAAACGGTAGTAGTCAACATTGTCTCACCACAATAATTCCAAGCTTGGAAAACAGACAACTTAGAGGGCATAAAATGGGCAAAAATTATTTGTGGAAAAAATTATTGTGATGAGACAATGTTTACCATTACCATTTCTAATGTCAAAGCTACAGCCAGATTCAAGACATTGAAGGGTTGCAGGATCACCCTTCAGTGTCTCACTCCACATACGCTCTCTGCTGTGCCTAGAACCACCTCTTTTTACTGTCTTGAATCTGTCTGTTTTCCAAGCTGAAGTTCTGTCACGTCAAACAGGAGTTCTTCCAGACCTTGATTAACCTTGCCACCTTTTTTTAAAGATTTTCCAGTTCTTATTTACCCTTTCTGTTATTATAGGACCAGAATTACATGCCCTAATCCATGCCTGGATGATCCAAAGATTTAGGCAGTGTCACAGTGTTCTTAACTGATTTGCTCTTGTTTCTTTCCCAGTAATTTCAAATATTTAATTTGCCTCCTTCCCTAGTACTGGGTTGGTCTGTATATGAACTACCTATCATAACACCAAACTCTTAATCCTGAGTGACAGAAGTCAGTTTAAGTAAAGCATTTCAACACTCCTGCAGCTAAAACATAACAAGAAAATCAAAATTCCCACTGACATAGTAACAGTAACCCTGAAAGCTACCATTCCTTCTGGTTTCAAAATAACACATAATTTGTCCTGTCTATTCCTTGATTTTACCAGCAGGTGGCGTAGGGCTCCTTTTCCTATAAACCAAGAACTCGAGGCTCCACACTTCTCGTTCTACCTGCAGAAAACAGTGTAGCGGAATCTCACTAAAAGCTTGGCATAACTAGGATACTGAAATGATAACATTTTACCAACAGAAATTGGTACCTTTTTCTCATTGTACAAAAGAGCTCTTCTTGCGCAAACAAATTCTAGAGTAACAAGTTCTCCAGAGAATAAAAGTTCTCCTTTTGGAATGAAGTTATCTAAACAGAGAAATCTTACTATTTACACTTAAATGGAGACCTTACATTTTTTATCTTTCTGTTGCAGACATCACCTTAAATAAGCACTAAGAAAATCCCTTACATAGATATTCTGGAATTAAGCTTGAAATTTTTTTACTCCCAAAGCCAGATAGAAAGTATTAAGACCATACTTCACAAATCATTATCATTTCTTACTATTTAATATATTAATATGTTTGACCACAGTGAAGAAGCAGAAGGCAGATCAGCTAGCTGAAAGAATATATTCAATAAAATGAGAATTATTATATTATTCCATTGGTTACATCCCTTTTTTTAAACAAGTCTTTTTCATAGTAAGCTTCTGGGGTATGGAGGATTCTGACAGGTGATTGAGATGGTTTAATACAGGAATTCTCTTCCCTCTTTCAATGGCAGCAGAAGACGACACCGTGTGGCTGCCCTTAGCCTCTGCAACTCACATCCTGGCAGGTCATCACAGTCCTATTTCCATCAATGGCTTACGTTATGATGCCCAGACAGGACACTTTGGTATCTAGGCTGACTTCCTGTCATGACTGCTGCACTGTCTTTCCCACCTTGCCAATCCAGAAGCAGCCAGAAGTGCTGGAGCGTATTTACCTCTATCTGATGCTGCTTCTCAGACATCCTTGCCACAACTGTCAATGCCTCAAGGCTGTGACACACAGCACAGAGACAGGCATCGGCACAACATAGTCATTTCTGGCTGGGACAACTAAGGCCCAAACGTCTTAAAATTTCACCCATAAGACTTACCAGAGATACATCAGACTTGAAAGACAGAAGAGAGAGGAACAGAAAATAAATTCAAGTTGTACATTCCACTATCTGTCCCTTGAATAGGCAAGATATGGTGCCCTCAACTCTCTTGTCCAGATCACTGATAAAGAACTGCTTGTGACGAGCTGCCAACTGGATTTAACTCCATTCACCTCAACTCTTTGGGCCTGGCCATCCAGCCAGTGTTTTACACAACAAAGAATATGCCTGCCCAAGTCATGACCAGCCAGTTTCTCCAGGAGAATGCTGTGGGAAACAATGTCAAAGGCTTTACTAAAGTCTAGGTTGACAGTATCCACAGCCTTTCCCTCACCCGCTAAGCAGGTCATCTTGTCCTAGAAGGAGATCAGGTTACTCAAGCAAGACCTGACTTTCATAGACCTATGCTGACTGAGCTTGATCACCTGGTTTCCCTGTATGTGCCATGTGATGGCACCAAGGTCAGATTGACAGGCCTGTAGTTCCCTGGATCTTCCTTCTGGCCCTTCTTGTAGATGGGCATCACATTTGCTAATCTCCAGTCAACTCGAACCTCATGGTTGGAAATCAATTCCTTTTTAACTGATGGAGAGTGGTGTGGTGAGCACTACTGCCAGATCCCTCAATGCCACTAGGTGGTTCCCATCTGGCCCCATAGACTTGTGTGTGCCTATAGTAGTGTAGTTAGTAGCTACTACTAGTTAGTAGTTCACTAATCAAATCCACTTGGATTGTGGGAGGTCCATTCTGCTCCCCATCCAATAAAAGGTGGAGGTTCTCCTTAGTCTTCCCTTTGCTGTTAGTGTATTTCTAGAAACATTTTTCAATTGTCTTTTATGGCAATAGACAGATGAAATTCTAATTTGGTTTTGGCCCTTCTAATTTTCTCCCTGAACAACCTTAAGATATCCTCATACTCTTCCTGAGTTGTCTGTCTATTCTTCCAATGGTGGTAAACGCTCTTTTTTCCCCCTGACTCCCAGCCAAAGTTCCCTGTTCAGGCAGGCTGGTTTTCTTCCTGCCTGCTCATTTTATGGCACATGGGGACAGCCTGCTACTGCACCTTTAAAATCTCCTTCTTGCAGAATGTCCAGTTTTCTTGGACTCCTTTGCCCTTCATGACTGCCTCCCAAAGGATTCTGTCAACCAGTTTCCTAAACAGGCCAAAGTCTGCCCTCCAGAAGTTCAAGGTAGCAGTTCTGCTGATCCAAAGCTTAAAAAACTTTTAACTCCCAAGTTAAAAAACCACAAGGAGTGGACCAGGGCAGTGAAGTCCCTCCCACTGTATGTGAAAGTCAGGTTCGTGACCTCCTGAGGAACCTGAGCATACATAAGTCTATGGGACCTGATGAGATGCACCCCAGAGTCCTAAAAAAATTGGCTGATGTAGTCACCAAGCCACTCTCAATAATATTTGAGAAGTCCTGGCAGGTGAAGTCCCTAGTGACTGGAAGAAGGGGCCCAGGTGAACCTCATGAGTTTCAACAAGACCAAGTGCAGGGTCCTACACCCCCACTATCAATACAGGCTAGGGGATGAGAAGATAGAGAGCAGCCCTGCAGAAANAACCATTCTATGATTCTACGATCCTCTCTCCTTACTTTTCCAAGAATTGTAATCTTTATCATTTTGTGGTCACTATGCTCAAGCAGCCTCCAACTATCATATCCCTTGCAAGTCCTTCTGTATTCACAAACAGAGAAGCAGGTTGTCACCTTCCCTAGTTGGCTCAGTCACCAGCTGTGTCAGAAAGTTGTTTTCCACCCATTCCAGGACCTTCCTACTCTGTTTCCTCTCTACTGTGTTGTAATTTCTCTAGATATCTGGTAATTTGAAGTCCCCCATGATAACAAGATCTAATGACTGGGAGACTTTTCCCAGCTGCTTATAGAATACATCGTCTGCCTCTTCATGTCAAATATGAGCTTGGTTATGAGGCACAGAGACTGCTTAGTAGCTGCCATACAGATACTCCTGGTTCTCAGAATCCACAGTCAAAACCCACTCTGCCCAGAAACTATCATAATCATCTGTTTTTTTAAGAGATTACTGATTCTCTGCTTGAAATGAGTGTGCATACATGTAAAAAGTCTGCTATTTTTGTTGTACTGAATCTACTGAAATAATTGGCACAGTACTGGCTTACATCTGCATGAATTCCTATTTCCTTGAAATAGTAGCAGCAATCAAGGACTGAATATATGACATAGCTGTGAAGAGAAGAGTGGTGTGGCCATTCAAGGGCAAGTTCTCCACATACTAGGGTTGAGGCTCAAAACATATAGCTGGGAATAAGAAAGTTCAAAGTGCTGGTAGCATCCAAATAGCAGGGCTTATGTGAGCAGCTGGTGTTTCTGTGATCATCTGATTGCCTTGTGTCCTTTGGCATTGAGTCATCCCCTCTTCATACAGATGAAAGGTAAAATGTATTGGACAAATACTGCATTAGCCCTGCAATCTGTGGTTTGTGACAGCATACTACATGGACTCTGCCATGGGGCAAAGCAAACAGAGCTTTACTGACAGAAGCTATCCCATCATCAAAACAGAGTCCCAGTGGACCATAAACAAAGTGAGATACAACAAATTTATTGTCTTCTTCATGGCTTGGAGGCTATCAGGAGAAGTCTGGCACTGAGGTCTGCTGGGACACAGTTAGGCTGCCTTTCAGGGACACAGCCCAGCAGGTCCATCCTCCCTCACAGGGTTTCTTATTTGAGATGCACTCTCTTTATGTAGGTCCTTTGCCTCAGAGCTTCCTGTAAGCATGTCAGGTCAGGGCTAACAGATCTGCAGTAGATCATTTATCTTGGATATTTACGATAGAAGGCTCACATACTCTACTGTAAGCTGTATTACCCCCTTCTGCTGACTGTCACTGTAGAAAGTCAGATCAATAACACTTAGTAGGATATAAAGAAGCTCTAGTTCTCTTTCAGGGCTTAGTTTGGATCCAGATCTCCCATAGAGTGAGAGAATGCACATGTGGGATTAAGCTGTTGTAATCAGAACTGGTTTTGTTGTAGTGGAATATTGAAGAATGTTAATAAAATCGCCTCCAGATGAATGAAAGACATCACAAAATACATGTATTTACCACAGATAGAATGAAAATTTTAGCTTAAGTCTATCAGAATCCTTAATTTCCTTCTTTACCATTAATACAATTAGATAGTATGAAGAGTATAGATCCCTGTCACATAAACAGTTAAGACAAACAAAAGCAACAAGTGTAAATGATGCAAGGCAAACCAATGCAATTACATTTTCTTGGAATTACGACAAAATATCCTCTCTCTCTATAAAAACATTGCAGAATTATTCAGTTCCTGAAGAACATCATCAGGACCATGCTGAGAGTAGCATCAGCGAGGTATGTTCCATCCCCAGGCCCTATGGATCTCCATACTGTGAACTATAGGCATTTTTAGGTCTTATGCATATGTATGGCACAAAACTAATATGCTTCCTGTCCTCCACATATCCTCTTCATCCCGAGAGATTTGGGATGATCTCTCTTCCCACTCCAGGTGTCTATCACAGCTCCTGCCAACCTGGCAGTCTGAAATGTAAAGCTCCTCCAACTGGAGGACAACTGTGGTGATGCCCCACATCATGCCTCCCAAGTCCATCCAGCACTCAGAGGTGCCCTGTTTGATGGTTTTGGTAGGAGCAGTCACTCCTCACACTCCAGAGTGAAAACTCCCAGTGCACCTCTCCTCCTGCAGTTCCTAGCCTTCACTCAAAAGCAAAGCCCTGGACGGTAGATGGGGCAGGAAGTTGCTCCATGTGTTATTTCCCAAAGCCTCTGCTCTGTCATAGCAACCATGAAATTTTTCCTAATATCTTTCTCTGTAGCAATAGGCTGAGAACCTGTTTGTCTGCCAGCCCACTCTGATAAAAATCTCACCATTATACCTTCTAATCAGTACCAGTGAACAGATTTATCAGGGTGAAATCTTACTGGAGCTGCTCCCAGTTCTTATTGAGTTTGTGCAGCCATCACAGAGCAGGCTGCCTCACACCACAGCAAGTTATCACTGATCTCAAGTCTGTAAAAGCTGCTGCTTTGCACAAGAGCATGCTATCTCCCAATCCACAGAATGATGGTATCTTGCCCCAGCAGAAGCAATAGCTCAGGGCTTGCAGTGAGTTTGTGCTGCTAGGAGCAAAGATTTGCTTTGTCAGAGCAAAGATTTGCTTTGTCTAAGCAAAACTTAAACAGATATATTCTTCGCTGGGTAAGAAACTGGCTGGCTGGTTGAGCCCAGAGAGTTGTGATGAATGGAGTTAAATCCAGTTGGCAGTAAGTCACGAGTGGTGTTCCTCAGGGCTCAGTTTTGGGGCCATTCCTGTTTAACCTCTTTATTGATGACCTGGACAAGGGGACCAAGTGCACCCTCAGTGAGCTTGCAGATGACACCAAGTTGGACAGGAGTGTTGATCTGCTTGAGGGTAGGAAGGTTCTGCAGAGGGTTCTAGACAGCCCGGATTGATGAGCTGAGGTCAATGGGATGAGGTTCAGAAAGGCCAAGTGCCTAGTCCTGCTCGGTCCACAACAGCCCCATCTGATTCTACAAGCTTGGAGAAGAGTGGATGGAAACCAGTCCAGAGGAAATGAACTTATGAATGCTTGTCAACAGCCATCTGAACAGGAGCCAGCAGTGTGCCCAGGTGGCCAAGAAAGCTGACAGCATCCTGACTTATATCCAAACTACTGTGGCCAGCAGGATAAAGGAGGTGATTGTTCCCTTGTACTCGGCAGTGGTGAGGCCACACCTCAAATACTGTGTTCAGTTTTGGGCTCCTCGCTGCAAGAAAGGCATTGAGTTGTAATGGCAGTGAAGATGGTGAAGGGTCTAGAACATAAGTCTTACAAAGAGCAGCTGAGGGAACTGGGATTGTTTAGTCTGGAGAAGAGAAGGCTAAGGGAAGACCTTGCTCTCTGCAACTATCTGAAAGGAGGTTGTAGTGATGTTGGGCCAGATCTCTTCTCCCCAGTGGCTAGCTGTAAGACAAGAGAAAATTGAGCAATGTAGATTCAGGAGCACCATCTTCCCAGGGAGAGGAATTAAGTTCCACTTTCAAAAAATTCATCCAAGGTCAATATGCAATGGCACAACTCAAGGCAGTGCAGTGAGAGAGCAGCTCTCAAAGCAGGAGTCAGCCTCTCCTTGAGACAGCAGCTGCGTGATAAAGGGTTTGCTATAGAGTTCAACAAGGCTGAGCAGTGGGCCCTGGTGCTCCACTGAAGTAAGAGTGAGTGGTCTGCAGAGCCACAACAGCAAAAGAGTACTTGAAAACAGGTTTTATTCAAGTATGCACCTAAGGATAGAATGCAAACAATTTCCATCTCAATACGAGAAAAATTGGAATCATAACAACCTTTTATTAAACATATTTTACAGACCCTTTGCTACGTTAATAAGTATGACTGAAAGTTTCTGTTGATATAAAAAGTTTTATAGAATAAGAGTAAGAGACTGGAGTCAGTCCTTAAGTGATGGATTTAAATAACAATGCTTATTTTATTCATCAACCATAGCAATAATTCATGGATGACATCATTGCAGGACAATACTTTGACAGTTTATGCCTAATGTCATTGTCTGTCAGAGTTATTGACTTAGGGATTTTCTTCATTTTGTCAATTTTTTTAAGACATCTTAGGCAAAGAGTTGGAAGATGTGAGGAAGAACAGTTTGGCTGAGAGTAAACTACAATGGCACAGGCACCAAAGAGCTGTGTAAGGGCTCTTTAGGGACCAGCTCAGATGAATACTGACCATCATCCTGTCCTGGAGAAAACAGAATTGCAAGGGACTTATTATCTGTTGGGATAAAGCTTTTGATGAGTAATCCAGAACTGAAAGCAGTCTGGACAAAATCATTTAGCAGAGACAAATCACTTGTAGAAGTAACAGCAGACTTTACAAAAAAACTATCTTCCAAGGAAAACTTGGAAAATGTATTAACTAGAATTAGTCAACTGGGGAAAATGTTACATTTAAAAACAGTCAGGTGTTGGGGGTTTTTACAATTCTTCTTCTTGTAAATTTGATAAGGAAGCTCCTCATTTACTTCTGAATATCCCTCAGTCAGAGTGTTGTTAGTAGCACTAACTATTCCGCATGTGGGAACTCGTAGAATAACAGAATGCCAAATAATTCAGTAATTATTTCTTAGTAGGATCAACAATTTTCCCCATGAAAAGTGTAGTGCTGGTTTTTTTGTCAGAAATCAAGATAATGAAGGGCCTGTTGAATTTGATGGTAACAGAAGGAAGGTGAACTTTGCTAAGGATTATGGCTGTGGCTCCTGCAGCCTCAGTTCCAGCCTCATCAACTTCCAGCAAGGCCTTGTGAATTGCCTGCAGGGAAAAGGAGCATATGCTGTAATTCATATATGAGACAGCAAGCAGGAGTTGAAGATAAATTCTCTTCTTATGGAATTTTTGGTGAAGAAAGGAGTGGTAAAATCCAGTGGACTAAACTTCATTGTATGGTAAATCTCCAACAGCCTACAACAGGGATGTTTTATATGTCTGGACTGAACAGGGAGAGACAAAAATAAAAATGGACACACTGTAAATGTAGCGTCACCAGTGCTCAGTGGAGAGGGATAATAACAGTCCATGCACTAGCTGGTTTATTTTCTCAGATGGTTTGGACTTCCACTAACAACATTTTCTCTGTTATTCCAAGGTCAACAGAAATTTTGCTACTGAAAATTTAAAGTTTCCCAGAAATGTTGAGAATATGGCACAAATAAAATAATATAATATATAATATTATATAATATAGATAATATACTCCTCACTTATCATTTACTTGGCACAATGTCATATAAACAATCATATTCCAGTGCCGATACATAATATAAAATCTTGCCCAACTTTTCCATGTACTTAATATCTGACTTTTTATAGCAGATCCTCTCTGTAGAAAAGCACGATTACTACACAACCCCCTACATGTCACTGTGAATTTTACTTGCAATTTCAGTAGGGCACGGAGGGAAAGCAATAAAAAACCTGAAGTATAATTGATTAGAGTAACCAAACATCACCCCATCACCAGCTCAGTCTGCTCACGTACTTGTGAAACCCAAAGATCACGACTCCCGCTAATTCCTGACAGATCAGCATTGCCAGAGAATACTTCGGTAATGCCCATTTCCTTGAGCAGGCTTTTAACATCGTAAGACCCACTAATAGAAATCTTTGGCAACTGCAGATGTAATCTCCTGTTGAAAAGAGCAAACAAAAGAGCAATGAAGAATTGCAGCCTTGTTTCACCAGCAGGCTGGGTAGTGTGCAATTCAGTGACACTTAAAAGCATTCTTTTGATTGCTAATCTGTTTGATGATAGCATTTGTATTCCCAGAGCAATTTAGGCATCCAGAGAGATGCATCATCTTTTTGTACATACATTCTTTCTTTGATTTTGGAAAAAAAGAAACTGATTTCTTCGTTGTCAGTCTTTCATCCTAGTGCCATGTACACAGATAGCAGAGTTCTGCGGCTAGAAGGCCATAGTGAGTAAGCACACCAAGTGTGGAAAGTCTAAAAGAAGGGAGAAGATGGATAAAATCTAAGACAAAGTGAAGCAAATTAATTATGTTAGGATCATGAAAGAAGAGGTATGGAAACCAAAAGGTAGCCATGCAAGTCTTGAGGCAGTTGTTAACAGTGCTGTGTTCCCTTATTTCAGGTCAGAGAGTCCGTAGTTGCATATTATGCTCTCCTCTGACTAGTCTTGCAAATTGCTTAAAACTCCATTTTATGAAATCACGTCATTACATCTAGGAGAAGGCAATCTGAAACGAATGCTTTCTCTTAAAAATAATGATATATCTTCAAACACAGTAATCCATCTACCTAGAGTTACCTGGTCACATTACCTGGTCACAAGTTTCTTGTCCCATTTACAAACAGTTTCCTTGGAAAGAGCATCTTCCACTTGCTTCATCTTTCCATCATCAGGCAGAATGAGCAGTGCTCGTGCAGTGCCCTGGTAAGGCAGTTCTACCACCTCACAAGAGAGATCCTGGTCGTAGTAACTGTCATAGTTACTCTCACTTTGCATCATGTTGACTCTAATGGATGTATTGTTGTTCACAAAAAATTCATCCTCATATGTACGCAAAGGATCAAAAGATTTTGCCCACGCATCTAATGAGGGAAAAAAGAAGATGTTGCATTCAAACGTGAAGATCATGAAAAATAGCTAATACATATCCAACCAACTTAAATGTTAGGATGCTGGAAGGCTGTTTATGGGCAAGATGTCATCCAGAAGGACCCGGACAAGCTGCAGAGGTGGACCCAGGTGAACCTCATCAGCTTCAACAAGACCAAGTGCAGGGTCCTACACCTGGGTCGGAACAATCCCCACTATCAATACAGGCTAGGGGATGAGATGATGGAGAGCAGCCCTGCAGANGACCTCCAGAGGTCCCTTCCAACCCCAACCATTCTATGATTCTATGATAAATCACCTCAACCTCCAGCATAACACACAATAAAGCATTTTAGCTGTGCAGCATATTTAGCATAGTTAGCGTAAGACCTGTCTTGCTGAAAAACAGTCGAAGGTTGATAAAGACCAATTGAGAGTGTCTGCTTCTATTGTAGCCCTATGTCCTCATCACTCCATCACTTGTTCCTTTTATGGCATTTAAATTCAGCCATAGGACATTATTATGACTTCCCTACTAGGGTGTACCTGATGCAAGCTGACTGCGCTCAGCCTGCTGAGGTATAAATAAAGGATCCTAAGAACCCTAAGGGATTCAAGCACGGCTCCAGAAGCACAGATGAGATATATAACATTTTTCCAAATGTTATATCCCAATTTTTCATGCATCGTGTCTAGTAGATCCACTATAATACTGAGGACCTTGGAAGTTCAAGGATGTCAGTTCACTAATTTTGACTGCACATACAGTCAGCATAGAGATCTTGGAAATATCTTTAGTCATACCCTCAGAGCAGCGAGACTGCATGTAGTGGGACCCTGTCTATAAGGTGGTCCACTAGAATAGGTCATTTCTGTTCACAGCTTTCAGGTAAACCAGGCCAAAATCAAGCAATCAGTATTTCTCCACAGATACTCTGCTTTTGTCCAGATCCAATCTTTATACTTTGAAGGTCCTGAACAGTTTAGCTCTTTCCTAAACAATCATTCTGCCAATAAACAATCATGAGTTCACTACAGTTTTTTTTAAATCAAAATCATCTACTGGAAAATATTGTTAAATATCTTACCTTTAAAATGAATGTAGTTAACAAGAACCATTACAGTACTTGGATCGAGATGACCAATTAATTCAGGAATTTTCCCCTTGGTTTTCTCCTCAACATATGAATTGATTTGCTTCTGAGCTTCTTCTGGTTTATAGAAATTGCTAGCAAAAATGTCTGCATCATAAAATTGTTTGGTAATTTGTAAAAAGGTCTCCTGTGGTTCATACCCAATAGCTGTAAAAAGAGCATTCCCTTTATTTAATGTGATGTTAACATCAGGACAGTTAAGTACTGCTAAAACTTTATGAAAACTTTCATGTATATCACGTATGCGAGTCTCAGTCAGGCCATCAAAGCCTAGTCCTTCAAAAATCTGAGACAGGGTGGTTGACTTAGCACCAAGAGCCAGCATGGCAAATGCAGTGGAGATGCTCATGGGAGAAAAGAAAACATTCTTATCAGCTTGTGCTGACACAGCCTGTTTGTAAAATCTAAATACAAAATCTGCATAGTTAGAGACTTGCTTGTCACAGTTATGTGTTAACAAATTTTCTGTTCCATTGTGCAGAGTAGTTTTATTGACTTCATGGCAAATGTCTTCATGATGGCAAAGGGTTATGGCACAAAGAGCAGCAAGGAGTAAACACAGGCACAGCAGATACTTCATCTTCTTTTCAGATTATTCTGTCACAAAATAAACAGTCATTCGGTGTAGCAGACGGTAATGATGAGCTTGGCAGTAAGAAATAAGGAATAGTTTGTTATTGTAAATTTTATATAGTGCCACTGTAAATATGTAATGTACATAGGATATTTAAAGTGCTCAGGCACACAATATCAACTATCATTAATAGATTCAAATTAAAATGTCAGGAATAATAAAACCATAATATTCCATTGTAACTGCCCTGAAAGGGCAATTCTCGTCTTCATTTGCAATTTAAGTACAGAGCCAAAGTCCATAATAATCTCCATTAACAAGGACATTATCTTCTGTGGATTATTGTCTTCTATAGGGTACATCCAAACAAATAAGTTACCATAAGGGTGTGGGTTTCAAAGACACCAAATACCCTATAGTATCTGCCCAAAAGCAGTTTGGTAAATGTGAGGCCTCTCAGTGGATGTGGGATAAATTCCCTCACTCTCATCATGGTAGCATCACACAGTTACACAGCTGTCATGGGCTATATGGTGCTTGTTAAACTTACACTGCTGTTTACTTCATAGTTACTTAAATGGCCAGTCACTGGCCATAGCTGATAAGTGATGGGTGAAAGTCATCTACATAAACTTCAAGGCTAAATTCAAGGCAAAAGCCTGGAGCACCCTCTACCATGGCAGCAGAGCACTGAGATGTGGGCATAAAGACACATGGGCACACGTGGGCACAAAAAACTATACCAAATAATAAGGTATGTTTGGAATGAATGGACTCTCCTTTCAGAGAGTTGGAACAAGTGTTTGTAGCTTGTTAACCAGTGGTTTGCCCCTCAGAGAGTTAAACCCTCTGGGATGTGTGTCTCCCTCTAGAGATACAGGAAGGACTTGGGTCCAAGACCAAAAGAGGAGCACAGATCCTATTTGGAAATCAAAGGATGGTCAGATAATTTCCATTGGAGATTACACAATTCCTCATTGTTTGTTCTTCTGTTGCTGACACTACAATTCACATGAGCCTCCTGGCCTCCACAGGAGCTGGAACAAGTCTCTAGTTTACTGAATTCAGTTACCTGCTATACTACCCCCTTCAGAAACATTAACAAGCTGTCTATGAAAATAAGTTTTTGCCCTTGCAGCTTTTATGTGAAAACAATTCTAAAACTTTCCTGCTGTTGTGAATCCTCTTCTTCTAGTTTCCAGCCAACACAGCCTGTTTGTATCCATCTCTTTCAGGAATGCATTTTCCCATGACCTGCCAAGGTGAAGTTCTCTTGGTCCCATATTCAATCCCACATGTGAAAGAAAGATGACTGTATCTACTACCTAAACAAATTCAGATAGAGTTTCTGATGGCAGCCCAAGTCTCAGGATTCTTAGTGATTAACCAGTTGCTTTATTTTTTTTTTATTGATATGATGGTCTTTCTTGTTTTTATAGCAAACATATACACTAGGTGTGTGTTCTGACATTTGCTAGGATCTGAGCATGCTGAGTGCATCTGAGAGCAGACAGTGACTACTGCAGTAAGAAGCGCTAATGTTAAAGTGTAATTTCCTTACCAAAAGATGGAGTATGGCCCTGTATGGGAATATGAGTCAAGTATTTGCACCTCCTATAAGCAGAACTTTCCCTCTTCCTCACAGCCAAAAAAACCAAAACAATAAACAAAACCAAAACCCCAAACAAAACCATTGATGAACTGCAGGCACATGAAGAAATCACGTAGCACAGAGAGTTTCAAAAGTACTTGTTGTTCAGTGTTTCATAGATTGATTTTCTCTACTTATGTGAGACATTTCACACTTAAGTGAAAAAGAGGATAATTTTTTTCCATCTGATGCCTAAAGATTTAAGTGTGTTCCATAGTTTTTTAGGTCTTTTAGAATTATATGAAGTTTCCTGGATTGCTCACATATTGGCAGCCACTAGACCTGATCCTGAGGGACTATCTCAGACTTTCCCATGCCTCACCAAGGACATGATGTTTTGAAGAAGCCACCTGCAGATAGCCTGAAGACAAAACAGCAGAAGAGGGCCAAGCCCCGTGTTGGCCTTCTCTGAGGGGCCGAGCTGAAGACCACCGGGGGTGGCCCATTGGAAAACCTAGTGCCAGGGTTGGCTATAGATATCAATATGTTAATTACTAATAAAATGTATAAAAGGTGTAATCCCTTGGGGCAGGCGTGCATCCATGTTCAAAGATCTCGAAGGTGTGGAATTCCAATTAAAGTTAACTCTATCTTTCTCCATTAACTCTGTGCCAAGTGCCTATTTTCCAGAATTTTCGGTGTCACATCCATGACCACTTCCCATGTCCAAGCAGAGCTTAGTCTAAATTTCAAAGAATCACAGAGTATGTTTGTTCTGCAGCAAACTTATATTATGCATAACTTTATTTTTAACTTTTACTATAACAGATCAATTAAAAATCTTCTCTTAATATCACAGCTCTCTACAGAAATATTAAAGAAATGCTTCTACCAGAAGCTGGAAGACACTGAATAATGTCATCGAGTTTTCCCCACACACTTTTCCCTTCAAAGACGTTAATCACATTAATTTCAACATTTTGAAATTAGAAAATTTCAGCCACAAATTATTATTATTTTTTTTACCATTTCAAAGCTGAAGAAACTGGAAAGGCTTTATTAAATCTGGGCTGTATTTTTTATATGCGAATTGGAAATTCAGAAAATATTTCTCACCAAACCACAGATTAGTTTGTCCATGGGAATAAAAGGGGTAATTAAAGTTCAATTGTGGCCTTCCACCCACCCCCTACACTCATCCCAGTCCTAATTAGAGAGCCTGGCCTTAGCAATTCAGTGGTTGTTTTTTACATTAGTCACCAGAAGAGTTTATAAATTGGACCTTGTTATTTAGTCACTAGTGGGATTATCCTAATTTTGAGTCACTGTGAAGGCTGTTCCCAACCTAAAATGTGATGTCATCAGTATTATTCTTTAACAACTACTTAATAAATTCCCATGACTTCAAAGGTTATTTTATTCTTATTTCAGGTTAAGCATATTCCTCCAGAATAGCAAGTCCCACTAGTCCCTTGCATCTTTGCTTGATTAATATTTCATTGCAACATCTGCACACAATCAAGTCACAAGCAGATAAATGAAATTAACCTAATATGAAAATTCCACCAACCACAGAAAGCATCATTTGCAAGTCTCTAATAAAAATGCATATGCAGTACTTACAAAATCAGAAGCCCTGCTGCATTCAGCTGACCAGGCTGTTTTTCACACCGTTACTTATACTGCTACATCATCTGCTGCTGAATTTCCACTGTTAAAGATTAAACAGCTGTGATAAAGATTGGAGACAACAACAACAACAAAAAAAGGAAACAGAACAAATAGTGATGAAATAGGGTTTCTGAGGATCATCTCTGCAGTTCAGCCAATGAAGCTGACAATTTTCAGCCATATGAAGAGTAGCTGTGACTTTCTCTTTGTTGCCTCCGATGATGTGGAGGAGCTTAGCACAAACATTGTGCAATTAGGACCCTATTGGAAAACTGGAGGTTGTGCCTGGAGCCACTGGAAACAGATGTTAACTCTTGACACCAGAAGTCAGACTTCCGGTTCTGAAACACACACAGAGCTGACAACCACACATTGCAGCAGCTCAGTGCTCTTCCAAAGTCTGACCAGAGCTGATCTTCAGTCTGAATATGGACTCTGAACTAATTGCCTATACCTTCTCAATCTGATTGTAATTGTGTGCCCTTGAGAAGATATGTGATAGACTTGTTCCCCTGATGGGTTTCCTACTCTTCTGATGCTGTCCCTTCATAAATCTCGGTTCTGAGTGCATCTGAGCTGCTGCCTTGGGCAGGTGCTGGGAATACAAGTAGCAAGCTGTTTTCTGTACTCTCACATGTGCACATACTGCACATGTGCACCCACTTCTCCTTCTCCTTGTTCCCTCTCACACAAATTTAAATTGTTGGAATGAAGAAAAGTAATGATTGTTCCTATTGACTTTTTCCAACAGGAATAATAGGCTAGTAGATCAAGCTCACTGAATTATTCCAGTTAACAAACACCATGATTAGTAGTGACATGGAATATGGCATGAGCAGCAGATCTAGGGAGGTGATTCTGCCTCTCTACTCTGTGCTTGTGAGGCCCCATCTGGAGTACTGCATCCAGTTCTGGGCTCCTCAGCATAAAAAAGATGTGGCCCTATTGGAGCGAGTCCAGAGGAGGCCACAAAGATGATTAAAGGACTGGAGAACCTCCCCTATGAAGACAGGCTGAAAGTTTCGGGATTGTTCATCCTGGAAAAGAGAAGGCTTCGAGGGGATCTTATAGCAGTTTTCCAGTACCTAAAAGGGGATTGTAAGACAGAAGGGGAGAGACTTTTTAAGCAGTCAAACTGTGATAGGACAAGGGGAAATGGTTATAAGTTGAAGGAGGGGAAATTTAGATTGGAGATTATGAGATTGTTCTTTACCCGGAGAGTGGTTAGGCACTGGAACAGGTTGCCCAGAGAGGCTGTGGATGTCCCATCCCTGGCAGTGTTCAAGGCCAGGCTGGATGAGGCCCTGGGTGACCTGGTCTAGTGATTGGCATCCCTACTCAGTGCGGGGAGGTTGGAACTAGATGATCTTTAGGGTCCCTTCCAACCTGGCCATTCTATGATTCTGTGTTTCCCCATTAGTGACAACTCTTTTTCTGCTGTACTTGTTTACTCACGTGTAATTTTCTCATTATAAACAAAGGTAAATAGGGAGACAGAACAGAGAAAAACCTTGTCTTGACACTCCCCTTCTTATTTTTCCTCTTTATTTCTTTTTATCCTTTCCTTTTTACTTGTTACTTCTAATTCTGGGTGTAAAAGGTCACAAACACAGAGATTATTTTGCTCATCAAAGCCTAGGTGAATGATAGGTCATGGTGATCAAGGACAAACTGTGTTACAAAATGGTTATAAGCCTCTTGTTTTCTTTTTCATTTGTGAGGCCTTGTAATTACTGGCTTGTTTTTAATAATGTTAAGCTATACTTTAACAAGGCATTTCCCTAGCATTTCATTATAGCAGCAGCAACAAGGTGCTACATGAGCTTTAAACCAAAACAATGAAGAGATGCACACATACCAGGTGTACCATGCACTGCCACAAGCCATTTACAGTCTCACCTCTCTGCCGACCACACTTTCAACTCTAAAACTATGACATGAAGCCACATTGACCGATCTTGCTTCTCTACTACTTATTCTTAATAGGAATAAAAGTCCACAATACTGAAATAACCCAACAGATGTGGTTTATGCCTTCTTGTAATTAAAATAATGACAAAGTCCACATCTGCTGTGTACATTTTGTAGGTCAGTGTCTATACCACACCCCAACTCATATGTTGACGTCTTTAGAAGAAATAGACCCATATAATATTTGTACATTTACCAAAATCTTGCAAACAGCTTCCTACCAGTTTGTTTTATTTTGAATAAATCATTCTGAAGCAGGTTTAAAGAGATCTTAATTAACCAAAAGCTGCTATCTTTGATGACAACAGAACCATTCCATTTGTCCAGTGTTTTTGTTATGCTTTTACACTTTAGGTCAAGAAATTATAGGGTTTGTGTCAATTTAGCAACAAAATAGCTGTTCTGGGATTAAAGCTCAAAGACACACAGCGGTCATGCCATACTTTCAGTACTTCTTGGAAAATATCCTCCATTGTCCTGTCAGGAAGGTAAAATTTTTCAGTTTAGAAAGGAAACGTGAAACGGGAGTGAAATAGAGTCTATGTGTAATAAAGAGAACACTTATGAGGAGGAGGAAGTTCTGCTCACAGAACTGTTTTTCATTTCAACTAGCATTACTGATAATATGTATGAATTAAGCAGAGAACAGGGACTAGAAACACTAACANCAACCCCAACCATTCTATGATTCTATGATTCTCTTACCGCTGCTTCAGGTTTGCAGATATGACACAGGACCTATAGTAGCAGACTTAAGTCCTCCTGAAAAAGGACTAGGAGAGTAGGCAGATTGCTCTAACGTTAGAATACTTTATTTTGACCCTAGAACTTTTCAAAAGAAGGCCTTTTTCTTATTATTTCTGCATGTAACATCTTTACCATGGACTTTCTTTACACACGTGATTTTTTTCTATAATACAATATTTTCTATTAATAAAATAGCTTTCTGAGGTTTTGATATCTGAGTGATTTCCAGCAGAGATCTTGCAGAAGTATGCATTCCACTTCCTTTTCCTTCTAACTTCCAAAACAGTTGACAAAATAACTCTGTTGCAATCTCATTGACTATAAAGATCTCCATTAATATTTTCCATTGCCCAAATACTGTTCATAGTACTGAACTGAATTCAGGATGGGGTGGACTAAGGACTGATAGAACCACTAGGTTGAAAATTTAGGATATGTTGCTAGCTCTGTTGAGCAGCTCAGCTTTGACCTTGGAAACATCACAAACACTCTCTGAAAGGCTTCAGTTTTCTCATCTACGAGATAAAATGACATGTCTAGCTTCCTCATTGAGATACAGAGATATGAAAATAATAAGCATCGTTTCAGTTCTTTACTGGAAAATATAATGAAGATAGAATGATTTTTATCAGTTTGATACCATGACAACTCTCTTGGGAACAGTGATACACAATTTGAAAAACTGTAGTCTGTAGGATACAGCTTTATACAGCTTTAAAGTGAAATTGGAAATGTTCCTCAGTTGCTCTGGATTTTATAGAAAGTGTCTTCTTTCTTGGTGTTCTTAGTATTTGCATTCGAGAGGTGTTAGCTTCCTAGGTACATTACAGCATGTAGGGAAAGTTGATGAAGAACACATAAATTGCAAGTATTAACAATCTACATGTACCCCATGACACTGCTCAAGCCAAATCTTTCCCCAGATTTTTTTCTTTCATGTCTAGAAAATACAAATATCTATTGCTGGTATCTACAACACAAGAATCTTGTACTGGAAAATAGAGAAGGATAAGATCATTGTACTAACTAAAAAGTTTTTTTTAACCTTCTAGCCTGACACAAACATTGTGCCAGCAAGGATCATTTCACCAGACCTCTTCATCTATTGCCAGTGCATAGTTGTGCTTTTAAAATCATACTATTGACCTGTACTAAGGCACCTGAATCCCACTCTGACTGTTTAAACAAAGAAAGGAAGGATTATCATCCTCAGTGGATAGCTATAGGCAGACAGAAAGGTTAGTTTATACAAAGTGAACCTGTGACTGAGCTGGGAAGGGAAGCAAAAATTCCCAGGTCCCAGTCCAATGCTGTGTAATTGCTGGCCCATCCTTCTTTCCTAATAATGTGCTTATATTAAAGAATGAAAGAAAGAAATTAATCAATTAATTATGGGTTTCCACCAGCAATACAGTACTTAAAATTTTAATAAATGTGTATCTATACAACATGAAAATACACTTAACAAGAACCATCCCAATGAGTAATTCAAGACTTAAGCAACTAATATTATCTTGAAAGCCTTCATTAAAAAGTTCTTCTTCACCTTCCCATTTGGTCCACTGACCCTGCTATCTGAGACTATCTCATTTGAATTGCTTCCTTTACATCCTTTGTACTCTAGAGTGATAACAAATCAAGTGACTATGTTTAATCATGCAGCTGATCAAATAAGACTGATCAAAGTAGATTGAAGTAAACAGTAATGACATTATTCGGTGACTCAGAAGCTCAGCTGTCCAAGCACACAACATGGATTTTGGCTAATGCTCAAAGAAAGAATGCAGAAAGTGGTCTTGTAAGCCACAGAGGCAATTTACGTTGTTTATTACTCCTTGTCAGTCTCTTGACTCACAGAGAATAGCTCTCTTGAAAATGGGGGTACAACAGGAGTCCACCAGGGAACAAACACAGAAGGGATGCAGGTTTCAATTTGATTTTGAATTAGAGCAGACCAAGCTTTGTTCTGGGCACTGCTTTTAATTATGTTGGGAGATTATTCAGTCCAACACAGTATTGCTCTTGAAAATCTACTCTAGATCAACACACAGTGAAGTAAAAAAACAAACAAAACAAAACAAACAAACAAATAACAAACATTTTTCCATGTAATCAGCCATTAGACAAGCAACTCAAACCTGTTAGTTTTAACATAAAACTGTTGGAATGTGACTTTTTCAGTAGAGATCAAAACTTCCCTACCCCCACCCTAGGCAATAACCTGTCTAGTATTGGCTCTCAAGGACTGATATCTGATGTTCTTTTCCTACCTTTCTTCACATCACTCACAGTCACTTGCAGACCACTCTCACATCTGTGGCACACCATGCCTCTACTCCCTGCTGCTTTTATCAGCTTAGAGAGCGATATTTGACCCTATTGAAGAATAATGGAGGAAGGCATTCCCAAAGGAGTCAGAAAAAGATCCTTCATCAAAAGTCAATTTGGGGGATCAGGGAAAACCCAGACTGTTTTTCACAGAATACCCAGCTGATTTCTTCCATAATGCAGCAGAGCATTATGGGACTCTTAGAGCTGGGGTCTGCAAGAATGGGGCTCAGCCATAGAGAGCAAAAAGGTTAATCAGGTCACGAGAACTTCTAGGTGTTGATGTCCTGCTCTCAGGTTCATTGATCAGCCAGTGAGAGTACTTTTTTCCTTGATGGCGCAATGTTTTTGATTGAATGCTTTTGGTAGAACTTAGGTGGGTGGGGATTATGAGAACCAGTCTGAACTGGTCTCCAGCCTTTGTGAATGCTCCAGCTCTCAAACTAATGATGATTGAATTAATCTCTTAACAAACACGTTTGTTTTTCTAATTCGCCTCCACATTCATAATTGCTATAACTCCAAACCCAACACCCAAATATTATAGCACAGCATCTTCTGCTCTTTGGAGATCTCTGAACTATTGAGATCCCTCCTGAGGTAATATCTGAAGGGCAATGACTACAATATCCTGATCAGAAACAGAATCCTGCAAGCCAGGACTAAACCTAAAAGGATTCACTCTCTCCAAAGGAAGCATTTTTTACTAGCATATTCTGAACAAATTTCCCTTCATGGTTTACTGTAAAACTAATTATTCCTACTACTGCTCCAAAGCTAAACCATTTTCAGGAAAATTGTTGAGATTTTAACTTTTTGTCACAATCTGGAAAACTCAATATCTTGAGATTTCTCTTGGGAGAGAAATGTAATTTATTGGATGTTACAGTAATACCAATAGGGAATTTTCTAAAGGCTATTGTAGAACTGACTGAAAAGAAAGTAATTGCTTAAAGTTTAGATCAACACTTATTTCTTCAAGTCAGGATGGAAAAAACAACTGCATCTCTTGTAAGGGACCTGAACAATGCTCCTCATAGTTTTATTCTCATTCGTCTTTATTAATGTGTTGAAAATACATTTGTCTTATGCTGTAAGATCAAAGGTGTAGAGCAAAGATAGTTTAGAACTGGTACACTGAAAGCTAGTTAACATTAAAAAAATTAAATAGGAAAATTTGATATAAATCTGATAGGAACATTAAATATACATATTATATATAGATATAATTTTCTTAATAGAGAAATAATAGAACAAAACCCAGAAGCATTAAATAAGGAATATAGTAGATCTGGTCAGGGTCTTTGTGAAGGCACTCTAGAAAATAGTAAGGCAATCATATGGTTGTTAAAAGTATGATCAGTGATTGTAAAGAGACCAAAACTGCAAATAAGTATATACATGTAAATTTGCCTACTTCAATCATTCAAAGAAGTGATAAAAAGACCCTTCTAAACTGTATTTTAAAAAATGCATTTCTTCTTTTTATAATGAATGCTACTAAACTACTGAGTCATCTAAGATAGCTTTGATTTTTAGTTATTTCCTCCTGAACCCCTGAGCTGATAGAAGTGTTGCTCTTAATTGAGGAAATAAAAATGCTATCAACTTCCAGCCCCATACTCTTGTCTTAGGCACCCTCGAGCATAGCACAAATAAATAAACACTTAGGCTTTGGCTCTGAGTTGAGCCCAGGGATACATGGTATATGTACAGATAACATTATCCTATAAGCAATATAAAATGTCTACCCTTACTTTAGACTAAAGGTTTATTTATTTAGTTCACTATCCAGAGCTGCATGTAGGGTACACATGCCATGGCATGGGGGCAACCTGATGTTTTCTTTTTCTCTTCTTTTCTTCTTGCCTCCCACTGCTTGGCTTACTTTTTAACCAGCAAATAAGTGTGGAGATGACATATTCAGTAGCGATATAAAAGAAGAGCTTCTTCCCTTGTGTTCTTTGCTTAGTATTTATTGGCAGTGACTTTTCTCTGCCATTTTATCCCTCAGCTACTGAGTATCTCAAGTTCCCATGTGAACATGGGTTCACACCACAATTCATTAATATTCCTCATGGTATCTGATATCTCTGAATAACATATTTCTGAACTTAGTGCTTATAATAGGTCTTCTTTCCCTGCTAACTTAGTGGTTTGGTTTTTTTCTTTGTTTGGTTAGTTTTGGGTTTTTTTGAGGTCCTTCACTAAGGAATTGTTTTTTTTCTGAACTAGGTAACAAACGTCAGTGAACCCATTGCAATAGACATAGGTGTCAACTTTGAATATTTTGATAGAGGATTCTGGCTACTGCCACAAAAGACAATAAAAATGTTTCTAGATATACATTGGCAACAAAAGGAGGATGAAGAAAAACCTCCATCTTTTATTGGATGTGAGGGAAAATATAGTGAAAAAGATGAGGAAAAGGCTGAGGTACTTAATGCCTTCCTTGCCTTTTAATAGTAATAGTTTTTAATAGTATGAATGGTAACCCGTTGCGTACCCAGGTCCCTGAGCTAGAAGATGGGGTGGGGAGCAGAAGGACCCCCGCACATACCAAGTGAAAATGATTGGTGACCCAGCACACAACTATAGTCACACACAAGTCTATGGAGCCAGATAGGAACCACTCAGTGGTATTGAGGGACCTAGCAATAGTGCTCACCATGCCACTTTCCATCATTTATCAGCCATCTTGCCTAACTGGGGAGGTTAGCAAATGTGATGCCCATCTACAAGAAGGCCCAGAAGGAGAATCCAGGTAATTACAGGCCTGTCAATCTGACCTTGGTGCCAGGGAAGGTTATGGATCAAATATAAACTGAGAGCCATCACATGGCACATACCAGGTGATCAGGCCTAGCCAGTAGAGGTCTATGAAAGTCAGGCCCTGCTTGACTAACCTGATCTCCTTCTAGGACAAGATGACCTGCTTAGTGGTGAGGGAAAGGCTGTGGATACTGTCAACCTAGACTTTAGTAAAGCCTTAGATATTGTTTCCCACAGCATTCTCCTGGAGAAACTGGCTGGTCGTGGCTTGGACGGGGGTATTCTTTGCTGCATCAAACACTGGCTGGATGGCTGGGCCCAAAGAGTTGAGGTGAATGGAGTTAAATCCAGTTGGCAGCTCGTCACAAGTGGTGCTCCCCAAGGCTCAGTATTGGGGGCAGTTCTGTTTAACATCTTTAACAATCACCTGGGCAAGGGAATTGAGGGCACCTTCAGTAGAGTGCTTAAGGGTGGAAGGCTCTACAGAGGGATCAGGACAGGCTGGATCAATGGGTCAAGGGCAATTGTATGAGGTTCATCCTGCACTTGGGTCACAGTCACCCCATCTAACCCTACAGGCTTGGGGAAGAATGGCTGAAAAGCTGACCGGTGGAAATGGACCTGGGGATGTTGATTGACAGCCAGCATTTTGGCCAGGTGACCAAGAAGGCCAACTCACTACAAGAAAACCTTGACACGCGGGAGTGTATCCAGAGAATGGCAAGCAAGATGGTGAAGGGTCTAGAGCACAAGTCTTATAATCAGTAGCTAAGGGAAATGGGGTTGTTTAGCCTGGAGAAAAGGAGGTTCAGGGAAAACTCATTGCTCTTCTCAACTACCTGAAAGGAAGTTGTAACAAAGTGAGGGCCAGTCTCTTCTCACAGGTAACAAGTAATAGGACAAGAGGAAATAGCCTCAAATTGCACCAGGGGAGGTTTAGTTTGGTCATAAGGAAAATTTTTTTCACTGAAAGAATTGTCAAGCACTGGAACAGCTTGCCCAGGGCAGCAGCCGAGTCACTATTCCTGGAGATGCTAAAAGACATGTAGATGTGGCACTTCGGACCAAAGTTTAGTGGTGGACTTGGAAGTGTTAGATTAATGGTTGGAGTTGATGGTCTTAGAGGTTTTTTCCAACCTAAACAATTCTATGATTCTGTGAAAGTACTGTTAGTTCTTCAATATTTTTCATACCTAGCCATAAAACTACAAATTCTGCAGTTTCCAAAATACTGAAGTTGAACTAACTTTTCTGCAATTCACTTCATTTTCACTTGTGTCTTTTTTTAAAAACTTATGTCACATTTGTCACTTCTTATTACTCTTGTAGAGAGACCAGTCTAATTGATGCATCACAGTGGAAACCAACAATTTTTCCTCTTGAAAGAAGAGCTACTAAACAGTCCTGGTAACTTGTTGTTTTTTCCTTTGATTGTTTTATCTTAAAACCTCTTCTAATGTTAGTTCAACTTGAAACAGTTGCTCAGGCTCAACCACTGCAAAGGAAGAACACGTGCAATGGATTGAGCATTTCTGTTTTGTCAGTACTGCCCTTGAGCACTTCTTTTACCCTTTGAGCATCTACTGGCCCCTCAGACTCTCTGGTAGGTTTCTGATGTCTTTGGAAAAGAATATATTATTATATACTACGACTCCTGCAAGTTTTTTTCTTATAGTTTTTCCTCAAAGTCCTTGTTCTTTGGTGTTAAAATTTTAGTCTGAATGTTGTGGGATTGCTTTTATTGGCGGGGTAATTCCATGATTTGATCATGACTTCAATTTTGGGAAGTTTTTCCTCATAATTCTAATTCACTTTGCTATGTAAATATGCCTCTTTTTTTCCTTTCTGAAGTCAGGTTTTTTGGATATAAATAAAANTTTCACGAAGCCTAGCCATACAAAAATGCATTGCTAGACATTTTTACAGGAAAGCAAGCTGCAAAATCTGGTTATATCAGAGCACTGTGACCTACCATGGTTTGCAGTGCCTCCAGGTCAATATAAATTACAAATATCTGTAAGAACCTGTAGAAAAGCACTGTCTGTTAAGGTTTGCTATGGATCCAGTGACATATCAACAAAATAATTGAGTCCATCTAATTTTCAGTTTGGGAAATATTAAATTTATTCTTCCTTATTGCCTGATTTAAATGCTACAGAGATGTGTCTTTCTGCATCGTGATTTTAGTTTGGAAGTGAGTTCATCTACAAAAAGCTGATAGCTTCTAAGCACCTTTCTTGTTTTCCTTTCATAATCTGCAAAAAAGCATGATCTAGATGACCTGTATATTGTTTAAGGGGCAACATGAACCACAGCTCAAAACAATGCCAAGGCTGGTAACACAGGTATAGAGGGAGTCAAGAGAGAGCTTTGTAGAAGAGAGATAAGATGCACACACAAAGCTACACACTTCATAGAGTAGAAGCAGCATGCTGTCTCTAGCCTTCGAAATAAACATATCTGCCTCCAAGAAGTGCCTAACTTTCCCCAAAAGATCTCCTAACAGAGATAACTTGCTATGTGCTGAATAGGGATTTACTGTTCAGGCCAAAGGAACTGAGCTTTCTGAAGCTCCGTACTGACATTACCATGCTGATCTTATATATATGAGCAGTATAAGTTTGTTGATATCAGTCAAAAAAACATGCTTGGACAATATTTAAGTCTTAATTATGAATTATAAAAATAAAATAGCAAAATTAGAAACTTTTTAGTGTCATGTTTATTCATTGTTGTTCTTCTACCATAGTACATTTGTCTGCATATTTCAAGGCTGTACAAAGGCTGGTGTTAATGCTTAATATCTATTAACAGATTAACCCAGTTTAATTGATAATTTACCCCTTCTGCAACCAGAGATTAGATGTATACCATGAACATGAACAAAGAAATTAAATAATAATAGATGATGTGAAAAACAGAAGAGAAAACAGGTAGGAAAGTAAGCAAGAAAAAATATCAAAAAGCATGTGCATTATGAATATGACTTTTAGAACTCTGTATCTTAATAGTGAAAACAGACCTTTATAGTATTTTGGCAATATTAAACCATGAAGCAGAAGAAAGATAGAGTACCAATGTTGTATTACTGGACAGTCTGGGAACAGAAGGGGTTATGTCAAGGGACATGGTAAGTGTCACTGCTAGGGCATGGGTATCACTGATAGAGTGCTGATCCTACAACAATATTGGAATGCTGCTTACTACTGTGGGTAATCACCCAGAGCCAGACAGTAATGCTACAGGCACTGGTACCAGAAGCAGATCCCTTGTGTTTCCTGCTGCCTGGGGGCTTTTAGAAGCTTGTGCAGGCACAGGCTAGAAGTAATCTTCTGGCTGCTCTGAGCTTTATATCTGATTCACAACAGTCAACTCCAGGGCACTGAACTGCAGATACTTCATCTATTTCTTCTTCTTTTAGACCCAATTCTTAGGCCTTCTAATATTTGCTTTGGAATGAGTCCGGGCTGTTAACAGAAACAGTGGGCAGGTGAGGAGAATACCACATCTTCTTTGTGACCTCTTCGCAGCAGCATAGCTAGAACAACAGCTGAAAGGCAAGGATGTAATAATACTCACTGGACAACAATGGTACTATGCAAGGTAGTAAGCACTATACATGTTAAGATCTATGCTAGATATGAACTCCATGTAGATAGGAAAATGGGCACACGTTGTAAAGTGCTGTAAATTATCCCAACTTGTCAGTCAACGCACACAAAAAAAGGTGAGAATGCAGTTGTGATGGAAGAAGCAGGGTTATACAACCCTCTGCACCCACATGCTCCTCATCTTCCCTTCTAAAAAATGTACCTATGCTGTTAGTATCACGCAGGCCTATTTTATCCCAGATCTAATGACAGTTCTGCTGGAATGCAACCTCCTTTAAAAAACAAAACAAACAAAAAACCCAAAATAACAAAAAACACCTTAGAAAAATAAAAAACAAGGCCCCCAAGATTCCATGCAACTACAATAAACTGATGAAGAGTCTCATCTAAAAAAAAAACTAGTGAATAACAATCAGTTAAGAGGTGGAGAGCCCTCTGTAGCCATGTCATATTCATCCGGTCAAATACTTGATGTAACAGTGGTGATCACCACATACCTAATATGTACATCAACTTAATCTTTTTTCAGAGGGTTCACAACTTTTCCCATGAAGAGTAAGCTGTCCTTGTGACATATGACAAGTAAGAAGGGTCTGTTAAATGTAATGGTCACCGGAACCGACATCGGCACTATTTCCATGCCTGTGGCAGCTGCTGCTTCAGTGCCAGTCTCATCCACCTTTACCACAGCCTTATGAATAGCCTGTGAAGAAACAGACATGTTACAAGTCAAAGGGGTACAAAACCAGTCTCCTAAAGAAGAACTTCAGCTAAAAGTACCTGAAGTTGTTAGTGGTAAGAAACAAGTATCAGATGGATAGGTGCAAGCCCACTGCATAGACAGCAAAGTTGTAAAAAAAGCCAACAAAACAGAAAAAACAGTAAGCTATGTATGCTACAATCAGCATAGTTTTACTAGCCCCAGATCAAAAGTTCAGCCCCAGTGGAGGGGCATGTCCCTGCTACTGAAAACATTTGCTTTGCTACTTCTCTTATTCCCTGCTCCCACTTGCTCATATTTATGGAGCTGGAGTAAAGGTTAAAAGAGCAAGATCACATTTAACTGTTGGTTGAATAATTAACATGCAGATTAGCACAATGAATAGCATCTTGAAATTATGTTGCCCACGTTCCTTAATGTCTTGGAAACAAAAAAAAAAGATTATAGGAGAAGGGCCAGAAATGGAGGGCCAGAGCAGAGAAACATGTCAGTTTTACCTTTTAAAATAAAGACATTCACAGACCCTAATTCACTAACTTCCAGCTGAGGTCATGAGGGCGGTTGTTTTGCTCATATTAGAGAATGAAATTTGTACTGATTCTCAGCTTTAAATTCTAGGTTTATTGAAGTATAACTTACCTGCAGCTTTTGCCTTGTGCTGGCACTAATGAGAGTCATTGCTCAAAGGCTTGAAGCCAAACATTTTTAATAACTGAGTTTTCCTTTCCCCCAAACAGATTAAAAGCAAGAAGTGTTTTTCTTTTCCCCTCCTCTCCATAAAACAGAGGAAGTGATACACCCTACATCTCCTTACTTGCCCACAGGCAGGCTAAAGAAGGCAGACACGAACAGAAGCAGCAGTGTAAGGAGTTTAACAACGTACTGTAGGAGAGTACCAAGGTGTGGATAGATGATGATTTGGTCATATCTGTTTTATAAGGTTGTCCCATGTAGATCAAAAAGGCTCCTAGATCAAAACATTAGACTTGTAACCTGCTTCAATACAATTGCACTGACAGTGCAAGTAACATACGTGAAATATTCTGTATGCCAACAGCTGCCTTTTCACATGAAGCAAAGACTCTCTATACAAGTTTTGTATCACATATACTTCTTTTGTAAAGAAAGTGATATAAGTATCGGTAACTATGAGCAAATGCAAAAAGCAGTATGACTTACCTGGGAAACTCTGTGCTGGGGCTGCCCAGTGATTCCAGACAGGTCAGCCTTATCGGTGAATACATCCATGACACCCATTTTATATAATGTATCTTTTAGATCATATGTCCCATAAAGAGTGAATTTCGGAAGATACAAATTTACTGAGCTGCCAGAAAAGAAGTGCAAGAATAAGGTGAGACTTGTGATCAAATATCACATTATAACACAGACTCCCAAGAAAAAAAACTCATTTTGCATTCTTCCCAAAGGCATTTTGCTTGCAGGCTCTCTCTAGCTTACATGGGAGATATATAGTGACATTAATTTGGGGAGAAGAAAAGAAGATAATAACAATGTTGGAAGGCTGATTGAGAGGATAGGTTCATGTGGCTACTGTGATCAGACAGCGATCATTCAGCACAACAATACTGCTGTACCTCCCTAAGGAACTTCATCTGATATTTTCAGAAGTTAGTGATATTTTGTACATTCTTCTGGAAGCACCTTCATCATACCCCATTATGGAGGGTGCAGAGTATCCACCCAGTGTAACAGAAGTTAGTGAAAATGCTACCAGTAGGTTCTGTTTTCTGGTGAGAAAACAGGAAAACTGCCCAGGGTTCCAGGTCAGGGAGATTTGGAGCACTTAATGAAGCCAGCCAAAGTGCAAGTTATCCAGTGGACAAGTGCGAAGGAAAGGGCCCATATCTCCAGCACAGCACAGCATCTAATGCCAAGTCTGGTTAATACCAAAAAAAGACGGTGCTCATGGATTGACAATGGGTTGCTGATCTCTTACTTCTGCCTGCTTTCTGACTGTGCTGATTGGTGTCTCAAGCAAGGATGCAACTGTCATTAAATCATCTATCTTGCAGTTACATAAAGACACTCATTCACATGTCCCCACTTGCTTTCAATGTGCAGGAAAGGGAAAGCCGTAGGCAGATAGCAACAAGGTGACCAGGCAGGAAGCACAGGGATACACTTTCTAAATGAGAAAGTGATATTTTCTCCACAGTTCAGCCATTAAATAGATCTCAGCTGCTGTGCTGGCAATGCTTTGGCATTGTCCCCTGTTCAGCAGCCAACAGTAATGCAAAATATTCCCAGGTTTATAGCATGGTTTGGATTGGAAGGGATCTTTAGAGGTCATCTAGTCCAACCCCACTGCACTCAGCAACTAGATTAGGTTGCTCACAGTCCCTAACAACCTGACCTGAAAAGGTTCCAGTGATGGAGCAGTGACCACCTCTCTGGGCAACCTGGGCCAGTGTCTCACCACCTCAGTGTCAAAAATTTCCTTCTTATATTCAGTCTGAAACTCTCTCTTTTAGTTTAAAACCATCACCCCTTGTCCTGTCCCAAGAGGCCCTGCTACAAAGTCTGTCCCTATCTTTCTTATACACCCTTTAAACACTGAAAGGCTGCCCCAAAGTGTTTCTGCTCTCTGCAGCTTGAGTCAACATCAGTGTGCAGACAGAGAAACAAGAACGAATATAGCTTGTCCTTAAATCGTTCCATATCCTGTATCAAACCCATTTATTAAGACTTCCCAGGGACTCCAAATAATAGGAAAGGCAATCAGTTGCTTTGAAAACTAGAGGGAAAAGGAGGAGTTTGTGTTATCTTTTTTCAGGAGAAAGCTGCCATGATGAAAAATGGGGAGCTGCATGAAACAAGCTTGTCCTCAATAAGGATGCCTTTTTATATTAGAAGATTTACATCTCCTATTCATGGCTTTTAGGTAGATTATTTCTAGTTTGGGGAGGGGGAAGATGGAGAGAGAAAGAAATAAACCCCTCCAATAGTAATTAGTGTCTTTCTTGATGATTTTAAAGGTAATTGTGCTTCTTTGACAGAAATTATAAGTATCTTGATTCATTATCGTATTTTTCCTAAAGTGATTTTAGTCATAAACCACATCACTGTTCCCAGAAGCTTCAAACCTGTGAAGGTGCACAGAGATTTACATACTTTTTTCTGTCTTTTTGAAATTAAAAAAATAGATTCTTTATATAAAATTTAATAATGAATCAAAAGTTAAGCACATGATACTGGTTCTGGTATTCTGTATTTGGGTGTCATTTTTGTTTTGAGAATTGATTATCTATAACATGATTTTCAGACTTGTGAAGGTCTCTAATATGACACATCAGATTCATGAATGAAAACAAGGACTTGACTCTGTAAACATGTGCCCATGCTTGTACACATATTTTGTCCCACCAAAGGCTACTACTACACATGACACTAAAGAGAAGGAGTCTAAAGTTGTTTTTGGAAAGCATATAACCTTTCTGCCTTCTAATCTCAAAGTCACCTAGAAGCAAGTGCAGCTTACTCCAATTTTGCCTTCTTAAGTCTTCAGAGAGCCTGAACACAGTGACTCTGCAATGTGTCAACTGCAATGTACACTTATCATTGAGCTTTGTCCTCAGAATTGACAAATGAAAATGTCTACCCGTAATAGGCAGACAGGAAGCAAGAGACAACAAAAAAGGCTGAATTTACTTGTAAATAGCAGAAGGCAGAAGATCTCTCTCAAAAAGTGAGAAAAGATCTTAAGATAGAAAACAGGTGGCTATGGAGTGTAGAAGATGGAAAACAAAACAGGTAAATGGCAAAAGTCCTAAAGCTGTGAAGGTTTCCACTTTGTGCAGTACTGAATGTGAAAACACAGCAACACCACAGAGCCAGATATCAACTCTGGTCAGTGAGAATTCTTCTGTAGATTAAAACAGAACTAAAAAGATTATCCCAGTTCTGTGCCAGAGCCCAGCAGACTAGAAGTTGCTTGCCTACCATCTGAACCAAAAACTGCAGAATTTTACCTTTTTGAGACTAATGTCCTCCACCTTAACATATGTTCACAGGACAGTCTTCTCTCCAGCTTCTTCATTCTTCCTTGATCAGGCAGAATAAAAAATGCTGAGGCACCTCCTTTGTAATCCATTTGCACCACAGTGGAAGAGAGCTGTTCATCATAGCCATGTTTGAACAGGCCCATTCCAAACATCATTGGGACTTCCACAGCCATCTTCTCATTCACAAAGAATTTGCTCATTTTAGTGTACTTTGTATCAAATGGTTTTTCCCATTCAGCTTGAAATATAAGAGACAGAGTTACAGGATATTTTGAGAACACGAAAGCATAGGACACATTCACAAATAACAGTTACTGGTGCAGCTGGATTAGCTTCAAAGACAACTACTTTGCAAAGAGCCCTTGATTTTACTGAATACACAAAGTAATTCAATACCAACATACAGTATAGAGAGTGTGATGTAATAAACTCCTTCATATTGAAAAAAATAAACAAACCCCCAAATCAAATCAACAACAAAATATAAACTTTTGTACTGTCATCCTTACAATATTAACTTTCCAAAGGCTCCTCACTTAGTCACAGTGAAACAAACTTTCTACAGTGAAACTCTGAAAGACTCATCCTCAGTGGAAAGGAATTTCTAAACCAAATTCCAGCTGTCCATCTTACCCATTTCAGAGGCTGAGTAGGTAAAAATAAAAATAAAAAAAAAATAAAAAATAAAAGGAAAATCTGAGGAGGAGTGTGGTAGTGGTGTTGGGGGGTTTTGTTCTGTTTTGTTTTAAAGGAAGAGGTGTTCCGCTATAGTAAATTTTGCCTTCTAGAACAAAAGTAAGTTTTTATCAAATTTAGTGGACAAAAACAGAGCCATAATGCTAAGTGAAATAAGTACCATCATGAAACCCATGAAACAAGATGCAGTATCTTTTGACTTCTGATTTGTGTTTGCACAGTGATTACTAGACAACTTGGTACAAATGAAACAATTATTGTCTGCTCTTTCCACCATCTGTGAAATAAACAAAACCAACATTTATTTAATATTTGAAGTGAAATGAGAGTTAGTGAATGTCTTGGGCTCTGAAAATATAAATTGACAACTGCCAATACTCTGAAGTTCAGAAAAGTTTCTACTTTGTTTCTTCAGTAGCAATGACTTCTATTATCAGTTACGTAACAGGCAGGATTTCTGCCTTCATGTGCTTAAGGGAAAAAAAAAAAGCAGAATGAATGACAGAAACATGAATAACATAAGTCCTGAAACACTCCAACCACCTTTATCTAATGCTCAACTTACGGGAAATACCCACTGATTCCAGAAAGAGGTTTGCTTGATTAAAAATTGAATAGGATGTTTGGATTTAGCATACAGATTAGACACAGATGATATTTCCTAGTCCTTTCCTCCTCTTTCAGAGGAATAAGATCCATCCTCTTCACTCTCTTAGGAGGCTACCTTCTAGGGATGGCACCTTTCTTAAATGCTTCACAGTGTTGCAAGTGGGAAAATGAACCTCAAAGTATGATGCTTTGTGGTGCCCAGCTCGCCTAGGACATGCCAAGGAACTGGTGTGCTGTAGTAGAATAGTATGAATAGTATAGTATAGAATAGTATGCCTGTGGGTTAACAACCAGAAAAGTATTTCCAGAATTTTGTCCTTAGGGAAGGACTTCTATGCTATGCGGCACTGCGGGAAAGTGGGAGGAGAGTTGCCAGTACTGTGCAAAAAAGGTTATAATGCATAGAGAATGGAAAAGAGTCTAAAACTACAGCTTAGTTACGGAGATACCTGGGTTTTAGAGATCCTCTTCAAATTAATCCCATCTTCGAGATCAATTAGCATTAACCTACTCTCAATTTCAAGACAAAAATCTTTATTATTGCTATTAATGGGAGTCTTTAAAATTGAAGAGCTAAAACTGAATCTCTGTCATATTTGGAGCACCTGGGAAATCATTTCAGTAATAAGAATGAATATCTATTTTTAAACAAAACTTATTTTTAGCATATGTAAAAATTATCTGTAATATGAAGCTATACGTAATAAAAGGTTTCTCAAGGCCCCCATTGTGCAACTAAATTTATTCCTCCTTCTTCAAATGCCTTTCACTAAAAGAAAAATTGATGGCTTTTTTGCTGCTTTTGAAAGATGTTTCTGATGCTAAATAAAACTTATCTTGAAAACAGTGTTTCAGACAAAAAGTATTTGTGCAAGAGAATTAAGAAATATCAGTCATCTGTACTACAAACAGCTCTATTTACCTGTGGCCAAATTTTCACAGATTAACACAAGGGGAGGAGACACAGGTTAAACCAAACCAAACCAAACCAAAATAAAAATATGGGGTTTAATTACTTTTGGGGGAATCCTCATATTGGGGAGGAGAATGGAAGCATCCAGGTTAACAATTTTCAAAGACTGGCACTTCTTTTAAAATAACAGCATTTCTAATACATCATCTCTGTTTCAATTAAAAAAATTTAATTATATTTTTATCAGATTAATTATAGAATAATATTTTTCTGAGTACAATTTCTTTGTTTTCAGAATATGATCCAATGAGTAAGAGAGATGGTTTGAAAGAAGATGTAATATCTCTTATTGGACCACTGATTGACCCTTACAGCCTTGCTCTTCTTCTTATTGAGTCAGCAGTCTAAAAAGCTCTGGGAAAATCTGTAGACTATATCTAAGCAGTCTGCACAAGCTAATTAAAGAAACCAAACTTATTGTCATTAGGTTGTATTTGGTACAGGTGAGTCCATCTTTTCATTGGAAAATATAAGGATCTGAAAATTAAAAAAAAAAAATAGTTGAAAATCTATGCCTCCAGACACACCAGGACTACAGCCATACTGTCAGTAAAGGCACAGTTAGTAAAAAAGCAGGGGAAAAAAGAATGAGTGTGAAACTAAAGCTACTGTTACATGCTTAGCTTTGGATAAAAGAATATGCTTAGTAACAGCAAAACTATTGAGTAAACGTATTCTTTTAAGTAAGATGCTAAGTTTTACTTTAATAGTGTTCTTTAACTCTGAACTTGCTAAAGAAACAAAAGATACCAGCTGAAGTGATTTCAAATCAATATCTAACCAACAAACCATTTAAGAAAGTGTTTAAATGCCACTAGTTTGTACAGGACAAGATGCTCTAGTGAATGGAGATGCCTTCCTCAAAGTATATTTCACTTAATCTTCAGCAAGGAAGAAATGGGAAAAATTTCCATAAATTTTTGCTAATAGTTATCATCAGTGTCAAGAAGAATAGAACTTCCAATAGTTTTGTTTATAATTAAGTATAAGTGAGGACCAAAGGGAAACAAGATGTGCATCCATCTGCAAAACCATACTGCAAAAATAGGTGATGAAGCCCAAGTCTGAGCTGAGGAAATAAGGTATGAAGTAGGACAAGATGATATGTATACTTACCATTAAAATAAATATAGCTAATAAGGAGAACTTCAGTAAGTGGGTCAAGGTTGCTTATGAGATCCTTGATTTTCCCATTGGTTCTTCTTGCTACATATTCATTGATCTTTACCTGAGCTTGATCAGCCCTCTTAAAGTTCATAGGATAAACTTCTCCTTCATAGAATTTTCTGAGATTGTTTAAAAAATCATCTTGTGGCTTCAGTTGGTCAAGTACATACAGGACATTTCCCATATTCAGCTGTAATCCCTCATTCTTTCTGTTTACCATGCGTATGAGTTGGTGAAAACCTTCATGCACTTCGTTTTCAGAAGTCTCACTCGGGTTAAAGTTAAGGACCCTAAGAATCTGTGTCAGAGTGTCTGATCTGGCACCCAGAGTCAGCATTGCCAAGGCAGTAGAGATGCTCAAAGGAGAGAAGAATATATTCCCATTGTTTTTAAGAGTATAGATCTCTTTGTAGAAACAACATGCAAACCGACATATATTTTTCCCTACAGTCTGTTCAGCAATGTTTTGGTTTTCTTGGCCTCTTTGATTTTGGTTTCTTACACCTTGGTCATTACGTTGATAGCAATAACTGTTGGAATGAATCCCAACAATTAAAAGCCACAGGAAAAACAACATCTTCATGTTTCTATAACTCTGTAAAAGAAGAAAATAAAAATGACGTGTTGTTTTTTATCTTGTGTTTAGCAATAAGTCAATCCCTTCACTGTACAGAGCTGCCTTGGTACCAGAGATTCCAAGCCATTTGAATTCAGGGACACCAGCTTTCTATTTCAAGGAAGCAGACTCTTGAAAATTACTCAACCTACTGAAGAAATTATGAAAGAATAAAAATTAAAGTCAAAGAGGGATGACATAATACCAAAGACACTAATACCAAAGGTTAGGTTACAATGTCCTTTGAAACTGTTTTGTTTCCAGTGTTCTGTTTTTAATTTGGTTTTAAGTGATAGAAAGCTCTAAGTCAAAAGCACAGGTCTGTAGAGCAGAAGGTAAGAGAGTGAGTCAAGTCTAGTCAGTTAAATTTAACGAGATGAAAATCCAAGCAGAAGAAAGGCAGAATATTCCTCCATTGTGAGAATTAAAGTAGTAAACATTTTTGAATGGGCTGCATGTAAACATATAGGCAGGCACCAGAGAGAAATAAATGCAGTTGTTAATAAGAAAGTGATGAATATTTACAGTGACTCCATAGAGCTTGAAAAATTGAGCATCATTAAAAAAAACAACAAACAAACAACAAACTTCCATATAATTAACAAAAGAGAGAAATATGTTTTGAGCAATTAGGAAATTATCAAGACCCTGCAAATACATGGTTGCTAATTAAGAAAGGGAAAATGAGTATGTACACAGAACAAATGGAAACAATAGTGCTTGCTGCATGCAAAGGCAAGTCCAGCCCAGTGACTGAACCAAGTCACATAAAAATGAAATTAAAAAAAAAAGAGAGAGAAGTCTAGAGCAATCATTGTCTTTATCATCAGAAAGATAGCACAGGGTGATTTTGGCAAAGAAAGCTACAATGGCAAAAATTCAAGATAAAAGAGTGAATTATGGAGGAACAAAGATACTAAAAGATGTCAATAGAACGGGAAAGGTTTTTCCAGAGCAGCATGTAAACTATCCATTCCACATCCATGGCAATACTTTTAACTCTAGAAGTTAATTCTTTACCACATAGGTTCAATAACTTTTGTCAATATACAGAAAGAAGTAAAGATGTGAAATATCTGGAAATCCAGAAAATCCTCCTGTGATGTATGATCACTTTACCAACAGAATCCTTTATAAATAAAGTACTCTCTAGAGGAAAATGTAAGGATTTTCAAAGGGAAAAAAATATCATAGGTTTCTGGCTTGCAATAAGAAATGGTATTCAAATTATCATGCCTTGTAAAATCATTGAATCCTTATCAGCTCCAATCATGACCCCACATTCATGTTCTCCACTTTCCAATGTCTTGGTTCTCCAAAATGCAGTGAACTCAGAATGCTGATCTCTGCTTTAATATTACATGCTTTAAATATTCCTTAATTCATGCCCTTTGAATACTGTGGTTAAAGCAATGCTACTATCACTAGAAAGGGCCTGAATCCCATGACAAAACACTTTCAGATAGTTCACTTTCATGTCTAGAACACATTTAAACTTGAGCTCTTTGATTTGTATTTTACTTACTCCATCATCACTCTAATTCTTTAGGCTTTACTTTTATCCAGTTTCTTTTTTCCCAAACTCTCCAGAAGGTTTAGCGAGCATCCCTTAAGTCCCTATTTCCATTTTATTTCTTGCCTACGTTTGTTATTGTCATCCATTTACTTCATTTAACTCTATAAAACATTTAGAGATGCATTTTTCCTAAAGAAAATTATGCTATGCCAACATGCCTATCTCACAAAGAACTTACCATTTTATTTTAAAAACCAAAACCGTAATAAAATGATAAAAATCTTTAAACTGCAACTTGAATATGAACATGGTAATTTCTCAACAGATTATTCAGTTGATTATTCCTGATATAAGGTTTGACAATTTTTCTACAGAAAAAGGTTAATTACTTACAGTACAGTCAAAATGATTCTGTTGTATTCACTAGGTCTGTACAGGTCCTTGCTCAGTTGTTTATGCTGCTGAACACAAAGCAGGGTATCCTCTAGTAAAGGTTAAGATCATCTAAGGGCTGTGACTCATACATTGTAATTTTAGAGATTAAGTAGTGCAAACAATGTTGAAACTAGTTTTACTGGACACCTAACTTTGCTGAATATATGTTTCACACGTGACTTTTTATTATCCATGACTATCTGATTGCCCTGGTTAGATCCAAACAAATTTTCCTCAAACTGAACCTACTGTTTTTTAATGTGCATCTCAGTTACTCAAATCTACTATATTATGAACAAGAAAATAATCAGAAGTAACAACTACAGAGAAATAGCTCAAGCTCAATTTCCAGTGACTACAGCACTGCTGCCACTAAGGACAATCTGAATTTTTGTGACTTAGCCTTGTCTGCCGCACATCCACGCCCAGGCTTGACTGTCTCTAGGTGAAGCCAGTGATGATTCTAATAGGTGCAGGGCTTAAAACACTGTTTTGATACATTAGCAAATGCTGCCCTAAATGTGCCTGACTCTATACTCCCACACAGGGAATCCGCTGGCAGCAAGAGCTAAGATAGCGACTCCTGGGCCACTTGCATGGACCTGCACCCAGTTGAGAAGGAATGCACCTGGGATGCCATTGCACCCAGGTGATCCCAGTTACAAACATGGCCTGGGGACAGGGGGCGGAAGCCTAGGAACATGGGTGTTAAATAGAGCAACCCTTTAGATCAGCTTACTATCTTGTGATCTGGGATGTGGGGAGCAGGCCCCTCTGATCATGTGCCAAGTTCAGCTGGGTCAGATCAGACATCCTGTTATCCTTGTGCTCAGCTCTACTCACTGCAGTAAACTCCTGTGATTGCTGGAGCAAGCTGATGGGTGCAGAATGACAGAAGGATTGTAGAAAGTATATCTGGAGACCATGTAGTTCAAACCCTTGCTCAAAGCAGGGTCAGCCACAGTGAGTTGCTCAGATCAATGTCCAGACGGTTTTTGATTCCAATGGTGAAGACTCCACGATCTCTCTGGGCAACCTGTTTCAGCTTTTGATGACACTGACACTAAAAGAGATTTTCTCTGCATTTAAATGGAATTTCCTGTATTTTCATTTGTGATCATTGTCCCTTATCCTATGGATGCCACTGAGAAGAGACTATCCCTTTCTTACTCCTCTCATAAAAAATCAGGTCTTTAGACACATTAGCAAGATCCTCACAGGCCTTTTGTTCTCTGGGCTAAACAGTTCCAACTCTCTCAGCCTGCCTTCATAAATTAGATGCTGCAATCCCTCAGCTGTCCTTTTGGCACTTTACTGGAATCACTCCAGTATGCCCATGCCTTGCTTATAGAATCATAGAATCATAGAATGGTTAGGGTTGGAAGGGACCTCTGGAGGTCATCTGGTCCAACCCCCCTGCAGTGGGCAGGGACATCCCCAACTAGATCAGGTTGCCCAGAGCCCTGTCAAGCCTTGCCTTGAATGCCTCCAGGGATGGGGCCTCAACCACCTTGTATTGGGGCACTCAGCACTGGAGGCAGCTTTCTTGATATGTACACCAGGGATGAGTAGAGAAGAAGGATCACTTGCCTTGATGTGCGGGTGGTATTCTTAATCCAGCTCAAGATGATGTTGACTGTGTTTCTAAAAGGAGCTTGCTGCTAGCTCATGGTCAACTTGGTCTTCACCAGCAGCCCCAGACCCTCAAGCAGAGCATCTCATGTCTCCATTTCTAAAATAAGGAAAATATTTTCTCTCAATTTCCCTTCAAGATGCAAGCGTTCTGGGGGAGGTACCAACCCTTACTATACACAAAATAGATTGAGTGCTGATCTCAATGCTGTTTTTAAGCACAATTGAAATACTAACCACAACAGTAACTCAGCAACATTTTCTGGGAGGCGAAGATGCAACCAGTGAAAGTTGATGATTACGACCTATCAAGCAACTCAACAGACTGAAAAAAAACCAACCTCTTAAACAAGTTACTGCTGAACTAAAGCTTGAGAAATAGAAGGCTTTGAGGAAGTACACTGGACTCACATATAGTGTGTTCTTCATGCATAACACTCATCTGAAAGAGTACTGAGATATTATTTTCACCTGTTCTTGTATAAATAAGAGCCAAAAATCTCACTTAGGGCTAACTTTTAATAATAGGCTGAAGTTTTCATGGTCTATAAAAGCTGGTTTCTGATGAAGGAAGGAAGGAAGCCCAATTAAATACAGACGCCATGCTAATGACAAGGTGACGGAAGAATGACTAAGCTAGATTTGAACACACCTAGACCACACCTCAGGACACTTGAAGGAGAAAGCCTGCACTGAAAATGGAAAAGCCTTCCCTGCAATTGGAAAGAAAGAAGAGAAAATCAATACAGGATCAATTTATATGAATATTTTGAATCTCTAGACACTAGTATTAAAGAAAGTCCAAATTGTATTTTATGTATTTCTAGTGTCAAGCCATGAGAGGAAGGAATGTAAAGGAAAAGGTAACAGTTCCTGACCCAACTGTGTAATTTCTATATTTGATGAAAAATCCTCAACAACTATAAAAAAATCATTTATATCATAACTATAAGCAGAATACTAATTTACAAAAAATTCAGCCATTCTGTTCAATTTTTAAGGTTGGGATATTCCAGAGTAATGTTGCATGTGTGGAAGATATGATTGTGAGCAGGAAATTGCCTCACCTACCCTGGGGACTTTTCTGAAAGTTCCCATGGCTCTTAACACAGCTAGTACTGCATTGTTCATATATGCTTATGCCCCAGCTGGCAAAATTTAGGGTGAGTACATCTGCTTTGAGCAAAGAGGTTGAAAGATGTTGGTTTATGCAAGGTTCCTCTCTTTGCTCTACCCAGTAATCACTGGTGGCACAAGTAGGGAATTCTACTGCATAAACAAGGCCCCAGAGCCTCCTAGGCTGTGCTAAACCACAGATACCAGGTGTGTATATACCTTCAAAGAGATGGAAGAATCTCTTAATTTATTGTCTCATTGAAACTAAAGCACTTCCTCATGACCATAATTAAAAAGGGAGGCAACAAGGACTGGAAAACAAATTTATATTAAATTGTACTTTTCTGGAGCTGGCAGTACTTTCTCCTAAAATATAATAGAGTGTACAGGCTATGTAACCTGTCAGGTATCAACCGTCTGATTTAAGACACCTGTTTTCTGACGATTAAAAAAAAATCAGTCTTTTATAAATGTTTCAGGCATTGAAGAATTTCTCAGAAATTGTGGCTTGGTAGTTAGAGCAGTGTTAGAGATGACCTACAGAGATAGAAAGCACCAAGGCGTCTCTGTTTAGTTATGGGACTTTTCACAGTCCCTTTAGGCCTAGGATTTCATATCAGTAAATCTATTACACTACACCACAAACAGGTGGAAGAATTCACCAAACTGTCAATGACTGGCATAGCTTGAAGTGAGCTCTCATCTCCGGAACACATACAGCTATACAGTTTCTGCTCCCAAAACTATCTGAGGCATTTCTCCATCTGGGAACATCACCTTGACAGCATCATTTAGGCTATACTCTCACCAGCATGCAGTGCTTGAGTCCAATAGCATAGATGTGTCTGTATTAATTACATGAAAACAAAACCCAAGCAACTGACAAACAACATCCCCCAAAGGCTGAAGTGTTCTCTTCCTTCAATGTCTCATTTTTATTTCCGAAGATATTTCTCAATCTTTCAGTCCTTTCTCTCATCACACAACAGAACAGACAGCAGCTCTCACATCTTGGGATCTCAGCATCCTGGGCAATGATTCCCTTAACTTTCAATCTCCTCCTTTTCCAGAGCCCCCAGATTCAAAGTCACACTTTGTCTACATTCACTCTTCAAGGACCTGTGCTAGTCACAAGCAAATAAATACTCTTTACGCTTCAACATTTCCAAGATAAACTTAGTGGTACCTTACGTATCACTGGAAATGTATCACTGTATGTAAAGACAAAAGTCTCTTGTAACACCGCTACAAGCTTTTCTTGAATTAGGTCGCTATTCTCAAACCCATCAGTGTTTTGTCAGAAATGAGAACACCTTTCAGGAAAAGAGAGGAAGTGCCTGTGTCTTGGCAGCTCTTCTTCCTCCTGCCTAGCTGCCCATTTCTCCCTGGAGAGGGGATAGGGAAGGATCCCATTCAACTTTTCCTGACATCCCTTCTTCTTTAGAGGTTTCAACAGAGCCATACAGTCAGTATTCCTGAGACCTCTCTCCCTGTTTGGCTATTCTTACTTTCCTAGCCAGATGTAAGGGTGCCAGGTACCAGGAAATGAGGCAGAAAAAGTAAGTAAGAAATGTTAGATATGACAGGCCTCCTTTGTACAATACCTCTCCTATCGAGTCAGAGACCAAATCTCATACTCTTACACAACACTCTCCCATGAAATTCAGTGTCCTTCCAGCCTTCTCATGTCCCTTTAAATCCCTCACCCCATACCACAAGACCTCCAAGCACCAACACTGTTTTAGTCACCACCTCCTCAAACCACTCACTGCCAAGTCCCCATCAGCTCCGCTGACACCTTTTGTCCTCACCTCCAGCATCAACTTACTTTAACATCATTGTCACACAAAAGGGAGAGGGAGAGATGAGGACAAGAAGTAGGTAGCAGTTTGCCTCAAGAAAGCTGAAGAACCATCACACTGAAGAACTGGTATTAGTTCATTGCTCATGGCTTCTCCTCAAAGCCAAGGTAATTGTGAAATTGGCTCCCTTCCTTTTCTGCACATCATTCAGTTAAATACTACTTCCCTGCTACAAAAGAAAACTCCTTTCCTTTTTCTCTTACCAAGCTGTCTGTGAATCACTGTCCCACACTTCAGATCTTTTGCATTTTTAAAGGCTTGCCCTTGCACATATTCTTTGATCAGCCCTCAGTGAAATTTTACAGCTTTTAAGTTTCTGTCTGCTGAGAAGATCTGCATAATACTGTTTTCCTCTTAGCTTCAACAGTCTCATGGTCCCCAAACACTAACACCTTGATAGCAGACACCAGGGTTAGTTGCTTCCTACTGTCAGCACTTAGCACCAGCTTTTTACATTTTACATAATCAAGAAGGCAAAAACACTACAGAGAAGAAAATCTCCCTATATTCAAAACGAGATTCACAGCTGACCACAAAGTGAAAATTCTCAGTATTAAATTAATAAATGATACATAGACAATTATCCCAATAATGTCTTGATTCCTTTCTCTTACTTCCCTTCTCCAGGTTTGACTTCCTTTCTGAATGGTTTTTCCAAAATAAACAAAACAAAACAATTTTCCACAGATAGTCATACTAGTGGCAATCCCAAACTACAGTGCTCTTCCATGACACTGGAAACATGCACCACAAAAAAAAAAAAGGGTGTTTTCTCAGACACTAGTACTTTTTCATCAGTAAATCTCAAGGCACTTCATATCATCAAAGGACCATCAACAGGTGTTTTGGCAGTAGCTTGCTCTGTCAGCATGAACAACAGAAGCCAGGGAAAAGGATGACAGTCATCATATTGTTGAGCACCAATTATCTCAATACTCTGGAAAGAGGTGTAAGAATTTAGTTGCCAACTATTCTTCATTTTATGTATTTGAAGTTGTTTGATCCATCAGCACTTCTCATGGGAGCGGCAGGGTGTTGGGGGGAATCTTGGCAGATTAACCTAAACTACAACATAATACTATCTCAAACTGCTTCCACTAGACATGTAGTGATACCTCAGACATTATAAACTGAGGAGAGCAAGTAAGAAGCTGTGTCTCGGAAAGCAAGAAGTATTGTTCTTCATGTTGGACTGAAACATGGAAAGGAGACTTTTCACTGTAGGATCAAAGGGAAAACAAACCTAAGTAAAGAGCTGTGAGAAAATAGGTCTGAAAAACAAACTTTTTCATTTGGGGGCTAGGCTTAGAGATTGCTATGCTATGTGACAGATCACTGGGTGGTCTCAGGACTGAAAGCAAGACAACTGAGGCAGTGGTGTGATGCTGAAACTGTGCAGGCCTTTAAACATCTGGCTAATTATGCTGATGTGGCTATGCTACTGTGTCTGTCTAGCCGGACATCACTTTGCACAAATTGAACAAAAGCACTAACACTCTCATCCAAAAAAAAAAACAACCCTTCTTCGTGGAGTTCAACACATAACAAAGCTCAGAGAGAGACATCTGAATGAATTGAGAATTTGCCCTAAGTAGAAGTTGCAACACTGTCCTAAAGGAAGTGTTCTGTGGTCCACAATTAATCCTGTAGACAGTACGTTGTCTGCTCTGTCTTAGACATGCATGAGAATCCAGAGTACTACCACAATGGGAACTCCAATCAGAAACACACATCCTGTATCAGGTTGCCACACTACATGACTCTCCTGCTTCTGATACCTCATCTAGCTCATCCAGGGCTCCCTAATATATTTCTGCAAACAGTTCCTTTGAATAGAATAGATATACTGTGGGAAGTAAATGAATCTAGACTAGCTCATGATGCCTCCTGTGACAACCAGGCCAAGGCAACAGAGACGTTACAATACAAAAGAAGCAAATATGGAATTCGTTGTAAAACTTCAGAAGAATTTACAAGCCACAGAAGTTGTACAGCATAGTAAGGTATTTGCCTTTTCTGACTACTAATTCAAAGGATTTTTTCATAGAAACTCTAGACAATATTGCATCAGGAGACAAATTACTGATAATTGGAAAACAGAGAGATCATTACTCATTGTAAATTGGATCCTGATGCACAGACCCATGTGATGATTAAAACTCCAAAATTGCAACTAAAGAAAAACTTTGGGTGGTGGAAATGACACAACTGAAATTCAAAGTTTTTAGAAACAAGCTGATGCACACTGAGGAAATGTGTGAATTAGAGATATGGACAAATAAATTGAGGGGAAAAAAGTGTACTCCTTCCTGAAAGCAAGGTCTGTAAAAAATATATTATACTCTTGCTCTCTATTCCCAGGTCAATGAACTTACTGGAAAGGAAAATGAGACAAAACAACAGAGAAGAAACTTGGGCATATATCCTTCAGCAAAGTACTCCCTGAAATGCAGATTAGATCTGAGAGGTCAACTCGTAATGGGATATACTTTGGACTTAAATAGAGCACACTACATACTTCAGCAAGAAACAACTTCTTCGCTTCTGGGAAGCTGCGGGTGAAGATTTAGTCAGTGGTTGGAAACTCTTTTTTTTCCAAATTATTATTTTTACTCCTGTGAAATAACATTGGGGTGAAATATTACAGCTGCACATGTGGTTGTTTTTCTGGTCCATTGCACCAACCCATTGTTCAGGAGATATGGTGTTTCTAGCTATGATATTGCATTTATTTGAAGTTGTATTCAGAAGTCTAAACTCCATTATCTCAACTCAGACAGGATGAAAAGTTAAATTCTGATCTGGACTTTGCACTGTTTAGCAACGAGCAAACAAATGAGCAAAATGAGGTTTTATTTAATTTAGCAGGAAAAAATATCTGAATGCCTTTAATGTCTTTAAGCTAAAGTCAAGGGAACTGTAGGCCTGCACAACTCTAAAGAAATCAAATTGTTTATTAGGAATGCTGGGTGCATCCATTACTTCATGATCATGATGAAAATCACACTTATAAAAGTCATTAATGATCATAATGAGTACATATTCAGTGGTCCACAGAGATCAACATCCAAGGACAGATACACTTTCTGAGAACTAAATGCCTCCAAATTCTGAAAGACAAACAGAGGACATAGGATTTGCTGCTCTTACTGGAAAGGCTTCTGTTAGGCAATGTTGACAATAGCCCAAAGGAAAAGAGCTCTAGGACTTACTGTAATGACAATGGAAGAGGGAGCTACATGTCCAGAAGGCAAACGACCTCAGAGATGTACTGAACTTGGTTAGTCAGGGTAACTAGTAAACTGGTTCTGAATGACTGGAACTGTTTGCATGGCTAATATGTCTGAGGTGGGAAAAAAAAGTCTAGTGATGAAATTTGTACCTATAATGTCTTAACTTGGTGGACACAGAATATGTGGGGTGTATGCTTATAAATATGTTAAGGGTGAGTGTCAGGAGGAGAGAGCCAGGCTCTGCTCAATGGCATCCAATGGTAGGACAAGAGGGAATGGGAGCAAGTTGGACCACAGGAGGTTTAGTATTAACACGAGAAGGAACTTCTTTACAGTAAGGGTGACGGAGCACTGGAACAGGCTACCCAGGAGGCTGTGGAGTCTCCTTCTCTGGAGACATTGCAGAGCTGCCTGGACACATTCCTGTGTGAGCTCGTGTAGGGGAACCTGCTCTGGCAGGGGGGTTGGACTAGATGATCTTTCTAGGTCCCTTCCAACCCCTGACATACTGTGATACTGTGATACTGTATCACTCAAGCAGTGTGAGTTACAATTGTGGCACTAAATGAAAAGGGAATTACTTCCAGCATAACTGCCAAGTTCCACATACAGTACATCAAACCATGACAATGATGTATGCCCAATGACTCAGCTCTATTGTTCCAAAAATGCTTTCTTTGGCAGTGATCTATGAAAATTTTCAAAAGCTAAATATGCCTTTAGACCTATTTGGAAGCAGAGAGATTATAACAGCATTGATGCTGGGCATGGGAAAGCTGGGTGACTTAGGACATTCTCTAAAGATATGATGGCAGATCAGAGGCACAGCACAGCTGCTGTGCTTCCCGCTTCACTGATGGAAGGAGCATTCACTATCTCTTCTCTGGGCATATTCATTGCTCCACAAACAGCATACCCCTTTTTGGATCCTGCATCACTTCATCACGCTGGGCACATTTCTCTGTCACCTCCATCTGCCAAGAATGTGCCTGAGCAGCCCAGCAAGTGATCTTTCTGATGGAGTGGCATTTGGGACAAACCATCTCTCCACAGAAGAGATTAACACATGTAGATACCAGAAATGTCAATTTATAAGGAAAAATTCCAAAACATCACAAGCGGAGAGACATACCTTTTAGAGAAAGAAAACAAAATCAAGTAACTTTGTTTTCCTCAGGCAAGAGGAAACCGAAACAAGACCAAAACCTCCCACAGACACGTGTCCCTTCTACCTCTTCAATCAATGCACAAACCAGTCAATGAAGAATGTATACATTATAGATCTATGTATGTATGTATTCTAAAAGTTGCTTAGTAACGGGCTGTGGCCTGAAATGAAGGAAAAAGTCACCAGTTGCTCAAGCGCTGTTAAGTGAAGAGACACTCTACAATAGCTACTAAAGCAGGAGGAGCTTTAGCAACTGCAAGGCAGAAAAATATAAAAGAACTCGCATTTTGGACTCATCTGGTGGTGGCTGCTGCCTCCTGGAGATGGCCTCATCCAAGCAAGACAATGACAACAGAAGCCCTGCACCCTAATTTCAGCAGACTATGGATCAAGTCCCTGCTCGGCACCTGCTGTGCTCCCCAGGGATCCTCAACTATCTACAGGGCAAGCTGTAGACTCACAAGTGGTTCACACAACAGCAAAATGATGTTGAGCCTTTAGCTTTTGCCTCAGCTGTTCACAGCCTGGAGCAATCTCAAGACATTATCTCTGAACTCCTGCAAAATTGCAGCAGCCTGAAGAATGAAAGATGGGGCCTAATCAAAACATGGCTGAAGTCAGCAAAGAAAATGCTAACTGTTGCTGTTTCTTCAAGGCTTTTCAAGAGAATTAAGTTTCAATCTCTGAAATTTCCTTCATCTATCACAAACATTGTTTAAAATTCTACCCATTGCAATAGTTTGCTGAACTTCTGTGAATTACAACAGTTTACTGTAAGAAAAGCAAGGCTGGGAGTTCGTAGGTGTCAGATCCTCTCTGGTAAATCCTTGCATGCATTCTTAAGTCCTGCAGCTTACTGCAGAATCTACTTTTCTTTCATTAGGAGCAAGTCACCTTTCATTTACTGCAGGGTGGCATTGGTCACTCAAGCAAATATATATAGGACTGTGTCCAACAAGGTGGCTCTCATACTCCAGTGCAAACAAAAAAATATAGAAAAAAAGCAGACTGCAGTTCCTATGTTTGTTATGAGATCAGTTCCAGGATTATTGGTTTTGTTTTTATCAGCTCCTTGAGAAAATGGGTTGTATATTACACATTAAAAGGTATGGGAGTGCTATTTTTCACATGAAGTCATGATTAATTTATATCTTTAAATAACTCCAAGCATCAAAAGATACTTTGCTCCTTCCAGCTTCAAGGTACTTATCAGATGGATTTGGAAGCTTAGTGGGATTCTCCTTATAGCTCTTCTAAAAATGCCATTTCCATTTTTGCACTTTTCTGAAAGAAAACCTGTACCTGCCAAAGTACACATTCTCCAGACAGAACAACCATTGTCAGCAGTCTATGTAGTTTGGCTCAACATACAAACATTGATGGGAAATCATAAGGTAATATTTTCAGAAATTCCATAACGTTTTCAGAGCCTATGTCTCATTTTCACAAGTAAATGAAGCTGTAAGGAGAAAGACTTCCAAAAAGAATTTAGCATACAAAGAAATCTGTTTTCATCAGCATATACATGGGCTTGTAAATGACTTGAGCACTTCCTAAGCAAAGGGCAGTTACTTTTGTGTGTATGAACATTTTCAAAAATCTCTTGCTTGAAATGTTTTGAAGAATTGGATTCTCAAATATTAAAACATTTTTACTGAAATTTTGCTGTATCTTTCAGAAGTAAAGAAGAGCAAAGAAATAAAAAGACAAAGGAAACCTGAAATTAAGAATACAGATCTTGTAGTTAGATACCCACTGAGCATAGGTTTAATAATTAAGACACAGACAGAGGTATTTCAGCACTAAAAACTGCAAGTATGGATTTAATTTAATTTCTTATGTTATGTAGCTCTCCTATTTGTGGAACCAAGCAACACTGGGCAAATGGTATACATATATTTTAGGTGAAAACAAAGTAGAATCATTGAAAAGGTGAGTGACAGTAAGTTAGAGTGAATAACAAAAAAATAAGGAAACAGAAGATGGAGAGACAATGAGGAGGCAAGGGTCTTCTGAAAATGAGGTTAAATATATTAGCCACACTTCATACAATCAGTTTTATATCTATACAAAATAACATCAAATGATTCATAGCCCTGTTACTGTCTTTAAAACAATGTATGAAGGATAATATTAAATATCTTTGTCTTTCTACAATAACTGAATAAATCAATGTCTCTTAACCTCTGTGTAGAAAAATATTTCAGTAAAAAAGCCAACATAAAATACAGTTTGGCTAAACATCTCTTCCCAAAATACTCATGGTGGACATTTCACCTACAAAGGTGTTTCACAATAACAAATACCCTACACTAAACACAAATACAAATACACTATGCCTCTTAATAAGACAGTACTGAGTACTGGGTTGCAGGTAATACCCCTCTAAGCTCCCTTTCTGTTTGTGTACAACCTTTGCTATGGTAAATGTATACCACACAAACAAGTTGCTAAGAGATAACACAGATTGTGAAATTATGGTACATTTGAAGCAACTGCTTGGATGCCCATGTAATCTCACCCCCATTGAGTGTACTGTAGTTTGCACCTCAATGGATGGGTGGCAAAGGCCTTACATGTACCATAAAGAGAAGCCATTGGGTGGAGTAGGCAACATGCTGTAAATCCACACCCCAACTTGCCTCATGGTAATTTCTCCATACAGGTATCCCTCAGGTTGCCTAGAGATGGATATTCTTTCCCTCTTCAAAGAAAACAAGGAAACTCTACCTGATGAAAGACAAAATGAAATGTTTATGGACAGTGCAAGATACTTCACTGCTGCAAATAACTGAAAAGTTAGAAGCCATATGTGAAAATTTAGCTGTAAGTAGCAAGTTATTTGAAACAGTGTATTATGCTCTGTTCCATTCTGTTAAAACCGAAACCTGCTTTTGAATTCTTCCAAATCCACAGTTTGATTTTCCAAAGCACAAGTTTGATTTTGAAACCTTTGTGAACTCAGAAGTCCCTAGTGAAAAAGGGACTGAGATCTGCAAGGAAGATGGTACTAACCTCCCCCCCCCACAAATGAAACAAAGATACACCCTGAATGACCTAACACTACCTTCTGTAGTAAACTCACTTTATGATTCTGGAGCTCTGTTAACTAGGCAAGTACATAATTTTAACTTTTCTTATGATTTTTATATAAATTTTATCACAAATAGGCCAAAGATAAAACTCTGAGAGAGTATTTTTATTTACTTGGGATTTGGTGTTTTGTTTTCCTTTTTTACTAATGAATCTAAAAAAGGCTCTGTTCTTCAGAGATGTATTTTTAAGAGAAACATTACAAAATCAACCTGTCATGCACAAAAACTAGTATGTTTATCAGTATATATATTCATTTCTCTGCATACTAAACTCATTTTGCAGTTGCATTTACCTGTAGACATGTTTTGTTGACACAAGTTTTATTCAGTTGATATTTAGTTCTAAAAGCATTACTGTTTTTCTCATTAAACATCAAAATCCTATAGCCAGCCTTCTGACAGTGTGTAGTTCCTCTTTAGATAGTTTTAGGTAGTTTTTACCCTTGAGACAGGAACTGCCTCAGCCAAGTAAGTGTTGCAGTAATCATCTTGAATTTTAAAAGATATATTTAAGTAGAAAAGAGAAGAATCATCAAGTAGAAAACCAAATGTTTTGGGGATGATGTGTTACTATGTTTTATCTACTCCTCTTAATATATGTCTCAGATCAAAGAAATGCACAATTAATAGCTATCAGGGGAAAGAAGAAAATAGGAGAAGGTGGGGAAAAAAAAGTAAGAGGGAGCACAGAGGGATTAGCAGAAAAGTAAAAGACTGTTTATTTGAATGTCTGAATCAGCCCACACAGTTTTAAACTGACTAACTGCATTACTGCCTTTGCTTGCTAACTTGACTTTTTTTCCATGTGGATTAGTTCTGAACGTTCTGAGAACTCTCTCTTTTTGAGCTGGAATTTTGTGGCTTGAAAAGCAAACAAATGTCCTGTCGTTCAGGAAACTTCATGATGCAATAACTCTGAACACAATAACCACTTTGAACTACATGGAGATCCACAATATGGAAGGCCAAAGAGAACAAAACCTGCCATGACCTCAACAAAGCTACAATCATCTGATGCTTTGTGTCAATATGAGGGCATAAAGCAACAAGCACAAAGCCAAGTTCAAGCTCTATAGTTAGACAGGCAATCCCTACATATACATGATGGGCTCAGATCTAACTCCCTCCTTACGTAGAAGTGACACACACACCCACATCAATGACTGGAGAGAGATTTACCTAAGTGAGGCATGCAGGGCCAGTACAGCAGGATAGATGCAACAGCACAGTATGCATCCTGCCAGACAAAACTCCATTGCTATTTGAAGAAGTTCCTATTAAACTTCTTGCTTCATTCTTAGTACCACCCTGAAAGAAGGAACGTGTTTACGGCACAAGTTAACAGGCCTGCCCACACCCTTGTCATGGGGGAAGGCACAGCCCAAGGAGCTTGAAAAGAGGTCAAGCCACAAGATAAAGCCTGCAACAGAAACAAATGGCAAAAATACATACCAATATCAACTTCAAAGTAGATAATGAAAGGCACAAACAACATCAGGCCTGAAGACATCCTCTGATGCAGCAAATGCCCATAACTTGCCTGTTGGCATTATGACAACAGCAGATGTTAGGTGCTCCACATCATGCAGAGGAGCACAGTACTGCATGGTTCTCATATTGTAGCTCTGGACCAACAGGGCTCTGATGGAGACCAATATGTTTTTGGAGAGAAGGGGGTGCTACTCCAAAAGCACAGAAAGCAAGACTGTTCAGCTTTTCCTGTATGCTTCAATCTCCACCTGCTTTTATAGCACAGTCTTTCCTGATCTCCATCATGTACTTCCTCATCACTTCCCTTTTACCACACATAACTTCTCACTCTCCCTCAGATTATTCCCTCACATGAGCTTGCTTTGACCGCTCCCATTATAAAACATTCCATCCTGAGCCAACTTGTTTCATCAGTATCACTACATCTCCTTTTCATTCTGAAGCTATTTGAACACAACTGTAATATTTCTACCTGAGGCCTCTCTCCTTCTGTTGTTCTTTCCCTTTGCAACTGAAAGCATTTTCACCAGAATACTTAATAATACTTCAGTAACCAAGAGGTACATCAGTAACCTGTGATTTATGGGAAAGGAGAGAGGGAATCTGTACAATTTAGACATTCTTTTTGATGTTGTGCTGTTGTTATGAATCATGGAAGGACTCATTATATGGAGAATTCACCATTTATTTACAAAGGCTGCATCACATGCCCCACAGACAATGCATAATAATGGGTTGTTATAAATTTAATGATAACCTATTCAAAGAGTTCTGGCACAATTAGTTGGACAAAGTCTAAGAAAACCAGCAGAATAACTACTCTGTATGAAATGCAGAGCAGAACAAATGAAACCAGGCCTTCAAGGAAGGAAATAAGATTCAGAGGCTGCATAGAGTGACATTAGCACTGAACAAGAAACTTGGGCAGGAGTGATGGGTTCTGTGTAGCTGCAGGAACTTAGACTTAAATCAATACAAACTAACCAAAATGTGAGTGGCAGTGCATTCAAAGGCTTGAGGGCAAAGAGAGTCTTGCTCTCTTTGGATTTCTATGGTTTCCTCATTAATTATTCTTTCAACATGGCCCTCAAAGTAGACATGCTGCAACAAAGTCTAGCTGAACATCTGCTTTTGGACTACTCACCAAACTGATAGCTAAAGCTGCAAACATCCAAACACTTAGTCTTTGGCTAAATAAATCCTTGAACAGTCTAGTCAATGCATCACCTTTCAGTTTTAGGTCTTTAGGTAAGCTTGTGCAATTCAGGTCATCCCTATAGTTCATTAACCTGTCCTAAACATACATGCCTTTAAAATTCTCCTGTGATTGAAGGATACCATTTTCCAAACTCTAAGGACTTGTACAAGCATTTGTGTTTACAGTCAAGCTCTAAAGGCACAAGACAAACAATATAGAAATGTTTCACTGAGCTTTTGTACATCATTGTTTTACTTAACAGGCAAAAGTCAGACATTACAAATCCTAAGAAACACTTACCAAGTATAATGTCTCTTCTGCTAATTCTCACTTTCTTTGGGAAACCCAGAAACCCTATGCTCAGCAAAGCTGTTTTGAGCCTCTACAGTGAGCAGCTGAGCAGTTCCTCCCCTAGTAAGGACTTGTGGGGAAAAAAAAAAAACAAACAAAGCAAACAGCTCCATTTTTCTCTTAAATTATTTTTTATTCATATTATCTTTGAATTTGCTTTGTCTTAAGAATATGTGACTAGCATTTTGAAAGGTCTAAGGCAGCACACTATTCTAACTGTGATTAACACTGGTTCTTTAGGAATACATTATAAGAATGAGGTCAACTGAAGGCTGATACTTTTCTCCCATTTTGTTGTAATGGGATGTTAGGGATTTCTTGAGCCTGAGGTTGCCTCCCAAGTTGACTAGCCCTTGACAGAAGAAAAGCAGTTTCTAAACCCATTTATGCTTTTGGCATCCTGTCACAAGGAATTTCACTATTTCATTCTGTGCTGCATGAGGAACTATTTCCTTTTGCTTGTTGTAAACCTGGAATCTAGTAATTTACTTGGGCTCCACTTGGTTCTTACAGTAGAGGAAATACAAAGGAAAAAAGCTTCTGAGAAATGCAAGTTGAGTGCAGGGAATGGGATGGCTTTCAAATTACACTCCTATCTGCCCTGCCACCTACTCAAATGTTTCCCTTCTGTTTCTACATGAAAGACATGAACCATGAAAGATGTTGGCTATGCTCTTTACTCATAACAGTTTAAAGAAATTTAATGTCTTTATTGGATTCTGTCAAATAATTTTTAGAAATATGAGTACGTCAACCAGATCTACTAATCTGTGAAACATGATTCATTTAAAAAAAAACTGTGCTGGTTCTTCTAGCATACATCATAAGTATTTCTATGCCCACTAATTCGATCCTTTATTATAGCTCCTAATAATTTGCTTGGTATGGAATTTGTACTTGGTGTTGTACCCTACCCTGGATCCTCCCCTATATAAAATCCTTTAAAGGATACTAGGATCACGTTTGGACAAAGGCGTGGTGATGTTCGCATTTATTTTCCCCATTTGTTCCACAACATCTTGCAGATGACTCAGTGTTCTAAAACCTTTTCCTACAGCATGTTTAGGTAAATTTATTTTCAGGAAGATTACTCTTTTGAGAAACCAAATCTCCTTCAGAGGATGTGTTTCACACTACAGGATATGTGTTAATATTAACTCTGTCTAACCGTCCTCTATTAGTGTGTTTGTGCCATCACCCTTAAGAACTTTAGCCTCATAGGAATCCAGGGAAATCACAGGAAGATAATGATCACTACTAAGCCAAATACAAAGGTCATAATCTGAGATATAATTATAGAGAGTTCATGATGTAAAGAAAACACCTTATCTTGAAGAATTTGTCTGTGATCTTACACTATCACCCTTCCAGGTTGTGATGGGGATTTTCTAGGATACTGGCTTTGTTTTTCCTTCTCCTTTGTGCCTCAGCTTGGGATATTTAATCCACAAACAAAAGCAGCTACCCTATTAGTGAATCTCAGGTCTGCCCCCCTTAGAGAAGATGAAATCTTAGCCTGGCTGTCTGTCATCTCTTCATTGCCTAGACTCTATGTTGAGCTCAGGGCTGCAAAACAAAAACTCTTAAATATTCCTCAAAGGGAAATTTCACTACTGCCAACCATGCACATATCAGAGTGAGGGAAGATATAGTCTGAAATATCTGCACACCCATGAAGATATGACACTACCAGGAGACATGGCAGCACCAGTTAAAACTACTGCAGAGATTAAAATTTCCCTGGTCTTTTCTGCCAGGAAATATGTGACTGGACTCCATTACAATCTTGTTTGCTTGAAAGATTCATAACCTGCTTCTTTTCCTCAGATCTCTTTAAGGTTTTCACAAGCAGTCTAGTTTAAGTCCTGCAGATTTTTTTTTTGTAACTTGTCTTTATATTGCCATTTTTGTCCATGTTCACAGCAAAAATTTTACCCAAGTATACAAAGTCCTTTCCTGTTCCTGACAACTGTACTTCTGCAAGGATTTTTCAGAAATGTTACTGTCTCTCTCTATGTATCTCTTCTTTTTAATTCTATCAAATGTGAACTCTTGATCTTCTTTCCAAAGCCTTTTCTGGTCTTTCTACTCCTTAAATATATCATTCAGTGTCAAAGGACAACTCCTGCCCCTTATGCGTCTCCCTTTCATTCCCATATTACATTTTCAGACAAGCACTTTCTTATATTCTCCCATCTCGATACTAATGTTTTTAGAGAGTTCCCTATAATTATTGATAGAGCTGCTTAGTTGTTCTTTTCAAAAATCTTCCTTATACTGTCCTTTGTTGCGGTTCTTCTACGGTAGAGAAGCTGTTCATATGGTTGCAAGGTTTGTTCAGTGAGAACACTGCAAATCTCACTAGTCAGTAAGGTCTCATTGCTGCCACTGCTGCTCATTAATCTGTCTATGTTTGTCTTTTCTCTCATCTAATTACACCAAAAGTTCCTATGACAGTGATAAGACACCACTGCACAGTACCAGGTGCAAAACCCAAGGAGCAACTAATTTGAGCAAGTATGCTAAATACCTATGGCACAAGAACCATGTCAGGTTTCACTGAAGTTAGAAAGGGAAATTACTGATACCAATATTGCAAGACGGCATCCTTAAACACTCGAAAGCAGCAATAACATCCAGATGAGCAAGCATCTTTGTGATTCATTCCTACCTGCCTGTTGATAAAGACTATTACAGGCAGCTATTGTGATTATCACCTTCTCCACCAAACATCAGTAAGAATTTCATGCTCATTGAGGTTTGACAGTGAGTGAAGAACATTCAAAGGAAATATGAATGTGACAGGCTCTTCCGCTGCTGCAGTGGACCACCAAAAGTACCCTGACTCCTGTGCACTTTCTCCTACAAGAAAGGAAACACCAAGGCATTTAACAAACAAATGTTAAATGTTTGTTAAATGCTTTTGTGTTGCCTGTCTTGTATTTTTACAAAGCTTTTCTTTGTGCATGAAGAGGGAAAGTTGTCATATCCTTGTTCAAGACAGTACTACTTGCACAGCCCCATGTTTTCCATGCTGTTAAAGAAGGTAAACTGAGAGAAGGGACAAGTACACATGGCAAAGCTTTTTAATACATAGTCTTAACACATTGAGCTTCAGCTTTGTATTCCTTTCAGTCCTTGTTTATCTAATTTACTGTGACACCTGCCTCAATTAGATTACAAATTCACTGGGTTAGGTATTGTCCACCTCTTTTGCCAAGTGCTTTGTGCAAATTCTGTACAAATGGTAAACATCAATTATCACCATAATACTAATAAATGCAAATTAAATGCTGCTCCAGAAGCTATTCCTTCAGAATAGTAACAGTCAGCATTTATATAGGACTTCCACCCACCCCCCAAGAAAATTGCAAATACATTAGTTAATTAATTGAGGCTGAATGACAATGCCATAATTAGCCCAACACAGACTGCTTTAAACAGTGATAGGGCTACTAATATAATGACAGCATTCATGAGTCCAGGAAAGTGTTCATTGTCATTTCACTGGATGGAATGAAAATATTGTTTATGCACAGAATTCTTGGTCTTATGACAGCACTAAATCCATACAGAATTGTAAGGAACCTGGGAAGTGAACAGAAAGAGCTTGCATCTTCACTCAGCAGCTGACAATTGCTATATGTGGTCCATAGAAACATGGCTGAACAGCACTGTTTCAGCTTTTCATAAATGCAGGGACAACGTGTACATATCTACAAACCAACTATTGTATGTAGTACACAACATACGGATATGAAGGTGCAGTCATTTAGGAACCATGCAACATTCTGGATATACACTGAGCCTATTGTGTGCTTGGAAATGTACAGAGAACAGATGAGCTGTTCCCACTGTGTTAACCACAGACTAGTGATGACCATCTATGCCAGGGAAGTCCTATTTCATGTAGTTTTTCTCTTAGGCAGTTGCAGGCTAAATAACCAACAAGCTGATAAGTGTAATCACTTTTAAGAAACCAATCTCTTTAGTTACAAAACTGATGGTATCAAATCAGCTATATATAGCTGAGCGGGCTATATCAAATAGAAATTAAATTTATCATCTACTTAGGGCACAACGGTCTCCAGAAGCCATATACTCCATGACAAGAATGTCTATGCCAGTTGTATGTGGGACTTAACATCTACAAATAAGGAATAGTGCAAAAGTTCAGGGAGAACAGGAGTGATTTAATCCCTGATTTCTTACCGATCCAAATGATACAGCTTACATGAGGGGATAACAGTGTCTTTGGTCATGCTGGATTTGCTTTATACACTATGCTCACGTTTAGATTACATAGGTGCCAAGGAAAGTCATGCTATTATGGTACTGTACAGAACGGTATTTTCTCCAGAGGTGTTTTTTTTGCTGTCACAGACAAACTAACTCAGGACTGACCATGCATTGTCAGCTATGTGAAAGTCTCCCATTTATACCAGCTTTGCTCAAAAACCTTGATGTGGCAGGTACAGGAGCTGTAACTGCCTGGTGAAGATACTTGTGTGCACGAATGGCTGACGTGCTGTATTTCCTAACTCATCCATCATAAATGTACATATACAAATGGTTGAATCCCACAAAATGTTATGGCTACGAGCAGTGGGCAAAAATCTGTGCGATATGTTAAACTGTTGAGGTTAAGGAAGAAAAATACCTAAAGCCCTTATAGCAGTTTTTGAGTACCTCTTGCAGCTAGAGTGATTCTCTAGGATAATTAGGAGTCCTGAGTGTGTTCCTATTTACCACAGCCTCAGAAAATCTGTCAACCAAATGTCTTACAGTTCACCTGCCTTTACTTTTTTCCTGATATTTGTTTTTCTCCTTTTCCGCAGAACAGCAAACTGGAAGCTGTAAGCAAGCAATGTGTGCCATCTCCAGGCTGCTCCTGATATGAAGAAACATCCCCAGGGGTGCAATTTTTCAGGATCCCTACATATGACCTATAGTTCTGTAATTTGATCTTTCTTTCTGCCCTTTCAAATAGAAAAACATTCAGGGATTTAAGAAAATGTAAAAGCCTTGTTGTCACTGACTTCCAAAAATTTAACCTATTCTGTCTAGTGCTTTATGGATTAGCTGCAGAATATGCTGTGATATGGGAAAAAAAAAGACAATAAGCACTGCTAGAGAAAAGGAGTATATTTTCAGGTATGTTGAAGTCTTGCATCAAATACATCAGGCAGTAATACTTGGTAAAGCTTGCAATTCTCAACATCCCTGTTGCTGATGTTATCATCAAAAGCCATGAAACAAGTCAAGTCTGGTGTTAAGAGCTATGTCTGTCACTAGTGAAGCATCATACAGTTATCAAAACACCAAATCACTGCCATCACTCACTGATCTTTATCCTGGGCACATCAAAACCACTTGAGCAAGCAGACCTTCTGAGCTAAGCACTCTGTACAAAATCAAGTTACATATTTTGCATGCATCTACCAAAAGAAAAAAAAAATATAACTCTACTGAGTACCCTCTGTCTACAAAAGAAAATAAACTGACTGAATATAAATGCTATGCACCAGAGGTTCATTGGTGCATGAAAACAATTGAAGATTAATCTATTTGCAACTTGTATTCTCTCTATGTTGTTTTGCTCTATTTATCATATTGCTTCACCACTTCTCTAACTGGAAGGGCTGTAGAAATCCAGCATAACTGGGTGATAGTTATTTTCTGTGGACTGCTGTGTGAGAGCTGTTCTGGGAAACAGCAGGAAGAGTTTCAATGGGAACTTTTGTGCTTTTGCTTTCTTGCAGTTCTTTCCTTTCTTAGAAGGTATCTATCCACTTTTCCAGCATCTTACTATGTTCCAATGGTTGCTTTTTTCCTTCCAAGAAGATGAAAGGAGATGCAGCTACATCTGGCCACAACCAGGTGAAAGGATTGGCAGCTAGGGACTGCAGTGAGAAGAACAGAATGCATCAGCCTTCATTAGTGAAAAAGTTTTCCTATTCATTTGATGCATATACCTCAACCTATAGGTGAAGAAGTACAGAAGTGGCCTAGTGAATATCCTGGCCTTAAAAAATAGAAGCTTAGCATGCAATCCCACCAAAAAGGAGACTTTAAGAGATGCTAAAATATAAGAAGTAACGCTTCTCCATGTGTGATACATAGTTTTTTTGAGAAACCTATGTCTGATCTGGCATGAGAATTTAGACAATAATGAAGATGCCAATCACACACTTGTAGTTTCATTTCTATTTGAACAACCACACCATCACAATATGAATTAATTAATCAGAGCTGGGCTGTACGTGAGGAATCTTGATTGTCACCAACAGATCTCTCAGTTTCCTCCTAACAGCCTACTGAGAAGAAGAAATGTGGTACTGTTGACAGATACCTGCATATCTAGTGGTTTTGAAGTCTGTGAGAGAAGGGATACATGGAGCACTGCAGAACATCTGTGCAGTTCTTGTCACTGCAAAACCTTGCCTTACAGTGCTCACAGTAAAAATCACATTTGGAATGCTCTGCTCTCCTGCATCTTGTAACAAACACAAGTACGGAGGCACACTCTGTTGCCCATTGTTGCTCAGCTTTTGCTTAAGATGTTTTGGCATCTGCCATGTAGTATGTACATGTGTGTGTGTTCATGTCTATATATACATACATACTTCCTACAGCACTTCCTACGAGTTCACTGAGTATTTCTGTGACATTCCCCTTCTTATTCTCTTCTGCAAACCCTGCTGTTGCATACAGCACAGAAGGGACTGGCGGATATCCTGTTCAACTGGAACCTTTGGGTGGAGCAACACTGTTGGCATCATTACCTACTATTTTCTCTCCTCCTTTAGGCGTAGTCCCATCTCTGGTTATCTACAGGACTTTATCACTGCTATTCCTACACTCCGGCATTTCTCATCTGCAAATGACTTACATACATGCCACTGCTGGCTCCTCAGTGTCCTGCTGTGTAACCCTTTCAACCAGGAAGTCAAGCACTGTTTGACCTTACTTCACCACTTTTGGAGCACTGTTGCTCCCTGGATATATGTGTAGGGAGAAGGACAATGCTATGATGGAGACAGCTCCTGATATACAGAAACTTTCAGTCTGATAAGCATAATCACAAACAAGTTGTTGCTGGTACCAAGGGACTGAAATCAGAAAATCCACTTTCTGCACATCTGACTTTTCAGGTTCCCTCTCTCCAGGATTGCCTCTTACCTTGCTTCAGTTCCCTGCCTGATATTCTTCATATCTTACGCTTCCCCAACAGGCCCTCCTTCCATCCTCATACACTGTTTCTCTACAAATAATCACAGAGCAGCTGAGGTTGGAAGTGATTTCTGGAGGTCATCTTGTCCAATCACTGCTCAAGCAGAGTCATCTAGAGTGGGTTGTCCAGGACTATGTTTAGATGGCTGTTGAATATCTCCAATATCTTCTTTACAGCCACCCTTCAGTTATTTATATAAATTAATAAGATCTCCTCTGAACTCTCTCTTCTCCAAGCTGAAGAGTCTAACCTCTCTCAGCTACTCCTTACATGAGCGATATTCCAGTCCCTTAATCATCTCTGTGGCTTTTACTGGACACTCACCAGTATGTTCACATCTGTCTTGTTCTGGGGAGCCCAGAAATGGAGATCATTCTCCAGGTATGTCCTTAGCGGTGCTGAGTGTAGGGGAAGAGCCGCTTCCNCTGATACAGGCCAGGATGCCATTGGCCTTCTTGGCCACCTGGGCACACTGCTGGCTCATGTTCATCCAGCTGTCAATCAGCAGCCCTAGGTCTCTCTCTGCCTGGCAGCTCTCCAGCCACTCCTCCCCAAGCCTGTAGCGCTGCTGGGGGTCATTATAGCCAAGGTGTAGGACCCAGATAGAGCTGTTTTCAATTAAATTGAAATTTAATTTTCAATTAAATGCTGGCAATGATATTATTAGCTCTTTCCCCAAGGTGAGAAGGTGACAGCAGATGGCATTTGGCCTTATTGAATTTCATGGACTTGGCCTTGGCCCAGTGATCCAGCCTATCTAGATCCCTCTGTAAATCCCTCCCTTCTCTGTTCCTTGTATATGATCCATTTTTCTTCCATTTGTTTTCTTCCATCATTTTTTAAAAAACCTTCTTAAAGGCATTTGTAGAACTAGCATGCTGTTGAACAATTGCCATGATTTTTGAAGGGCAGTAAATCCTTCACAAACTGTGTCACCCATCAGACACAAGAATTTCATGTGCAACAAGTGACTTGATTTCAAGTAACCAAATTTTCTTGATGCTAGGCAATAAAAAGTTAACACAGTATTACTATTACACTTCATGATAGCCCTTAGCAAACCCAACAAAATCATACTCACAATAGACTTTTCCACTTGAACAACTTCATCACCTTTTCCTAAGTTTGAAGTTTTTCTTCATTGGCTTTACCAAGTAAACAAAAAGGTAACAATGATGATGCAATCTAACAACTTCAACAAATGCAACTGAAATTTTTCTCAGAGATACAGACAGATAGGGCCCAGTATGAGAACAGCTATGTCTTTACTAATACACTCTCAGGAACATTGAGTTATGTATTACAGATGTTCACTTCCATAAATGATAACTAGAATTATAAGCATATGACTGATTGATTTCTAATGAATGTTGGGAGGTAATACAGATATTATTTCCAAATAATTGGACAGTCTGCTTATAGTTGCACTACCACTGCAATAGCAGCTAGGAGGGTTCTTATATCAAATACAGGCAACAAAAAAACAGTGAGCCATAATAAAAGGCTTAGAAACAAGACTATGGGAGATGACAGTTGAAGAAGAAAAACAAGTAGTAAGACAGCATGTCACTTGTGCTGCTGTTAGTACCAGGCACAATGTATCAATTGTTTAGTCTTACACAAATTTTTTACTAGTAATCTACCTTAAAAAGCACTATATACTACCTCTGTTACGTGTAAAATACATAGCATCTGTATTAATTAAAAAGTATTGCACATAGAAACAACAATATTATTAATCTTAGTTGGTTAACTATAGTTGCATTTAAGCATAAACCCAGAGCACTTATAGCCAACATTTGTAGCCAATATGCATGGAAATTTTCTACCCTAATTAATCCAAAGATCTTTTAAGGAAAGACCATGATATAAGAATCAGTTTAAAAATAACAAATAGAAAAATACGTTTAAAAAAAATCAAATACAATTTATGATTAGATCATAATTAGGCAAAATTGTTTATGGAGATTAGACATCAATAACAGACCAGGTGTGTACCTAACAGCTAAGCTATGCAGAATCATTTTGTGTGCTCACATCATGGGAGCATTCAAAGCATGTCTAACACATGATGTGTTTCACAACGAAAACTTGTGGAGTTTTAAACATACCAGTAGAGCCTTTCAGTGCATCTAGATTGGGCACAATTGTGTAAGAGGCTGTAGAGATGAAATACATTTTTGTGCTGTTGTAAGCATGTTCTGACTTAGAATCTAACAGCACAAATTTTACCAATAATTATTTATAATTATACTTATATCCAGCATAGTCCTAAAAATATTATATCTAGATTAAACCTCAGAGTGGTAAAGATCGTGCAAAAAAAAAAAAAAAAAGAAACAAAATGTTTAAAAGAAAATTTCAAGAAAATATTGCGTCTGTGAAAACACTGGTTTAGGAATAACAGTAGTGAAGGGCTATCAGTTGGACTTGATGATCTTGAAGGTCCTTTCCAACTGCGATGATTCTATGATTTGCTTTCAGAATTTCAGAGAAGTCTTCAGATTTCCTTCAGAAAGGCTGTTGACCATTCATTTTTTCCTCTATCACCTTATTTTTCCTCTTTGCTCACTAATGCAGCCAGTGAGTTTTGGGTATTCATCCTTCCTTGTTCTCTTTTTAGGCCAAAAGTATTTGAATATTTTCTGGGTTTGGAAGTGTGCTGGTTTTGGCTGGGGTAGAGCTTATTTTCTTCATAGTAGCTAGTGTGTGGCTATGTTTTGGATTTGTGACACAAACAGTGTTGATAATAAGAGATATTCTAGTTACTGCTGAGCAGTGTTTATATAACCTCAAACAATTTGGCTGAGGAGTGCACAAGAAGCTTGGAGGAGACACAACTTGGACAGCTGACCCCAACTGACCATAGGGATATTCCATACCATATGATGTCATGCTCAGCATATAAAGCTGAAGGGGAAGAAGAAGAAAGGAAGGACATTCAGAGTGATGGCATTTGTCTTCCCAAGTAACCACTACATGTGATGAAGCCCTGCTTTCCTAGAGATGGCTGAACACCTGCCTGCCAATGGAAAGTGGTGAACATATTCCTTGTTTTGCTTTCTTTGTGCACATGGTTTCTGCTTAGTTGCCAGCTGGGTTTAAACTGTGACAGGAAGCTTTAAGAAAAAAATAAAACACCCTTAAGGAAAATAGAAAATAGTTTTAGAAGGCATAAGAACTGCAAAAATTGCAGAAATAATGTTATAAAATTACTACTCCCTCTTACTACCCTGTAGCCTTTCTTAAATCAGAAAAGCTTTTAAAGAATTATTAAATATTTTGGCAAGTTCTAGAAGAAAACTAAAATGAAGAAAAGAACAAAGGAGTAAAAGGGAGAAGGGAAGGGATGGTAAATAAGCTCACGTATTTTTGACAATACTCGCCTTATTATACTAAGCGCCAAAGAGAAAAAGATGAAGTAAACAAGATAGCAAAACACAGAACACTCAAAATATTTGGAAAAAATATTTTGTGAAACAAGCTCACAAACTGTCTGTTATTTACCATTTTAAAAGAGAAACATCTAATTTTGTATTTGTTTTTCCCTTCCAGTGCTTTGATCACATTTATAAATAAATACCTCCTGCCAGTGTCTCAAAGATCTGTATCTCATGTTCCCTGTCTTTTCGTACAACTTGAATGGAGATATAACTCTCTGCTTAGTGACAGTTCCATGGCACACGAAAGACAGAAAACTTGTAGAGAACAGTACTTGAGTGTAGCAGGCCCTAGTACAGCCTGGCTTTGAAACAAATCACCACAAACAAACACAAGTAGAGTGGCTACTACCAGGAGGTCCTGGAAAGTCATTTATCAAGTTACATCTTTCTCCCCCTATTTCTAGGAAGGGCTCTGGTGGAGTTTAGTTGGTATTATCTGGCTGGCTACTCAGGTATGGATAATTTCAGACCAGATATTCCATCTTGGAATGAAAAAAATATTTACTCTTTGACATATATTCNCCAAGTGATTTTCAGACTGTGCCTGATTCAAACAATAACAGCAACCAAATAACTCCACTGAAAAATCCCAGACCAGTTCTCCATTAAAAGTATTCAGTCTGCAGCAGAGCAGAAATACATTTCATCATGATCAGATAACCAGCACCTTGATCCCTAAAGTATCCTTACTAAGGTTGTCATTTACAAGTACCATAAACCTGACCCAAAAACATGCAGATAGCCTTGAGCCACAAGTCTAGTAGTGCTATAAGATATTCTGCTTCTCCAGATTTGCCTTGTGGGAGAAGCCTGGACAGCAAATATTCAGAAGCATTAAAGTACAGCTGAGACAACATTGCCTTGAGAGGCAAAATATTTGGTTACACCTAAAAGTTTTGTAAATGGTATTTGGACTTTCAGGAGTTTCTGGTTTTAATCCTTTTGACTGAAGTGTCAAAGTTGAAGTCTCCCCAAAGAGTATCTTAGTAAAAATCTCATACCACCCTCCTAAACTGGTTGTCATATCAGTATCTGGGAAAGACCAAGGTTAAATTCATCATCTCCACAGCAAAGATTAGACAATTATGCATTGCCTGTAAAACACCAGAGGCAAGAAGGAATCTTCCAGACCCTGTGCAAGTCCATCCCTGCCTACACCCCCACTCTTATTTCCTCCAGTTCCTCATTTCCATTATTATGCCATTGCCTCTAGCACCAATGCTTCTCTGTTTCCACTTCATGCCTGATGCTTGTACAAGGAACTCCTTCTAGTTCATGGACAGGGAAAGACAGACACCCTCTTTTCATCCTAAACCTAATCCTTTCTAAAACACACACCACCTTTTACAGAGCTTGCTAATGCAATCAGAAATGGTCCTACACAACAATTACAAATAATTATCAAGCTCTGATGATCATCCTGGATGGTTTTTATGTGTTTTCTCTCTCCATTTACGCCATAAATCTAGTAAGACTGAATTACATTTTCTCTGCTTGCTATGAGCACTTAAAAAATAGTCTCATCAATAAAATTATCAAAGCTGAGCACCAAAGAGCTAGTCTCATGTTTAAATCCAATCTCACCTATGTAGAATTTTATGCTGTGCAGACTCTATGAAGTTTCACAACAATAATTTGCACAAAATCCCTCACCCTCAAAGAATCACAAAGTGCCTTTAAAGCCTAGAAGCACTCAAATACAGGCTCCTGTTGACATGAATAGAAAGTCCTTTCCCCATCCTTAAAAATCCAGTAGCAAAAGTAGTGATAAGGATGGAGTTCTGTCTCAGGCTACACACAGCAACCCTTTCACGGTGCTTTCAGACCAAGCCAGGCAGGAGTCCCAGAAGAAATCTGCCTACACAGATGCATATCACCTCTGCGCCATGAACATGAGCTTGTGCCCTCTAGCACCCACCCAATACACCCACATCACCAAAAAAAACCCCTCTTTTTTGCAGCTCCTAAACAACATCCTCCCTCTTTTCTTTCAAATACCTTTTTTTAATTCAAGGTCCAATCCTCCACACCTGAGCCAAGTTAGAGTCACCTTCCAAGAGCTGTGAAACATCAACTCTTCAGCTTCAGGCTGTTATCATTATCTGTGATTCTGTGATTAGTAGCATCCTCACCTCTGTGTTGTGTCTTTGGGGGATATTTGAGTCACTCAAGGATTAACATAGCTCCTGAGCACCTCTCCTTTGACACCTAAGCTCCTCTAGGACAGTGTTTTACAGTGACACACAACTGGCAGAGTTCCTAATATAGGTCTCTCTGGTACTTAAGAATAGAAGAGCTTTCAAGCTAGAATATAACTCAAGCCTGACCTTCACATGCTGTTGGCTAAATCCTACTTTCCCCACTGACTTCCTTGGCCAAGTTGTAATATATTCATTACACAGAGAGAAGTTAGAGAGAGAAAGGTGATTATTTTCCTTTTTTTTTTTTTCTCTGTTATGCAACATGATGTATCATTTTTCCTGGTAAGGAAACCTCCAGATTTAACAGCTCGTAACTGAGTAATTGTCTGTCCAAGTTATATCGACTCACTACAGTTCAAGGGATATTTTTTTGTTATTTTACTTATGAGGAAAGAAAGTGGCTAAAAGGTTGGGGTTTTCTTGCTTCAACAATAATTAGCTATTTTTCAGCCCTTCAGTTAACAAAATATAGAACTGTTGCAAGATTCTATGTTGTTGTTTCAAGTTCTTCTACCAAAACAGCTTTTTTTGTCATTGAATTACTGACGACCTTTTACAGAATAGCTAGATTGAATTGGAATTCCTTATGTGCTGGATAACAGAATTAAATTAATCCTACCAGGCTGACAAAATCTGCTTTCAAACAAGGCCAACTAACATACCAATTTTCATTTTTCTGTCTTGTATTCCCTCCTGTTGCAATCAACATCTTCAACTAAGTCATACATAGGCTGTCGTTTTGTAAGGATATATCAAGCATCCTTACAAACCCTGAAGGAAATGTGCTGTAATGGTGCCTGCAAGGAACCTTCAGTGGAGAAATTTGGTAGAATAAAGGACTGTGACAGAGAAAGATGGAGAGATGGGCCATGATTCCCTGGTTGCCAGCAGGGTGGAGGCAACATCTGAGAGGGCAGGGAGGTACCTGGCTGATCTGGGACTCCCTCATTGCTCTGTAACATGGCCCTATTTTGTAAAGTAAGGAGCCAATCTGTCAAGTCACCAGGGCTGGGATTCCCCATGAAAAACGTGGCCACATGGTTGGCAAGGGAGGGGTGGAGGATGAGGCAAGAGTTTTGTCAGAATCACTCCTCCACATCTCAGTGTGGGATGTTTCTTCAAAGCTACAGAGCTGTCATCCAAAGTACCAAATGTCCTGAGCTAAAATCAGCCCAGTTAAGATGGGTGGGCAATTTAATGGATGAAACTATTCACTAACTGGTATTTAAACAGCTGGAATGAAAGACTTAGTGTGAGAATGTGCTCTCTCTTGGAAGAAGAAACAAATTACCCTATCGACAAAGCAGACTTAAATTTGCACTCTGTGCAAGGCGAAGTGTCTCAAGAGAACAAGAGGATTTGAAGTCATGAAATGAGGACCAGATCAAAACTCACTGACTGCCTTGGCACTTCTGCTTAGGTCTGAATAAGTAAAAATCAAGTTAAAATCCCTTAAGATGCAGAATTTACAGAATCACAGAATCATTAGGATTGGAAGAGACCTCTAAGATCATCAAGTCCAACCATACCTATCACCAACATACCACTAAACCATGTCCCTAAGCAGAGCATCTATGTTTCTTAAACACCTCCAGGGACGGTGACTCTGCCACCTCCCTGGGCAGCCTATTCCAAGACTTAACAACCCTTAACAACCCCATATAGTGCATTGGGAGAGAAATAATTTTACAAAAAAGGCCACCAAGAAAATATAGTGCAAAATATGAATGTTACTGTCCTGTTTATAATTTTTGCTATCATCTAGTTACCATAAGTAGAAATTTATTACAATTTCAATTATTATTTATTCACTGCATTCTTTATGCGTCTTCCGAAATGAAATCAAGCTGATTTGTGCCATCTACTGGTAAAGCAAAGCTTTCCAGATCCTAAATACTTTAAATGTACTACAGATGTAGTTTATTTTAAATCTGTTTCAGTTTATTATTTGCCCTACATAAATGTGTTAGTTCATTGCAAGAAATCTCATGTATGTCCTGCATGGTAAAAACTCTGTTCATATTGTCTGAAGATGATCAACAACATCATATAGGACAAATTAATTCATGGGCAGCTTTATTACAGTAACATTATTGATTCTATTGAAAAACTTCAGAAGTAGATTTTTAAACTAAAAATTTCATTCAATAAGCCTGGATACTGGGTAAGACATACTTAGCTTGCACTGTCTTTCTGCTTATGAACTGCAATATTCCTGTTGCGACAACTGCAGATACAATCTTTTTCATCTGAGTTGCCAGTTTAATTTGGAACCACTACTCTGAAACAAGGTGTTCACAACAGAGTTAAGGCTGGGCTGTCCCTTTTGTACAAGGCACTGGTAAGGTCTCAGGCTGTTGTATGTGGTAAAACCTCGTGATTCATACACAGAAAAGCTGAACTCAAACTGTAACCAGCTCACTTAGAGAAGGGCATCCCTGGAGAATGGAGACATCCTTACAGGTGGAAAAAACTGAAGGAGTTAGCTTGAATAATGCAGCAGAATGAGTAAACGGGACATGCTCTCTCCTGTATCAAGTGAAGGATAGACAATAGGTTTTTTCAGCTTCAGGACAGTGTTGGCAAAAGAACAAATGGGCGTCAGCTGGCCATGAATATATTTAGGTTGAAAATTAGAAGGCTTCTAACCATCAGAAGAAAGAGGTTCTGTGACAGTCAGCCAAGCGTAGCGGTGGGGGCAAATGATCTAACTAGTTTTAAGATAGATCTTGGTAACTTAATGAAAGGGATTATGAAACAGATGTCTACAGCAGTAGAAAACTGGACATGATGACCCAAGCAATCCCTTCTTGTCCTCTGTTCCCACATTTCCCAGAATGTTCCTATGCTTTGACTTCAGTATGGTGCCCAACTTCTGACAGCAGTAGATTTAGCTGTGCTCCAGAGGCTCAAAATTACCAGAGTTCTGTCGATCCCAAACCCTCTCATTACCTGGGATATGATTTGGTAGGAGTGGCCAATTGCCTTCTGTCTCTAAATCCTATGTTGCATTTGTCAAATCTGGCTTCTAAAGCTTTTAAACATAGTTTGCATTCATTCTTATTGTAGGCTGCAAGCAACTGGTGAATTAAACGTGAATTAAGCAGAACCAGCCATTTTTATGTGCAATAGCCAAGGGATCAAGTAAGATACAATTATCTATCTGTCATGTTCAACAAAATCACCACAACAGAAGAGAAGGGGGTGGGCAAGTCACTGTAAGTACAATTTGCAATGTAAGTAATTTAGTAAAGAAGGATGATTTATTTCTAAATGATCCAATGTTTCTTTTAATTTGAGATACGCTTCAATACAAATGAGACACTGCAAAGGCTGATGGATCAGAGACATGATCCTGTATCTGCAGACATTGCATAGTTGCTCTTAAATGACAGGGACACACTGTTTAAAAAGTGGTGAGCTGAGGGACTTGGGACTTGGCTGAGCCCCCAAATTTCCATCTGTAATTCACAGAAACAGCAAACACTGGATGACCTCTGAATAAAAAAGCCCTAAAATTCTAAAGTAATCCATACAATTAAGTCTATCAGCTGATACATTAAGAACAACCCTATACCTTTCTCTCTGGTTGCCATTTTACTCTCGCCAGCTACTGCCAAGACAATTCAAGTATAATAAAGTAACAGTGGCATACTCAGGAAGCACTATGGAAGTGTGCATGCCTGTGAGTCTGTGCACAAAGGGCAGAGGAAAGGCGGCACGTGCAGTTCCCCAGGCACCTTGCTGGAATTCTGCACCTCCTGCTGCCTCTGATTAGGCATACAGCAAAAGGTTTTTACAAGGATCCTCCGAGAACTGTTTCATTTTGTTTTTCTGAAGTTGGAAAATGTCAAAGTTCTTGCAGCAGTTCATTCAGATGTCCAAGGCAATCATATTTAAATCTGAAAAAGTGGAAATACAAGAAAGCTAGACTCATACGCTTTCAAATTATATTTAGTTGATCTACCCCTTTTTGGAAGGATTTGTTGTTTGAAAACATTTAGCCTGGCTGGACTCCATTTGACAGCCAGGAAAAACAAAAAAAAAAGAACAATCAATCAGGCATCTCACAAAAAAACATTCCTCTGGTGTGTCCAGCTGTAATTTCCATACAGAATGGAATAATTTGAGAAAGAAAAAAAACTTGGCTCCAGAAGAGGTCCTCTGCCAGTAATTCTCTATCACATGGTTAAGTATACTTACTGCTTACCTGACTAAAGTGAGTGGTGTCAAGAAAGTCCCACTGAGCTTAGTGGGAAAACTACTATGAGCAGAATTTGGATCATAGCCTCAGCTTTCTGCCCAAAGGTGAACACTGTCCCCACAGCTGCCTCACAGCAATAAAAGGAATGAACACATTAGTACCAACCTGGTCTTAGCCTCTGGGGAACACTCTTGAGAAACAATGGGTATATATCTTTTTTTGATAATTAATTCTTCCCTCTATTACACAAACTGCAAAAGGCTTCAAAACCTCAACATTCCCTCCTGCTGGATTTCTGCTTCCAGCTCTTCAGACTCAGCAAAGCAGGTGCCTTTGGGAAATACAATGTAGGTAAAAATCAGGCTGTGACAGTGCTCCCAAATGGCTTTTCAAAAAGGTTCTTCCACTCTGTCTGTTTTTGTCCACCAGTGCAGGTGTAGAGTATGCTGTTCCCATATAGCCATTGATTATATACAATACGTCCTGAAGCAAGCTCTAAACATTTCACATTGGCCTGTATCATTATCCAGGTAAAACTTTCCACTCATGTACTGTTTCTTCAGATGGCCTCCCAAGAAAAATCATAAATTATTATTATTATTATTAGTTTGGATTACTGACTTACCTTTTAAATGGACCCAATTCAAATTATTTATTCCTTTATTTATGAAGTCATAAAATGTTTTCTCTACCTCACTTTCCCCTTCTTGCACATAAAAAATAAACAAAAAGGAGACCACATAGTAGTGTGCTCAAATTTAAATACAAACTCATATGAAACTTTTTCAAGTCTGAGCCTAATAAATCATGTGATTAAGATTCCAGTCCTTCCAATGGCAGCAAGAGATGTGCCACATCCTTAACAGGTTCAAAATTTCAAGCATAAGATACATGATTCCCATTACCACACCCTGCACCTTTTCTCACTTGCCTGATTAATGATATCCTCTTTTTCTCCGTCAGAAATCATTTATTTCTCTACTAGCATTATTTTTTAATTGAAAATACCTTTTGAGTTTATATTCTGGAAAATACTTCACTCATCTCCTGAGCAACTTGATCTACGTGGACCTGTTTTAGCAGGGGTGTTGGACTATAAGATCCCCAGAGGTGCCTTCCAACCCCTACCAGTCTGTGATTCTATTATTTGATTGTGCTTTTTATATTGAATTTCAGGACATTAACACCCAAACACTTTATGATGTCATTTTCAGCTTAATTTTCTTTTTATTCCACAGTTTAGATGTTGCTGATACAGAGTGGTTTTCTTAGTCTTTAGTACTACAGTAACCTAGAATACTGATCATAGCATTTGCACAATGGGTTGTGACAGGGAATGCTTGGATGTATGTAGATCTTAGTATTCACAAAATCAATAAAAGAAATGTATAGCTCTCATCTCCCTATACTGTGAATACAATAATTTTAACATAAGCCAGGGTAATTGCTAGTTAACACATATTTAAACCATTACTTTCACTCCTATACTATGATCACAATAACAGCAGCTTCCCACTTTATAGCTTGGAATTGTAAAAACTGGCAAAAGTGCATGTTTTTGGTTGTGAAAGAAACTCAAGAAGTTGTATTTTACAGTTTTCTGATGTCTCAAGTGGTAACTTTGTGTTTCTTTATTCTACTACTAAATCAATTTTTACCAGTAATTCAATAACATTGCTTTTCACTTCAGATATTAAGACCCTGTAAACTTGGAGTATGGGCAAAGGATCAAAAGCAATTGAGTTATCCCAGTTTAACAACTTACCACTCAGCTGTGCTACCTGATCTTGTGCTCCTAACCCTTTGCATGTGTGAGAAAAAACATGGTAGCTTAAATCTCATCAATAGCAATTCTGGAGACTTGCTTTTATATGTCTTTGTCTTCAAAACAAAACAAAACACAGATTCTTAAAAATTACAGAACATGAGCATGAAAAGAATGCTGCAATGATAAACCAAGGCTAAATAATTCAGCAGCAGAAATATAGTAGGATATGCCTACAGAAAGCACCCACTTCTTTTCAGGAGGCACAAACAAGAGAATAACAATACAAGGGAAGCAGCTGTCAGCACGTGTATTCTGACCCTTCCTCACATAATTGTTGAGTGCATCCACAATTTTTTTTCAGAAAGAAAGAAACATTTTGGTCTCCCAACACTGAGCACAATGCAAATGCTGATATATTTACAAACATGAAATATCCAATTCCAGCAGGGTATTTTTAAGATAGGTATACCTCTCTTCCAGCATTTACTTTAGACAATATCAGGATATTTCTGCATGCAGAGAGAAAAACACTCCAAATAACAGCCCCACAGACACAGGTTAAAAATGTCCTTGAACACATTTTATCTAACAGGGACAGTCTGTACTTCTGAGTTCATGAAGCAACTGTTCTATGTGTACACAAAGCAACATTAACTGTGAGTGGAAATCAATGGATTCCTGTTAATGAGAGGTTTACTTGATGGCAACTTCTGCCCGTTTAATACAGAAAGCTATGAAATGCTGTAGCCTTACATGTTTTCAAGTCATGATTTAAATAGGCAGAAACCCAGCTGGAGTGTGAAGATGTGATGACACTCTTCGCCACATGGAGAAGCAAAGGCCTTGCCTCCAAATTCATATTGATTCAAATAGTCCCACTGGGTTGAATGGACCTACTGAAGAGGTGAGTCAAAACTTCTGAATCAGGTTCCAGATAATTAATTTCCAGTAATTTGGCTTGGCAGGCACTGCTGATCTCTAGCCAAATACATAAGCACCAGCAATTTGTTGAGGGGAAAAAGAAGGTTAAGATTCCTAATTACCCAGAAAAAGAGTTTTTATGTCAGAATTGCAGATTTACATAATGTTCAGTCAGCACCAAAGTAGAAAGCACTTGCGCTGTAGTGAGCTATTTAGAGTGCTGTGCTGCAGCCACCTCCCCCCGTAGCCACAGTATCTGCACAGTGTTTGCAATCACCAGTTCAAAGCACATAAGGGCACACAGCACTCCTGTCTAGACAGGCTGCAAAACCAGATACAGCTGGGAGTTTGATGTCTGGGGGTTCTCTTCAGTGGGTTTCGCCACTGGAGAAATCTTGCTGCTACACACTTCTCCTGCATTGTAAGGAATGAAACTTAGCACCTCACAAAAGCATACTCAGTTTGAGTAAAAATACTTCAGTGATAGCACTGGTATCTTCATTCAGGCTAGCAAAAAAATCAGTGGTGAGGAATCCAAAGCTTACATGGGAGACTAATTGCTGCAAATGGAGGGATTTTATTGACAGCATCATATTAAACAACATCACATTACATAATGACTTTCTTGAAGTTATACACTGATGGTTGGAAAATATGACAGATCTGCTTTCTGCCTGCAATAGGTCTGAAACTCATGAAAAACCAATGGAGAACTGTCTTTGTTTCTACTAAGTGCATGCAAAAAGCCAACAGCAGGAATATATGAACTGTAAAAATGCTAGCATGGCATTATTTGCCTTCATTCACCTTGAAATCTATGTTTGAATGATGTAGCAATTTCCATCCAAATACCCGATTTAAGGAAAGCTAGTTTTTCTTCATTTATTTCCAATATTCTTCCATATGTAGATGCATTTTGAGACCCCACATGGTCTCATTTTCCAGCATATGGACAAAGTGGAAAGAAGATAGAAATGCATCCATCTATTGCTACAGATACGTTAAATCTGACAAGATTTGGAATTTGGGGGCAAAAGTAGGTACTTTTACCTTCAGAAAAGTTATGAAAGTATAACTCAGAGCAAACTTTGGCTACAGGTTATCAGAGAAACTCTATTTGGGATTGTCCTTTCCTCTGCATTCAAAACCTTGTTGTTTCTGGAAGAACTGGTATTGTACAGTTAGACAAATGACACAAAGTCCTTGCCATGGTGGAAGACACACTAGAGCAGATTTTGAATGAAAGTGTTTGTCAGTATGCTATGGTCAACACAGACCATGCAAAATTTGTTACCTGTCATCCTAATTCTCTTCATTCTTAAAAACCTAGTGTCAGAAACCAGAAGGAACACTGCTCTGCCCAGAGAGAAATTTATTCTGGCAATCAGGAACTCCTCCCTAAAACAGATTTTGTGCCTACATGGCATTAGATATATATATATATATATATTTAACTTGGGGTTATTTCCATTAAGTCACAGAAATATTTTGAGGTTTAATTCACATGTGTTTCTAAGGAGCAGACAGCCATGGAGAGACTGTCTTGTGTAATGACAACAGCACAGAGCAGAGCAGTGGCAGCCAGCAGGAAATGCAGGCTGACAGACTTTTAGAAATGGCAGCACTTAAAAGAGGTGGGCAGTTAGTTTTGCATTTGCACTCCCAGTGCCAAGAAGGGAAGGGCAAAACATCTCCTGAGAAAGGATATGAAATGCAACTACTCATATCTTGCTAGGCAGGTGCAGTAGTGTCATCAGGCTTAATTCTGTCAGCACTGGCCAGACAGAAAGAATATCTCTTGGCATGCCTGGAACACATCCTCTAGTCATCGCTAGTTATGCTTGTAGTCATGGGGAACATCTGGCTGTCAAGAGAAGGTGAAGGACCATACTGAGGTCTCAAGCCAGTAACCAAAGGCAGCCAACATCTAGTCCATCATTTTTATATGCTCTAACCAAGCAAGAAAGGGGCACGGAATACGAATTCTGGACAACACAGAACATTTATGGATACACAATGAAAAGGTGATGTACAAGTGAAAATGGAAGGGCAAAGGACAGCGTGGATTTCTGACACATAAAACTTTTCTGTCAGCTGTAAATGGATCTATACGCATCGAGAGATTTATGTGGGGTTTGGAACCAAACACAAGTATGAAGCAAAGGAGCATTTGCAGAACTGAAAGGTAGGTCAAAGAAATTGCTTTCAGAGAAATATGTAGATCAGAATCCCATTAGCAACCTTTCTGCATTAGAAATCCAGAGGCTACTTAGTAGCTGCCAACAAAATGGCTGGTGGGATTTTGCCAAAGAGAGCCACATGCTGCTGCTGGAAAAAGTCTTTTACAGCTGAGCTTGACATATAGGTCTAAGACTGCCAAGGAGCAAGAAAGGTTAGCTAAACTCACACTTTTCATTGATTACAATTAGTATGAATGCACTTAAAATTAGAAATGTGAATGCAAGCTACTAGTAACCTTGTACTTCGTCTGTGTGTGCCTCTCTCTGTAGTTTAAACCCTGTTAGGGTAACACCCAAGGAAATGACCTGAGAGACATACAGAAAACTAGAACTCAGGCTAACAAGCTAGGTGACACAACAATGCCAGATCCCCCTCCCCCTTCTTTCGAGAATCATATGGTCTATGTTTCACCTGTTTACTGATAAATAGTGATAAGGACATGCAATTCTTGTTGTGTGAGAACAGAACATTTTCTTTGCCAGTATCCAAAAAGGACTGATAATTCAGACTTGGAGCCTCTGGTTATCAGAGGTTTCCACAGACACAGGTGTGTTTTCAGATATGGGCAAACACCAGCCACCCTTCAGGGACCCAAGCCTCATTCTTAGTGAGGGAACAGCCAGAGTACAGATGTTAAAGGAGGTTCCAGATGTCAACAGAGGTTCCAGCCACAGACAAACACTTTTTTCATCATATGAAATTGTGATGAAGGGTTAATTCTAGGCACTTGAAAGCTTGCTTACTCATTGAAATATAAATATATATGAACCAGTCAATAGTATGAAATAACCTATTTTTAAAGTATCTGAAATACCAGTAAAGTTTTATCTCCTCCAGTTTTATTCCTGTGGCACTATAAGAAAGAACTCTCTCCACAGCTGACACAGGTGATATTCCTGTAGCAGCTGTTCTGTTCACATTCTCTAACATAGGTCAAAATAAGCATATTTAAAGCACTTTTCAAATAAGCAACACAATAACTTTAGTTATAATGAAGACTTGTAGCATATTCCCTGGATACAGAGGTTTAATGGGAATCCCATGATGCAGATACTACTCCAGAATTAAAATCCTTGAGATACACATAGACAATCACAGGTTGTTCAAATAGAAGGACAGAAAACTGTAGATTAGATCATTGGGGGGAGAAAAAACCAAACAAACAAAACAAAGAACACCTATATAAATTGTATAGTCAACATTTTCAAATTAACATAATGGGGAAAATCTTTCTGGCTCTGTCTCACAAGCAAAGCAAATTGGAAGTGTAACAATACATTCCATTTCTTACAGTTATCGTGATCCTTTGCACACTGAAAGACCAGAATATGGTTGTCTTTCTGCTCAGACAGAACAACTTCCACATTTCTAAAAGGAAACTGTCATTTCAGGTTCCCATCTCAAGAACATTGATCTCCCAAAACCTTTCTCCAAAACAAATTATTCATGCATGACATTCAATCAGCTGTACCCATTCTTCTTGCAGAATATTCCAGACATGACTTCTAGGTCTCAGTTATCCTCTTCCTTTTGGAAAAAGCTGAAGTCTTTTTTACCTTTTGGAAAGAAATTGCTTCAGAATAGATTAGTAGGTTCTGGAAATGGTCTCAAGTGAGTCCTGAGCATTCTTTCTTGGTTCTTTTGACTGTACTCACAAGGAGTGCCAATTTGTAAATCACTAAAGAATGCTCTCAACTTGGGTCATAAGCAACTGTTCCAGGAGCCATACAAGCACAGTTCCATGTACATTATAATACTTCCAAATAGCGAAACTATTGTCATTCATCTTTACTCGTGTTCTCACTTAAAGACCAGCATAACAATAACAATTGAGGGCATTCCTGGCCTTAAGATTGGATGGTTTTAAATACTAGCTTCATTTCAGCTGATTTCTTTTACCAGTTATTTTAAATTATTACAGTGAAATGAGGTGCTGAATGGATACCAGAAGATGCTTTAGTGCAATTACATACCTAATAATCCACATGCTTTACTAAGCTTACTGAATGTTGGAAAATAGATATGAAAATAAGCTCATATTTTTTTCCTTCAAGGTTTGCTTTCTTCTTCTAACTGAATGCATATTACCACTAAAATATTTCTGCTGTAATATATGATATAAAGGAGGACAGATATATAAGAAACAGTGGAATTTGCTTAAAATCACAAATGGTAAAGGCCAGTCACAGTACAATAGGCAGTAACTTCTAGTCATCATGCTGAAGGAAATATTCCCACTGATGACCTCTATGAATTAAAATAACCAGATCTGTGAAATGCAACTTTGCATTCTATTAAACATGCTATTCTCATGTGGAGTGTTCTAGGCTTACTTAATTGACTGGCTGAGGAATTCAGTGTGATGTTTCCCACACCCATGCAAAGGGACTTTCTCCCTCATAAGCACTTTTATGGCTGAATTGCAAAAATCAAGCAAAAAGACCCTTCTCAGCCAAGAACTTGCATACCTGCTTCAGTATTACTGGTACTAGTAGGATTTAACTTTCTGCTTATGCTTTGGCTTTGGTCTAAGCTAGAAACAAAATTTGGAAATAAGCACAAGAATGGAACTTAAAGAGAAAAAAAAATCTTTGCATCAGTGATTATAGATCTTGAAATCCTTAAAAAGCAACAACTAGGAGTGGTAATAACCACATTTTTTACCTTTGAAGAGTCTTATAGTACCAACAATTTCAGCTGCTGAAATATCAGGTATAGCAGACAAATAAACACTATTATTGATGTTTAACACTTAATAAAGAAGAGAGAGCTGGAAGTTATTTGAGTCATTAAATTACTTTAGCCAACTATGGCTGGAATTCAGGAGCTTGCAAGACCCTACACAGCACTTGCTATCTAGTCTCCTGTCTTCTGGTGCTTGTTTGCAACACAGCTGATTAGAACAGTAGGAAAATATAACAGACATAAGCTGTGATGCATTTTCTTTCTAGACTTTGCAATGAATCTTGGCACAATTGACAAGAGAAGAAAGAGTGGTGGGCTGGTCTCCCACTTATTACATGATGATTTGGGGCAAATTCTCACAAAAACTCTTAAGTTTCACTGTTATCTGAAATTACAATGTTAACCCAAACAATAAGCTTTAACAAACATAAGTCATGATGAGAAAAAGGAGGGAAGCGAAATCCAAGGCCAGACAGAGTTAAGTAATTCCATCTAGCAGAATGAGTATAGCAAGACATGTACTTATCTAATAAAAACAAGCTAAAAACATTATTTACAAATTGCAAGACCATTATTGTAAAAATATGCTAAATCCTTCAGAGGAATTCTATAATTAAATCACTCATATAAAAAGAAAATTCAAATATATTTTTTGTCATTTACCAAGTTCATTACACAAATTGCTAGGCACAACATAAGAATCATAAATTCACAATTGCCTTAAATTGATCTACCTGCAGGGTACTGCAGAAAGGGTCCTTTTTGCATGTCCTGTTGCACTCCTGGGTCATACATTGCTTCAGCCCTAGCAATTACTCAGTTTCATTGCACATCAGATCATATCACTGATCTGATTTAGAACACTTCCTAGTTTTCAGTTAAATTTCAGCTGGATGAGCAACTTCTTCCATGGCTCATGAGTGCTAGAGCTGATGTAAAGGAAGAGGCAGGAGCACATGGTCAGGGCAAATCTGGGCATGCACACTGCAGGCAGCTATTTATGAAACCCTGTGAGTGTATGTATGAAAACAGTGCAGCTACCATGAGAAGACAGACAGATGTGAAATCAGGAAGATCAATTTAAAATCAATCTTACTTGATCTTAATATCTTCTGAGTAAATCTATTTCGTGTCACTGAAATAATGATGGGTGCTTGCCTATTACAATATTATAGTAATTTTGGAACTGAGTGAAGGTGTTCAAACATTCAGTTGTTTTACACAAGAGCAGGGTCCTTGAAGTCCTCCTGGTGTCCTTATACAAGCCACATCCCCACTCTACCTGCCCTGATTTTCATTTCTTCACACAGCCTAGCAAAATCATTAATAAAATATTACTTACTTACTTAAGGTAATCAGAAATTAGTTCCTAATGAGACGACAAAAATCAGCCACCTTCACCTGAGAAAGGCTCTCACCTCAGAGATAAAGCTAGTGCAATTTAAAACAGCTGCTTCTAAGAAAATTGGGTTTTCCTAAGTTGTTTAATATATGCTACTTACAGTTCATGTAAGATCTGAGCCACAGAGTAGAAGAGATCACAATTTTATGTATGTCAACTATAAAGAGATAACAGAAAAAAGGTAGACAAAAATCCAAAAAACGAAGGTAAAGTCTGAACAAAAAGGGAAACAAAACCTGCAGAAGAGAACCAGAGATGAAAAAAACAAAAAGGTGATGAACAATAGAAGAGCTGCCAACAACAAACAACATCTGAGTCATTAGCAACAAATCATCCACTGTAGCTTGCATCACTTAGATCCAGCTAGATGGCATTTCAAGTCCTGTAGTAACCAACCTATTCTCCACCCTACGCAGGCAGAACAAGCCATCTCCCAACACACTATCCTTTCCACAAACATCACATTTGAAAAAGCAGGTCCCTTGTGTAAGACTAAATACCAATGGATTCATTTACTTAGCAACAGAAAAAAAAGCAATGTAAAGTCACATAAAAGAAATAACCTAAAGATAAGACCAGTGGTACTTTGATGGGGATACTCAAGAAAGAGCTGTCATTCTGGTGAGTTCAACACACACATTATCACAGATAGATGCCTAAACTTCAAAACACACTTCTCTCCCTCTTACCTTCAGAAGCCACCTCTAGCCCAGTTCATGAAGCCTTCCGTATCTATGCCTTTTGCCAATATTACATCTCAAATACAGTTTTCGTATGCCTTTAAAACATTAGGATGATAGAGATCAAACCACAGGAATGTTGGATGAAAAGGGACCACAGGAGATCTATTTTAACTCCTAGCTATGAAAAAGGAGTGAGTAAACTTAGACTATCCTTGAGACTTCTCTGTTCTCAAAAATTCCAATGATGGGGATTCCACAACCCACAAAATCTCACCTGCTAAAACAACCAACAAAAAGAATTTTCAAGTATTTAATTTTGATATCCTTTGTCCATTTCAACTGATTAACTCTGGCCTTATCTCAGCCAACACTGGTAACAATTTACTGTTAGCCTTCATGTCAAGAATTACGATGTCTTTCATAACGGCTCTCTTTCTTAGACTTACATAGGGTAAAGTGTTAGATTAGAGCTTTTATTTATTTTATCTTCACCTCTAGGCACTCAAAAGTTTTTCTAGTAATTGTCAAAGAATTATGCTCCACACTTGACAGTACTCCAGATGAGATCTTAACCACTGCCAAATTAGGAAAACTTCTATTTCCTATTCTTACATATATGCTTTTCTGCTAAATTTATTCCAGAATTGCTTTTGGTGGTTTTGCAAAGGCATCACACACTTGACTTAAAATTTAAACTGTGAACAAATAATCCCAAGGTTCCCCCTGTTCTACTGTGGCCTGTTCAGTTAGGCTTCCTGTTATATGTCTGGGTTGGATTTTCTCTGTCTTAAACGTAAAATTTTCGTAGAATGGCCCAGGTTGGAACTGACCTTAAAGATCATCTAGTTCCAACCCACCTACCATGGGCAGGGATGCCACACACTAGACCAGGTTGACCAGGGCCGCATCCAGCCTATATGACCCCCAAGTCCTTCTCCGCATGGCTGCTTTCAATGAGTTCCTCTCCCAGCCTGTACTTATATCTTGGATTGCCCCTACCCAGATGCAGGAACTTACACTTGGACTTATTAAACTTCATTTGATTCTCATGGGCCCACTTTTCACATTTATCCAGGTCCCTCTGGATGGCATCCCGCCCTTCTGGCGTATCAGCCACACCACTCAGCTTCATGTCATCTGCAAACTTGCTAAGGGTGCACTCGATACCCTTGTCTAGGTCGTTAATAAAGTCATTGAAGAGCACCGGTCCCAAGACAGAGCCCTGAGGGACACCACTCATCACTGCTCTCCAGCTAGACAAAGAACTGTTAACCACAACTATCTGGCTGCATCCGTCCAGCCAATTTCTTATCCATCAATTTTGCACCATTCTCACTCAATTTCAGCATATCACTTTCAAGCTGTTTCTTCAAATGACAAGAATTATTTGACAATAGAGTATTGCTCTCTTCTAGGTTACAATAAGGTTTTATGTCTTCCTATAAAGGTACACAAGATTCAGTATGTGCAGTTCAATGTAAAATACCACTCAAATACTTGAGAAAGACCAGCAGTTCAGGTAGTCCTCTTAGAGTGAATGGACTTCTTCCATCAGAAGACACCTGATGCTAAATATCAGTAAGCAGTAAATTCACAATTACAGTCATCACTTCTGAGGTCACATGAGCTGACTGTCTTTCCAGTTTTCTATATTTGGTATGAAAGTATAGGTTTATTTAGAAGCTCCAACTGTACAAAATGCTACAGGACATCCTATTAACAGTACAGTCTACCATAAAAGCATCATATATATCCTCTCTTCTCTTCACTGGCTACATTACCACACCAAAATTCAAAGTCTTCATCTTTTACCTTGAAAGTGCTCTACTTTCTAACAATGTGGAATAATTATATTTTTTTTTCAGTTTTAATATGCACACGTAATATGGTCTGATACAAAACCACAATTCTTTATATTTGGATATTTTATACTTACAAGTTCATAAATTGAAATTGACTTTGAGAAAGGGGCTTTGACTTGCTGTAAACATTTCCACTAAACTGCAGAACAGAAGTAATGAAGGTGTCATTTTGCACAAGGAATGGGAAAAGTAAGCAATCTTTATAGGAAATTACAGCAAAGGTCACATCCTAGACATGTTGGACATTCAACTCAAAGATCCTGCAGAACAAACAGGTGAAAAGGAAAAGGACAAAGAGACACAGGCCTGAAAATTTAGAACAAGGTGGCAAGGAATATGAGCAAGAAGCTTTGACTTGGAAAACCTATTAAAAGAGTTAGAAAAGACTGGGATTGCTTTATCTTCAAAAGGAGATGAACTAGCAAAACCACAATAAAGTATCAGATACCCAGGGTCTATGTGTCATCTCTCATAACACAATAAAAAGTATTTCAATAAAATAAACAAATATCATTTAAAAAAACCATAAAACAATAAACTGAAGATGTGGATATTCAAATAAAGTGAAAGGAAATCTGTGTGTATACAATTACTAATTTGGGACCTCTTTCCCACAGAAGGTTAATTAGATTGAGAGCCAAAAAACCAGGTAGGTATTTATGGAGGTAGCAACAATTCCCTAACGTAACACTAAAAAACTGTGTGGACAGCATATCAGGCAATGTGTATCAGGCCTTAAGCAATCCCTTAAGTGCTAGTGGATGAAATAAAGTCTAGTGACAGGGCAGACAGTGTCATTTCTGCCCACTGCAGGATGTTCCCCTTGTTTTCCAAAATATCTGGAACTCAGTAGTCTCAGATCCATCCCCTTGGACTTAAAGTCTGAGCCTGTATGGCAACTCCTAAAATCATGAAGAGATTCATAAAATCGTAACACCAAGTTACAAACACACAGGCAGAAAAGGAACACCTCAAGAATATTTTACTTGTGAAGAGTGACTGTACTTCTTTCTGATCATGTTCAGAGACTATCCTCCTATGTATTTCTTTCCAATACTGCAACTCCTGAAAGGCTTCCTTCCATCTAACTCAGAGTCATCCAAACACTGAGATATATTTATGCTAGGAAAACATCATCAGTGAGGATCAAAAAATTGAGTTCCACAACACATTACAGACTCTATCTACACAATTCAAAGGCAGCTTGCCTCCAAAAGACTTTCAACAAAATATGCAGCTTTTGATTAATTTTGAGACTTGTTTTGATGGAAAGAAAATATTGTAAGAGGGAGGGGGAAATGTACTGTTATTGAAACTTAGTAGATTAATAAAAACCAATCTGTTTATTAAAAAATAATTATAAGGTTTATTTTTTTTAAAAAAAAGGTTATATTGGATATAGCATGTATAGTTTACAATTCATTCTCATCCATATGAAGTTCATTTTCAAATTCACTTTGATACTATGTCTGAACTAGAAAGAGCAGAGGTTAAATAAGAATGAACAGGAAATGGAACAACAAATAAAATCTATGAAACAAAACCCTATGTTTTCTGTAATCTGGTCACTAATGGCTTTATGCAGCAGGAACACTACACACGGAGGTGGGGCGTGGAAGGCAGCAGACTGTTGTGTATCTGACTCCTGCGCCCTGCCAACCTGTTCAGCAGAAAGCTGGCTGGTATCCAAGGGTCTAACTAGCAAAGACAAAAAAGCAGTTCTAAATAATTTTTGTTTGTTTGTTTTACTTTTTTTTTAATTTTTGGTGCAGAAACAGCTGCCGGAATTTTCTTTTTTAAGGCTTCAGAAGTTTATCCCCAAACTGGATTATAAATGACATATCTGCTTAATCTTGGACTAGAAAGCTTAGCGCAGATTCTTTATAGACATTTTTGGCTACAACACGTGCCCCCACAAACACACAGTGCTCTTACATGGTCTCTTGGCTGCCTTTACATCTAACCATCTGTTAGGCAGAATCACCCATTCACAAACATTTCCAGTCTGTTTCACAATAGTTTCAGACCCAAGCAAATGCTGGCTGAGATATGCAATTGTGCTGTTGCCACTCACAGGAAATATCTTTTGCCTGACTGTAACACCAATCACTCTGATCTCACACTTTTCTGTAGATTTTATCACACATAACAGAATTTACATCCAAAATGAGCCATGAGTGGATAATGGGAAAAGTGCTTTATAGGCACTTGTTGCTCTGGCATTTTGTAGTAGAAGCTGATTAGTAACCTAAGGAAATTAGGCAAAGAAATGTTCCCAACTTTTGCTGACTGATGGACAGTGATACTCAACTATTCTCATCTTGAGTAATATCAGATTTTAAGTTCAAATATTTCAATCTCACATGGCTATAAGCAACATGAGAACAAGCCATGAGCTGTGTGATTGTTGATATAAGACCTTAACGTAAAAGTTGCATGCACATACAGGTTGGAGTCTTGTTAATGGAGGTGCAGGAAATAAAAATGAAAATTAAATGACCCAAGTGAGACCTACAATTATATTTTAGTTAAACTAACAGCAAATCTGTGAACAAGACTATTGTTTCCATATCTTCAAAAGACTGGCAGATATAACTCCAAGTTTAATAGTGATGCAAAGAACCTCCTCATAGTTAACATTTATGTCTTTGCTAAAGTTTTTCCTTTCAATTGTTTCCCAAACAAGGACAGATGTCTGATAAACATATAACAGATACTTCCATAGGATAAAAAGTGAAAGATTTTTTTCTCATTTCTCTGGGAGAGATCATTCTTTCCTAGTTTCAGTAAGGTAAAACTTGCAGAGTAAGGTAATACCTTAATTAGACCACATAGTATCACTGGAAAAAATGGATATGCTTCCAGGCCAACTGCTGAGTCTTTTCATGATCTGCTTGTAGCACATGCTGTTAGTCACCAGCTGAGGTTACACTAGCTCTTTTTTAGAGAAGCCTCTGATTCTGGAGGCTCATTCTTACCAGGGGTTACCCAAATTTGGAAAAGTATTTGGGCATATGCCTGTAAACTTGGAGAACATAATGCATGGAAGTCCTACTATCTTAAAAAGAAAAAGAAAATAAGTAGGTGTTCAAGCTAACAACTACTCTCATAACTGATTCTGACAGAGGCAGCAGTCTCAACTTGCTGCACACAGCAGGCAGTGGTTGAATCCTTCTGTTGGACATCTCATCCATGACTTTATCCTATCCAGTCCCTGGGACAACTTTCCTGCTCAACATCGCTTCTGTAATATATTTGCAAGACCAGAGAGTAAACACAGAAAACAAACTTGAGGTTCTCTTCCCAATTGTCTTCAAATCTGACTTCAGTGAGCTCCTATCAGTGAAAAGTATGGGTAATCGGTGAATTTGGCCTCCAGTCCAGCCTTCAGACCACTCTTATAAGACAGTGAAGATACAGCTGCTACATTTTTCTGGATTGGAGCCATGACATTCAGTACTTTTCAGGAAAATCCAAGGCCCTGAATCGACTTAGAAAATTATCCTAAACTCAAAAAAACAGACTTCTAAATGTATCTTGACAAACAGACTGTTCTTTAGTGACATGGATGTCAATACTGTCGTGTCTGATGTCAGAACAGTCTTAAGTCATGCCAGTTAAACAGTAGAAGCTACAGTTGCCAAAACTTGGATTTTTTTTTCATTGAACACAACTTTACATCTTTCAGTTGAATATGCTTAAAAGCATCCACTCCAATTCATTCAAAACATATAACATTCCTAATTCCACACATCAGCATTTTTATTGGAGTTTTTTCTCATCTACAATACAGTCTATTCATCTGCACATCTGAAAGAACTGCACATTTCAGAGTTTGTCATTTGACTTCTTGTAAACTTCTCATTTGGCACTAAATGTAGTGACCATGTTGATTAGAGCAACCATATGACATGGGGATGGAATTGCTGTCAACTCATTAAGAAAATATATAAGGCCTCACTTTTAATTACTCATTTAGTAACAGATTAGTTCTTATTGCCTGCCAACAGCATGACCTCTCTCTCTTTCAAGGTCAACATAAATCAAATGAAATCAGATGAGCTTGAACTTGTCATTTATTCACTTCGAACCCTTTCATAAGAAAATCTGTTTAACAAAAAAAGCAAGTCTCTGTTCAATAAAGAGACCATTATTAGGGCTAAAGAGCCAAATTTCCTGTTGTGTTTTTTATTTTTTTCTGAATAGCCTCAAGTAATATTCCAGGAAAAAGGCCTTGATACTGTTTTCTTTGTGGAATAAAAAGAAAATGAGCATTAGAAACATGAGATTGCTTACAGGGTTCAAATACCAGTACGAATATAGGTTTCCTGGTCCCATGCTTTAAGGATTAACAGTATTAAGCACCACAAAATGACATTTGTCATGTTTACTTTAGTTGTCTTGATCTGACAAACCTCTGCAGGCCTTATAAATAGAAGTTGAATGTGACTATTTTCTGAGATTTCTGTCAAATACTGCAAAAATATACAAAATGCATAATTTCACTTTCAAGGAAAATCCTAAATAAATAAAAAAATCTTAAACACAATGAAATGGTACTGCTTTGATGACTAATTATGACTTTGAGATATGAAAGACTTGACTGCAGATGTCTGCATCGGTAAAAATCAAGGTTTTGCTGTCACATCTATGTTCTAGCACCTAGGCTTTCATGAATTATTAAATTATCTTATTTACTGGCCATGTAGCACAGACACAAAGAGCTGTGTATTTATGCAAGTGCCCAGGCAGTTCGGATGGGGGGCAGGTGCCCAAAGGCCTGGACCTCATGACTTTCTTTATTGCAATAAATATTTTCAGTAGGTCTGTCAGTAATTTTGGTGGTTGTTAAAGAAATGCTTACTATGGCCTATTCCATAACTTATATATATATATTCCACACTCTGCTAGAAGTTGTGCCTCACTTCTCAAGTTTATTTCCAGTCCCCATAAAGGAACAATCCACGTAATAATGATACATGCATATCATTGCCTTGCACTCTTTACATGTTCCAAAAAATTTACACAAATCAGCCCTTACTCGCAGGCCTCAGCTTGTTGGGCCAGACTGTGGATGTCCACGTAAGTAGGAGAAATAAGAGCAGTTTCCCAAGTCTCAGCACCATTCCTCTTCCACAAGTCTGTGAAAGACAAATCTGCCTCAGTCCTACGAAGAATATTTTCCAGACAAGTAACATTAGTGGAGGTAGTTTAAATGTTAGAGATAACATAAAAGTTACATAATTCCCTAGTAAAGAATACATATGATATCAAAAACCATTAAGGGATACATTCATATTTATATTCTGAGATACACTAACAATTACTAAGGTACAATACTTCCCAAAACCAGCCATATTCAACTCTCATGTTCAGATGTCGAACTATTAGTAGGTCATCTGACTAATCCAGTCATCCGTATACTTCTGCAGCATGATTTGTGGGTTAATCATCATAGGAAAATTATAATGACAAATATGTAGACAAAGCAGTATACATTATTCATATACGCAATAAAAACATCAACTCTATTGTCATGACTTATTGCAGTGCAATGTGTATGGCCCTTTTGGCCAGATGATACACCAGATGTTTCCTGTCATTTAGATTTGAAAAGTTCACATGCAGCAGAACTTAGCTCCTGAGGGTAAGGGTGGAGCTTAACTATTAAACATGCAAATATTGACAAATAAGAAACTATTAAAATCATATAATTAATTTTCTGATTAAGTCTTAGTTTTTCCTGTCCATTCCCTTAGCAGAACGCACAGGCTGCTCAGACAAACAGTAGAGAAAAATTTGATTAACGGTTTTTTGCCTTTCACTGTTCTCTTCTCACTTTTCCTACTTTAAAATAAATTTCATTTGATTTTTCAACTCTAATAGGGTAAATCCATATCTGATGGTACTATTGAATTCTTTACAAGCAGGAATATATTGTTTTTAGACAGCCATTCCTTTCACAAAAAAAAAAGGAACCCCCCCCAAAAACCCCAAAACAAACAACCCTTTACAGTATCAAAGACACATCTGCTCTCTAAATGCATTTTGCCTGTAAGCAGAGAAATACAAAGAAGATATTGCACAGCTACAAACCTCTCCCTTAAGCCTTCTATGCCTGGGTCTTCCCCTGTATCTCCAAGTGACATGTAAATCAATGTGGGCTCAGATGTCCCAGGCAGGAATAGTCACATGACTTAGGAGTACAGGTAAAACTGAAGGAGTGTGCTGCCAGTAGAGCAGGCAGTGCTCTCAAATCACTGAACCATTGGACATGGCAAGAACATTGCTGAAGTTTTCACTAGAAATAAAACACTTTCCCCACATTTTTTACCACCCCTCAATATGAGAGTGGCCAGACCTGCTCCCCACCAACAAGATGGCAGCTTTTGACTGTCCTCCCAGTCCTTCCATTAGCTTCACAGAATTTTCATTGAAAGTTTAGCAATACTCAAAGGCACCCTCCAAACTTGGGCCAGCCCCAGCAAGTGCAGAGGGACTATAAAACCCTGCAACACACACAGATCCCACCTTTCCTTCCTTCCAGAACTACTGACCTCTCGGGAAGGAGGCAGAATAAATCTGACACAATCAAAGATTTTACAGTTCTGAAGGGAGCCAGAGGGGTGTAAACTGCAGCTACACCCTGGCGTATTGTTAATTTTTAAAGAGATAGTTCAGAAGGATTTGCTGGGTCTTGCAAGTGCCTACATACAACCTTCACAGGCATCCCAAAAGATTTGGCTCTGCAGATGGGGAGCCAAACAGGCTGGTTTACATTTTTATTCTGAGTCCATTTGCCTATCCTGAACTATAACAACATTAAAGCCTGGAAACAGAACAGAGCACAATGGAAACTGTATTAACACTGCACTCTGCTGTATGTTATATGCTATACATCCCTTCTATAATTTCTTCTCCTCAATTGTGTTTAACCCCAGGGAATAGTTTGGAGTATGGTTTGTATCATACCTGCTACATACAGAAAAAAAATCACTGAACACACTTGTGCTTGCTTCTTTAGGTACCCAGTGTGTTTCTTTGCCCACCAAATAGATGTCAATAGACATTAGACTGAAGAAATCTGCACAGCAAACAACAGAATAAAGACGACTCTTCAAAATAACATCTCTCCTTCAGGATGGTGGGGATCATCCCCCATTAACCACAGTGTTACCAGAAATGGTATCTTTGAGCTTCTTCCTGCACAAGGAATTGTGTATTTCCCTATCTCTCTGCAGAGGATAATCAGATGAAACTGTACTACTGTTTTTCAAACTAAAAGAAAGGCTTGGTTTGTATGTCCAGTGCCGTTTCATGAGAAACAGAACTTTTATCTAGCGGGGGGTGAGAGGCGGGGGGAAAGTTTCCTGAACTCCAAATAGAAGCAACATCTCCCAACAGTAGGTGGCAGCACAGCAAACAGTATTGTTCCCTCCAGTACTGAAAGTCGTTGAAAACTGGAGAGGTATCAACATGAAGTAATATTCCAAAATCATATCACAAAAATTTGGAAATAAATAGAGTTACAGTGCAAAAGGAGAGAAGAAAAAACAACAGGACTTTTCACTTCTCTTATTAGCAATACTTTACAGCCAGCCTCTTCACTAAATTATATTGCACCACTTTTGTCCAGCTATAAAACTCCAAGATCTACGCTGGGCACATCTCTCCTTTTCACAGAGTCTATACATCACCTCCAGATAACGTCTGGCACAGGCTGTTTGTTGACTGATCTTGACAACATGCATATCTCCAGTCTATCAGCTCTGCCTTCACTAGAGGAGGAAGCTGGTGGGTATCCACAAACTTAAGCCTGAAGAAATACACTGCACAAATCATCTGGGACTGGACTAGAAGGAGCTGCTTCTTTACTTCTTACCTTTTATATACCCTCAGCCTTGCAGTTCCTTTGCCTTTCCTCCCCCAGCTATTCAATATATTTCTTTTTCATGTATTCCAGCAGTATGGCAGGATTTTTCAGCAACATGTTGAATACCTAACCCTAAGAGCAAGCCAGGATCAGTCTTGGCCCTGACTTAAAAAAACAAAACCTCTTCTGAAAACAATCCTGAACTTCAGCCTTATCCTTTGAAGATTATATGAGCATCCACACACATGCATGCAGACACACAGGAATAATCTTTTGGCTGTCATTCAGTTAGCAAATTAATTCCTATATTCCTGACCTCTGTGATTCTTGACTTGGTGTTGCAGAGGGTCACAGAGCATGAACTTGACTGCGAAAAAGCTTACAAAATTGAATATCTGAGCAATTGGACAGCACATGTAACTCTGTGTCAATATGTGCAGTGAAAAGGGGGGAACAACTACTTACACATTCATAAAGATGAGCACAAGCCTGTGGTAAAATGTTCTCTGAAATCATTAACTCCCTGCTTAGCAACAGTCAAAACACATAAAGGAACAGGGGAAAAAAAGGGCAGGGGGAGGTGAGTGGGTGTGAAAATATCATCACTAGTAATCCATCCAATGATAACAGAAGATGCTGCAAAATCAGAAAGCTTATGATGTTTACTTTACAGAGATGAGAAGGAATTGTTTCCATTTGATGAAAGATCAATTAGACTATGAGTCTTCAGCTTGGAAATGAGATAACTGAGACAAGATACAATAGGTAGTTTTAAAATAATGAATGATATGGAGAATACAAAGAGAAATTAACTATTTCTCATTGTCTTGGAATAAGTTGGCATCTAGCATCAGGTTTATAGTGAATAAAATAAATACTTTTTCACACAGTAATCATCTTCACTGTGGAACTCATTGTCTTAGAACATTATGGAGATGGAAAGTAGCAATGAATTTTAAAAGGATTAGACAACTTTATAGAAGACAAGCACAGCCATGACTGTGTAATATGAGAGCCCAGAAGCAACCTCTATCTTGTGCAGTTTTTACATCCCAATAACCAGACAGCAAGGAATGTCTTCTAGGCAGGATTACTCTAAAAATCCAACTGTTAATAGTTTTGCTAAGTATCAAGGACCTAGAGAGATTGCCGATACCACCCAATAAAACTGTCCTTGAACGTTATGCTAGAGAAAGCACCATTTGCACTGCATATAAATTCTACAAATTGAAAATTTGTGTGTCAAAACAAAAACCAAACCAAAACAAACAAAAAAAACCCAAATCAAAATGGCAAGGGCTGTACAGACCCATTTTCCATCTGTTATGGACAGAGTCAATCTAGAGTTGTCAGTACTAGAGGTAGACATCCAGAGACATAGTCAAGGGTTGATGGAAGCATTCAGTCGAACACTGATCTTACTAAAGCCTCTGAATATTTTTCTTGAGTAAATTGAACATTTTTAGGACAAAGCCAAAAGCTGTATTTTTTAATTTGTAAAATCCACAAATACAACAAACAGTTTGTCCAACCACTAAGGGAAAAGTCACTTTTATTTGCTATTCTATACGATCTTTGATCTCTTGCCATTCAACTCATTCCTCCAATTTGAATTCCAAATGGGAACTTGCTTCATAGAATTCCCAACTGTTTTAAAATGAAAACGTCTCAAAGAAATACAGTAGACTTTTTGGCTGAATCCTTGCAAATCCAGATGGTACACTGGAGTTTGAGTGGGATATTTTAGCAATGTCACTTAAAATTGAGCTAAACATCAGATCATTATTTTCACAGTTTATTGTCCCTGTGTCACTACAGTTAGTGATCATCTGGGGAACTACTTTCTTTTGCAGGCTGTTTCCTTAAGAAAACAAGGTTTGTAGGGTTTATATTCTTTCCCCACAATTGCAAGTTTCCTGAAGACAGGTGCCAGGACAGAGGCACTTTATTAGTGTTTCCATGGACAGAAAGGATGAAGAATGAGTGGAAGCATCTTCTTACATGCTGAAGAACCCATACACAGGATCACTACAAGAATCCTACTTGCAGAAATCCATAGTTTTGCAATGCACTCACCATATGGAGATCTTTGAAGGACGAAAGTTAATACATAGGAGATCAGTTGTATTTCAGGGAGTAGGCAGGCCTATGGTACACAATTAATTGTTCTGAAGACTAGGAGAGACTATAGTGATAATCAGGATAATCTCTTGTACACATAGGGAAGCAACCTTTCCTAGATTAACTCAAGCCTTTGACTCCAGCCTCTAGAGCTGAGTTACAAACATGATTTTAAGAAAAGCATTCAAAATTTGGTTTTACATTTTCAATAGTGAGGAACCTGCTAGGCTATCCCGATGTTGAATTAGCACTAAACATTCAGATCTTGCTACATTGTTACCTGCCACAGAGAAGAACCAGTTTAGGCTCCCTTTCAGATCTACTTGTGTATTGATAGTAAGTTTAACTCAGGATTTAATTTCTTGTTTAGTGAAAGATGTAGGCTGAACTTGTTTTCAGAGTGGAAAACATATTTTCCAAATGATGTTTGCAAAGTTCAGATCATGTTTGAAGGTTCTTTTTGAATACTGTCAAGTTTTGGCTTTGTTTTTTTATTCTTTTCTTCAGTTGTGGATGTCAAAATTTCACCTCATGATCCTGACCTGATCACAGGTACCAAACAGTGAGGTAACATAGCCTCCACACAGTTATTTAATATTCTCCACTCTGTACATCCAAGGGTCTTTCTTGCTAGGGACTACTCTATCCATAGATGAAGTATGTAATTTCCAGAGTGCTGAAGGAGATAGCCCTACAAAGTTGATTACAATAGGGCCTTGGAAAGTCATTCTTATTACTGCTGCTACTGCTGAGAAAGGAATCATAGGTGCCATATGGCAAGAACAGCTGGAACAAAGGCTGGTAGCTCCCAGCAGTGACTGCTGCCATACCTCACTTACTTACCTTCTTCACCCTTCTACTCATTCTCCCTCCTCCCTGCCTAATGTAGCAAGTAAAGCAGCAAACCTCAACACTTACAGCTAATTCTGTATCCCAGATTCACTTCCTGCACATCTTTCTTTGCTTTCACTGATGTTAGCCCAAGCTTGGCCTAAATTTGAATCCCTGGATTGCTGTTGTTCATTCTGTTCCCATTGCTTATTCTGGGTCATTTGGCTTCCCAGATATTCATGTACTAAATCTATACCTAGGCTATCAGGATAAAAGCCATGGCCATGTCATGTAGATATGTCTTACCTGCCTTTTTCCCAGACAGCTGAGCCTGCAATTTGCCAAAGTAAAACTCATTTGTCTGTGCCCAGAACTGAAAGCCATCAAGACTGCAGCTAAAAACTGGGGAAGAGATACATGATGGAAAGGACGGAAGGACTGAAGAATATGTACTAATAATGAGGAAATCTCATCTTCTCATCTTCCAAATCAATTATAAGAGTACAAAATAATTTATTTTTTTAATTAATAATACACTAAAATACATTTAGGTAAGTGATAACAAAGAATTTACCCAGTGAAACCTTGGTTATAAAGTTGAAATGTAATAAAGAACTACTCCAGGGCTAATCCTGCTTGAGCGGAAGGAAAAAAGTAGAGTAAGAAAGAAAAGCATTTGGAAATCAGATATCACCTAGTAAACAGTTAAAAAAATATTTTCTAAAGATAATCTAATCAAGATATCTGCTTATCAGGAAGCAATTTTTTGCGAGGTGCGGGTGAGTCAGCAGTAGGAAGAGGGACTCATGCTGCACTGCTTTGGGTATGGCACTGTCCATGCTGCACTGAATATGGATGGGAGACACCACAGTCATCTTAGCTCTCAATCCCCCCCAAAATCTGGTCAGATCCACTGAAGAGGATCATTTTTGCTCAAGAGTGTCGCTATCTGTGCAATGAATCTCATTGCAACATAAAGCTGAGAAACATGATCTGATGTAGGGTTCTGAAATCAAAGCCACACTGTCCAGAAGGACCCAAGGAGGTTTATGTTAAGTGTTCCAGTGTTAGATTAGCTCTGATTTCAAATGTAAGTACATCTAATGCACCTCATGTGACTCTATGCATAAGGGTTCCTCCCAGTTTTGACCCAGTTGTTATTGGAGAACTAGTTTTTCAAGCTGTGAAATCCACTTTATTACAAGGCCTTAAAACCTTGGCAATGCCTTTGAATGACAAATGCAGGCCTCCTCTGAAATAATTTCAGCTATGTGACCCTGATTTAAGTTAAAATTCACAGACCGTTAATTAGCACGTGGAACAGGAAGTTTCTAAATAGCTCACCAGGTATGTATTTGGCAGGCAGTACACCAACACCTGAAGTGTGCTTAAAAAAAAAATCACTTTTTTACATCACTGAAAGTTTAATAAATATTTATTTCTTCAGGGACTTCCTGTGTTAATGAAACTTTCTGCTCTTGTATGAATCTTTAAAACTCATTTTAAATAGTAATGCTGAGCTAGTGTCTTTGAAATTGCACCACTAAGAGCAAAGCAAGAACAGAGTATAAACATTTTCTCTGTCTATTTAACAGCTTTTATGTGTCCATTAAGCACTTGTTTTCTGTTTTGTTAATCATTCTAGCTCCCATAGTAGACGAAAGAGGAAATCGCAATTTCAGATGCTACTGTTTCTCTGGTTCTCCAGAGTTAGAAGGAGGAAGCAGGATTAGATTAGATGTCTTTCTCGAATGTTTTTTTCTTCTGCTAATCATGCCAAAATAACATTTCTGTGCACATTAAATAGCTAGATAACCCATCAAAAGTCATGTTATTTATCATCAGGAAGCAACTCCATTTGCTGTATAATAGTTAGTCGCCTGAACTATTTTTTCTATCGATGCTCTCATTTTCTAAAACCTTGTGCCCTGTGCTCAAAACTTGTTCAACCACTTGTTGCACAGCTTCTGCATCTGCAGGTAAGCTTTCTAGCACTGGAACAACATACTATGTGGCAGTGCTGCTAGGCAGCCTAATGCCACATGTAACAAAATGCCCTTGGTGTTAAGTGTCCTGTGCCAGGAGAAAGATCATGAAGTCTCACGCTGAAAGGAGTCCTGCTCAGACCTCTCTTTTTACAGCAGACTTACTCTTTGTCAAACACACCTCCCAACTACAAATCATGCTTTGATTGGATCATGAATTTGCACACTTCTGTGTTCTGAGTCAATGCCTGCATATATTATGTCACTGACTTTTACCTAGATAATTTCCTGAGGTCCCTTTCAACCCCAGCTACCCTATGATCCTGTGAGTTCTACTGTGAGAAAGCCTTCAGTAGCTTAGCACTGTCATCATTCCTCATGTTCATGACCAGTTATATGTGTTCCAGTCACCATGTGACCATGGAGATGTAATCATTAGGGTTCAAGAAATACAGAAATCTGCTCCCGTATAAAACTGACCCAGGGAGAGATGGCAAAGCTGGGTTTGGGGAGTCAAAATACTACCTTCTTTTTCTTCTTAGGACCAGCTTTTATACCACTGCAGTTTTATTGCTTCTTTAAACAAAAATTTCATGCAGCAGTGGATTCCAGGAGATCTGGAAATCTAGTCTCTGCAAAACCATATTGACTACAGAATAACTCAAATTTATATAATCCAACGAGGAATTTCAAATCTTGGAGATGCAGCTTCATTTATAGGTCCTTTCCTCCAAATGAAACCTGGAAGAAGTACTCAATTCACTCTCCTTGCTCTGTAAGAAGCCTTTCTCCTGGAGTTGTAAGGCTCCTGAGGCAGCTAAAGTGAGAATGGAAGACATTCCAGGAGTGCCAGTGGAGAATAAGAGATTGAAAACAGTCACTAATGGGAATTTCTGTTCTAACAGTTGTACAAACCTGATTCTTGGCCAGAACAGCTTCAAGGGGTGTTGGTGATACCTCATATTCTCCAAGTAGAGAACTGCACTTACAGTCTGGACAAATGCATGAGTCTGAGGTGCAAGGGAGGAGATGGTGGGAGTGGTGTTCACATTGCTGGAAATCTAGGTTCCCCAAATTTATGATTATTGCAATTTGAATGCCACATTCTATTACAGCAGAAAGTCTGTTGTCAGTGAAAGCTTCAGCTCAAAGCTTGGTTTTCTATTACTTTCTAAATTTTCAGCTTTATATTCTAAATGTATGTCTCTTAATTTACCCAGACTAGAAGCACATTTGCTTAAAATTTGGCATATGAAATATTAAGAAATGCACGATGAAGAAATATCCAGGCCAATTTATCAGCCTACGTACAAGAAGGAATTAAACTGCAATTTAAGCACTAATTTCATCCCTCTGATGTGTTTGGCAGATCTTTTCACTATTATTCTTTTGTCCAGTACATATATTCCCACTATGCCAAATAGGCTTTCATATACATAAAGTCAATAAAAAGGTAGTGGTGACACCCATCCCACCCAGCAGACACAGTACCAATGCCAATGATCAGCTGCCACAGAACAATAGAGAAGAAAAATAAGATACTTTTGATAAGGCTCACCCTGTAGATGGAAGAAAAGACTAGCATACATCTCAGAATGACAAGGGAAAGTAGTTAATTCTGCTCCTCAGCATATGATTTCCCAGTTATCATCATTATTGCTTTTAATGAAAAAAATAATCTAAATCCTGCAATCCATTTTCACAACCCCATTTCCACCAAAAATGGGCTAATACATGGCAGTACCATAGTGGTACTTGAAAGAGGACTACCAGTCATTCCTCTGACTGGAGGAGGACTGAAAGAGACAAAAGAGTGACACACACTGAGAATGTCGTAATTTCTATTTCAAGCATTATGTATTTCTTTCACAAGACAATAATCCTTGTTCCAAATAAATGGCCTAGATATGGTACAGATGAAAAAAAACTGTTAGTAAGCTTAGAAAAGAGACGTGATTCTGGTACATCAGCTTCTTCCTGATTTGTCTTAATCTTGTTAAAGTATATTCCTTTCAGCACTTCATCCAAAGACTTTGTGTGTTATCCACTGAAATTAACAAAGAGTCATCAACTTTCTATCCCATTTTATAGACAAAGAGTATTAGATATAGCAATGATTTGTCCAAACAACTACATCAATGCCAGGATAACACATTTCTTACATAGAAAATTTCACTATAAAATATTTCACATGCCCCAAGTTAATCTAGTGCTTTGCAAGTGGATGCTGTTATAACTGCTTTAAATAAATATCAATTATTTGGTATAAGTGCTTTTTAAAATAAATGCAGCATATAACCCCAAATTTATGATAATTTAAAACAGTATTTCAGCAAAAGCTCTAAATTGTTGAACAAATTAATGTCAAAGCTTATTCAAAAAGATTAGCATAACTTTTGAGATGTAATCATGAAGAGAAGCATCTTTTACTCTGGACCACTTGAAATGCTTGTTTTGAATGTGAGCATTTTGATAAGGTTGGACTGGACTGACACAGTCAGCAAGTAAATCTTCATTCCATATTGAACCTATTCAGTGATGTCTGCTACTAACACTACAAAGTGAAACAAATTTGGAATAAACACTTACATAATAATGAAGTTCCTGTGACCTGTGAATTCCAGAGCTAAGGATTCCACTGCTGCATCACATCAGGCTCCACAGTGTGGTCAGTACTCTTGATACAACTTCTAGATCCTTTGTAGGGAAGATCTCCAGCTTTTCTGGGTGCTTTATTGCAAGTCTCTCATTCTTGGTTTACAAATATAAGATTTGGGGGGGGGGGGGGGGGGGTCTGAATTAACAGGTGAGCTAAAATCAGTACCTGCAACAATATTTGCAGATTGATACTATTACTACAGAAAATGGAGTTAGTTGCAACCAGTTTGAATGTTAAGAAGCAGGTTATTTCTTTCATTGAATATGCAGCTGTATGTATGGTTTTCTAATTGCTGCTTTCATCTTTTGTGTCTTCTAAGTGAGAGGGATAAAATGTAGATCTCATATCTGAATCTTTCTGAGCTTCAGAAAGATACACTTGAGTCTCCACATGCAAACATACTCAGTTTCAGTTTAGAGTCAGAATCATCAAAGATTAAAACCTTGTTGTTTTAGTTCTTTATTTGGCTGGTTCAAAAGAAATCTATGAAGAACAACTGAATTTGTAAGATTTCATCATTCAATATCTTGAGAATCTTACAAAAATTCTTACAAGATTTCAGTACAAGAAAATATAATCTTGAAATTCGACCTATGTCCCATGTCTAAAGATTTCATCTAACGAAACACACCCATCCAGTTTTTCCATGGGATGTACAAGATTATGTGAACAGCTACCTTTTATTTATTTAAGTGACACTGGTATGATCTAAGTACTAATGAAACTAGTTTTTTATTAGGTTTTTATTTATTGCCTTGACAGTAAATAGCAGATTTGGTTCCTTTGTTTGGCCTGCAGCACAAAGAATTTAAATGGGTATAAACTCTGTTCTCTGATTTCCCTTTACTGATGTATTACCTCTCTTCATAGCAAGCTTCTGGCACCCAGGGAAAGCAGATATAACATGTAAGACAAGTGGAAAACAAAGACTGAGAAAGAGGTGAAATATAGAAAAAGTCATGACAGTAGTTCACACTGTGATCCAGCCAGGAGATGTAGGTGAGTACAAGCAGAAGAATAAATGTCATCCTGAAAATGTTGTGAAGTATTTCAACTTCCATTCTTCTCAAAGCAGGAGTGCATCACTTACTGTACTTTTGGTTCAACATGTTCTATTGAGTCACCATGGAAAATGTTGATATAGAAAGTGTCCTCTTTAGGTTTCCATTAATGATCAGAGCAGTGGTCTACTGCCTCAGGAGGATACCACTCTGTCAGATTCATGTTTATGACTATCTCTGCACCCTATACATAATAGCACATGTTTTACAATTTATACTGTAGCACATTTTGTGACTAAAACACATGATTGACAGCAGGCCCTAGAGCTGTAGAAATTAATAATCCTCTGAGACTTAGACTGAAGCAGGAAGACCAAGGAAAACTCTGGAATCAAGTTAAACTGGATGTTTAAAGATGACCTTCAACTGTTTTTGTCACTATCAGACCACGCAATATTGGAAAAAGAGCTGCTGGCAAAAACTCCAAGGCCACCATAGACAGCTAGAGAGCTCTGCATCTCCATGTGCTCACTCACTTGCACTGACATCATATACAAGCCAAAATTCGGACTGCAGCTTTCTTCTCCATATTGTACAAAAGGCTGGGCAGAGACCTGAAAAAGTTGTCAATCTTGCAGATCATAAAACCCAAAGAATTCACGCTGTTCTCTGTGCCTGTATACAATCCTGATTTCATTCAGGTTTTGAACAACTACAAAGGTCTGTTTGGACAGAGATCTTTGCAAACAAGTATCTAACAGTAAAAGCAGGAACCACATTGGGCTGTAATACTAAACTGAAAGGGATGGTGTCAGCAAAAGGAAAGATACAAGCCATACAAGCTAGCAGTGAGTACCAGCAGTATCTGAATATCTTCAGATTAATTTTCTTTCTGTAGTTTCAAGAAATAACCCACCCTGATTACTGAATATTATGTGAGGATAGTGTCTGGATATAGTAGGTTAAATTATGTGTTTTAAGAATGAATCTACCTGACACATGTCTCTGAAACAGATGCTTTTCAAAATAAGCAGGAAAATGGCAATCATTAATGCTGACATTTTAAAAATAAATCTGTAAGTGAAAGGAGGAGAAGCACAGCCAAAGCACAGCCTTAATTTTTGAAGCCTTCAAAAACCACCTCTCCAACAGACCACATTATGGCCTCAATTTTCCATCAAAATCCCTTTTGACAGCACAATATAGCTTTCAGATTGGTGATCTAATCTATTATTTGGGTAAGCAACTAACTACCAGTTATGAAGGATGACAGAAATCATATTTTCAAAACACCGTCCCATTTAGGAAACTAAGTGTTAACATATACACAATGAATCTTATACATACTGCCTGGAGAGAGACAAACAAATGTATAATTGTTTCAATGAGAAAGATGTCCACAGAAGACTCAGTTCTCTCCTTTATCCTACTCCTGCCAGTGCAGCAGCATTAATAGCTCAACTATGTATGTTGTAACCCAGTTCTTCTTCAGCAGGCACAGCTGATCTTGTCCACATTAGGTCCCCTGAGCTCTCTGGCAGCAAATAATATTTGGTGCAATACCACCGGGAGAATCTTTTCCATCACTTCTCTTGACACTTCCAGTAAAGAAAAGGGGCACAATGCTTAACAAAATTTACAACTTATTCTTCTTCCAATACTGTTTCACATCCCTCTTCCCACATAGGGCTTTCTAGTTTCAGGTACAGCCCGTTCTGGGAGTCAATGCGGCATAGCTGACTGAGCTGCCTGCCTAACTTCTATTCTGACTACAGGCAGGATGAGATCCTTTTCATTCAGACAACTCTCCAGCTTGGCAACTTGTCAGTATCATTATTCAGCACACTATAGATATGACCATGAGAGGCCAGAACAGCTTAGCATTGTATTGATGTATTACAAGAAGGGTTAGGAGCTTCACAGGAATGTAGCTGCTATTGTGCTGGCTATTAACCAAAGCACAGCTCATCAGTCTTTACTAAAGGCAAACTCTGCAGATATCCTTAATAGTAAAAGTCAACATATAATCAAAAGTAAATAGAACTGAAATCACATGTTATATCAGTAAAATCCTGGAGTTACCGGTGAATTCAAGAAGCAAACCTCAGGCACATGGTGTAATTTGAGGGGTTGTCCTGTGCATAGACAGGAGTTGGACTTGATGATCATAGAATCATAGAATGGTTTGGGTTGGAAGGGACCTCTGGAGGTCATCTAGGCCAACCCCCCTGCAGTGGGCAGAGACATCCCCAACTAGATCAGGTTGCCCAGAGCCCTGGCAAGCCTCACCTTGAATGCCTCCAGGGATGGGGCCCCAACCACCTCCCTGGGCAACCTGTTCCAGTGTTCCACCACCCTTGTGTTGAAGAACTTCTTTCTAATGGACAGTTTAAATCTACTCTTCTCCAATTTAAAACCATTGCCCCTTGTCTTTTCACTCCAGGCCTTTGCAAACAGGCCCTCTCCAGCCTTCTTGTAAGTTCCCTTTAGGTACTGGAAAGTCACTAGCAGGTCCCCCTGAAGTCTTCTNTTATAAAAATATTAAACAGTACAGGCCCCCTCCAACTCAGGACATTCTATGATTTTATGTAAGAATACACTTACAAGTACTGAAGAAAGATACCAGGGGTTAAGGAATATACAGAGTAAGATCCATCTTTCCTTGCTATGCAGTGATCAGATGGGGAGCTATGCAACATCTGGGAAATCCAGTGCAATTTCTGCCAGTAGCATCACCTCAGTGTCCACCTAGACATCACTAGATACAGGATATCTTCTCCCAGGTTCATTTTGTCAAGAGTCTGTATTTCTGGTATTGACGTATATGCTGAACAATCTAACTTAGCAACAAAGACTTCAGACAAACAGAGATGCAAATACAGTCTTGCTGTTCATTCAGGCCTATGAGATGCAACAGATTCTGAAGGCAGAAGGAAATTCAACCTTTACCCACCCCACCAAACACAAAGCTTTAAAACAGTAAATCCTTAATGGTGATATGAGCGATCTTAGTCATATTGGTAAATTTACCAAAATAATAGTGGTTGCACAAAGCTCCTCAGCACTCCAGAAAATATCATATCACCTATTTGTGTATCTAAGATTGAATTGTTCAGGAGTTATTGGTCTAATGTACAAAACTTAATGGAACAACTCAGGACTCAAATCATTATCAGTCTGCTCCAGTTCTCATCTTTTCAAATTGCTTCGCCTCTTGATATGATTGTCTGAAGTACATGAGCTAGGAAAATGAAATATGTATCAATATTCAGCAAAGTTTCACGTGAACACAATATACATTTCTGGAATGCATTGTTGTTTTAATGAAGAACTTCATGTCAGAAGCTTTTTCCCAGTACAAAACACAGTATTAGTCGATATAAATCTGCAAAACTCCACTCATTGTGTGGATTACTTAATACAGATGGCTGATAACTGTTTGAAAATTCCCTTGTTTACTAGCCTATGCAAGCCTCAATTCACATGTCTAAATGTATCCCTATTAAGGAAAAGTACTTAAGCATGTGTTTAATTCCCCAAGTCCCAGGCTCAAATGCTTTCCGCAGTAGAGTTGTAACTGTGATCGTCTAGAGACTGCTTTCCAGAACAGGGGTGTTTTTTCTGAATGAAGGCCACAGCTCATTTTAGAAATATGTGCCTGTCTTGCTGAAATAAATAGCACACTGTTAGGCTCTCATACCTCAGTGAAGTGACTACACTTCAGCAGTGCAGTTTATCCACTGCGCTTGCTCCTCACAGCAGCAGCTGTGACAAGGGATTGTTAGTGAATTAAGAATCTTTGGCTTTTTCAGGTCATGTCTAGATTTCATTGCATGATTTCAAAATGGGGGGTAATAGTCTGTATTTTGTAGCTCTTGGACTTCCATAGGTTTCCATGATTGTGGGACGAATAACACTTTTATGGAGCTGCACTACTCATTGTTAATTTAAAATTAATATAAAACCATATTTTAGAGCTAAGTTACCTTTTTCAGAACAAGTGCTGCATCACTTTCTATCCATAATTTATATGATTCCAAATTGCAGTTCAGGGACCTGGAAGCCAATTTTTTTTAACTTAACAGTAAAAATTTCTGCATTAACAGCATAGTTTCTGTTCACCAAAATTCTAATTTCCATTGGGTTTTGTTTGGTTTTTTCTTTTTGGTTTTCAGCTCTATAAATCCTAAATGTGCCTTTCATTTAATTTTTCCACACTTTAAGTACATCTGTTCAACATTTGGTTCATGAAATACTAGGAGGTATGCTCTGAAGAAATATTCGCTTTACTTGTCAGCCTACAAAGAAAACACAACAAATCTGTGCTAAAGATTTTCTTTTCAGTAGCTCACATTTAACCAGCTAACTCCCACACTTACTAAAAACACAACCATGATTTAATTGACACAAGGATAATTCTATGCCTAAAAATAGAGATTCCAGTTTCAAAATCTTAGACTCATAAAAGACAATAAGATATTATAATTTCTTCAATCTGTCTTATAGCAAGACATGTCAGGTTAGAAATTCTTTAAATAGAAACTGTGCTTTCTTTTACCAGCTCTCTCATTAGCTGCTTTAGTTAAGTAGTGTAATATTTACTCTCTGTAATACCTGCAAACAAACTCTTTAGTGGGAGGATAGCATTCCTGCCAGTTTCAGACAGATCTCCCTCTATTTAAAAAATAAACAATAAGAAGAAAATAAAAATTTTAACCCACACTGGTCTAAGTTCTGATTTAAAGTGAGCATGACACATGACATCAGTTTAAGTTTTAGTGGACCTTCTTCTCCAGTTTCACAATGGAATAGCAAAGTTCAAGGCACTGACTTTTCTGCAGGTTGATATGAAAATACACAAGGATATAAAAGCACAGCTTTGCACACCAGCCAGAGCAATAGTACCTGCTGACCAACAGAATACAGAAAAGTTGTACCAGTAAAGCTTCTATATCTCTCTTAAGGCTAAATTGTAAGGCTTCTCAGATTGAGAAAAGAGCAATGCCTCCAAACACTGCCTGCTGGCTGCAAGAGACTCTGAAGTTCTCAGATCACTTTGCTATTTGTCAGAGAGCGAAATAAACCCAAGTATGTCTCCTAAGCCAACCTCTTCTTTCTCAAAGCACAGCATCTTCTGGTCCCAGGCTGACTGACTATATCCATAAGCCTTAGAAAAATTAAGATGAGGGGAACATGGAACTATGTATCTACTTGAAGTCTCACACAGACTTTTCAAAGGACTGCACTTACCTAGGTGCCAGACCCCATCCTAAGACCATAGATATTGTCCTGACAGGAGTTAGGCTGAGACTGCAAGATACCAGAGTAAACTAGAGCACGTACCCATAAAATAACATGCAAATCCCATCTTCTCTGGAGAAACAAATGTAACCTGAAGCTGCCTGCACTCAATGTTTGCAGTCTAAGGTCCAGATCCCACTAGTGAACAGTTTATAGCCCTTTCTTGTGTGAAACCTCTCTCCTGGATCATTGTTCTGTATTTCATTTGCAGTGAGTTGCAAGTAGTGGAAAACAGGGAACTATGGATCAGAAATTTTCCCAAGGATGTCCATAACAATTCGCTCTGAAACAACTGAATTCATTCCCTTTATGTTTCTCTGCAGAAAAAAAACCCCTGTCTCTTCAGTCTCTCTCCTGCAAGAGGCCAAGGAAAGGCTTCTTATTGCAAATAAATAAGAAAGCATGGAATCTTATCAAGCTTGCAGTAATATCATCTCAATTCTTTTAACGATGGGTGTATTATTTCCCAGGGACTCCCATGTGTAAGGGATGACTGGATCCCTTCTGAAAGACAAGAAATGCACAGAACAAGTTCTACTTTCCTTTATAATACAGTATGTTAATTATTATCCAGTGAAATATCCCAGTTACAAAGGCCTAAGATATGTTCTCTTGTTATATCATTTGCCCCTAAATACTGATGTTTTTTTATAGGAAAACACAAACCTCACCACAAAACCTAAAAAGAACAGCTATTTGAGTACTTAGGAAGACACCATTCCCCTGTTTAACAGTCCTGTGCGTACTTTCTTGATAGGGAAAAATAAAACAAACCAAACTCTTTCAGTTATGCCATTCTAACATCATATAAAAGGATTTTTTGCCTCCTGAATGCAAGGCTGTGATAACTGATACATTTTTCTTTATTTTGATATGTCTGTGTAACTGCTCAAAGTAACAGTGCATGCTTCAATCCTGTTACTTCAAACAGCCTGCTTCCAGCATATATCAGAAGTGGAAAGCATCAAATTGAATTGGAGTAATTCCTGCAGAGGGATTATTCAGAATTCTGTCAGACTGTGACTGCTTGTCCAAAAGGTGGATTCTGGGCATTAACGTTTATTTTCTTCTTTTGATTTGGAAACATCATACATTTGACACATTGAAAATTTTCCCTGATCTCCTCTTCCAGATTTTTGGCTTCTCATGGTCCTTTAATAAAGGTACTCTACCTATTTATTAGCTTATAAAAAAAGAAGATTGGTTTTGGATAGAAGTGGTAAAAAGTGCTGGCAAGTTGGTAATCTGAACTCCCCAACTGAAACAAAACTTGCAGACAGAAATTGCTGTTATAGGAGATAAGGAGAATGGTTTGGATACAAAGGTTTTTTTGTTTTCATAACATGCCACCAGGTGCTGTGTGCTCTGTATCCTGGGGTACATGTTACTGAATCTAACCTTGGGAAGTTGTCGTGGCTAGGCTTCGCGAACGAAGATCCAGGGAGGGCTCCATCCATGCTCCTCATCAGTGCCTTTTCCAAGCGCGCTGATAAAAAGAGGCTAGCGGATAGCACCCTCGAGCCTGCACAATGGATTTTTTTTAGGTGAGACACAGCATGCGCAGAGCTGGACCCACCCTTTAGTCCTAAGGTTCATCTGCCAGGGCTTAGCAAGCTTGGACGCTGGCAGCGAGGTCCTTAGGACGGAGGTTTAACCTCTTAGCTGGAAGGCCTTACAGGGCTAAACGAGCTCCATCTGCCCGGGTTTGGAATCAGAGTTGTCCTTCTCCTAGGATGACTGCCAGAAGGCTAATGAGCTCATCCTACCCATACAAGGATTATAGGAACATGGGTATCACTCCCCACACTTTCCCGTGGGCAATGAGTTTAATGCTCCCTCTGCTGTCGGCACAGTTATCGCACCAGGGGCCACAGGAGACCCCAAGTGATTTTCAGACTGTGCCTGACCTTGGGAAGTAATGACAAATAAAACCTCTAGAAGATTCAAAGAAACTGCTCTGGAGGGGTTCCACAAAGACTCAGGAGTCTATTCATCCGCCTCCTATTTAAAATATCTTTTTATTCTATCCCCAAAAGGTAATGCTATTGGCACACTCTCTCAAATAGCTCATCCACTCTCTTATGGTATAAGCACAACTGACCTTATACACACTAAAGCCTAGAGAAAGAGGCTTCTCTGTCTTCTCTCATGACAACCTCTAAGCATCCACTTGGCCCCTTATGAGTATTGTTGCTTCCTACAATAAACCTTCAACAATCACTCTATTTATATCCTTAATGAATCCCAGCATTGTTTGTACTGGCTGATGTACTGCATCATAGAAAAGCAGTAAAAGCTGACACACACCTCCCCTCCCCCCCCAAAAAAGTCAAAATAAATTAAGGGATATCTCAGGTGCAAAGTTGCCTGCTTGCATGAGTCCAAGTAGAAATACTGACTTGCTTCTGAGAAAGGGAACTGCAATCTAGAACCTATATAGGACTGCTCAGCTGTTCTGACTTTTCTCTGAAGAAAGGTGTCTGTGTGATATATTGTCCTAAGCAGGTCCAACTGAACTTCCATCTGATGTTGTTTCTGCACAAGAGTTCTTTTACCTTCACTCGTTCCTTCATGGTGCCATCTACATGCTTGCAGTCGCCAAGGTGGGAGGTCCATTTAATTTATTATTCAAACATTTAGAAAGGTAGAGGTTCAGTTTAGATATCTGGTGAGCCAACAGTCACACCACTTTATTGAAAGTACAAACATTTTAACAGTCATTATTTAGCCCCACGAAATGTAATCCCAGTAATTTTTCAGTGTTCCTTATCGCTTTAATTTTCTGTTACCTTTTAGCCCCCAATACTAAAGGTTTCTGGATTACAAATTACCTGAAAACCACATTTAATGACTTTAGATTAAACTTACTAGATTTTTTTTTCCCTTGCAAAGCTAAACATAGTATAAATTCTTTTAAAAAAATTTTATTGCTCATTTTATGCTTTAAGAAGCACTGAAAGAACGTGGTTTCCACCAAGCACACGTGACTCAGAGGAATAAAAACTGCAGTTAAGCTTGTAAAAAGCATATTATTTTTAAAGCCCTAACCCAATGTAGCGGAAAGTCTTGTATGTCTTTACCTCTTTATAGGAGAATATTAAGTGCAACCCCAACCCTTTATAACAATATATCATCTGTTTCAAATTGGAAGGAAATCAGTGCTCTAATATGGTAAAATAACATGTAAGTAAATTTTCTAATTGAACTCTCTAGTCTTGGACTGCCTATAATAAACCCTGACAATCTGAGATCCAGGCAGGCTCTGGTATTTTGGAGAGTAGATTGAATGTTACTAATTACATGTAGCTGACTATTTCCAGCAGTATAAAGGAAGAGTAGTTGCCTGCCTACTCAACAGTCAGTGCAAAAAACGCACTAATGCCATGTTATTGTTGAGAACTGAAACCCACAGGAAATTCTGAGCCCTGGTTCTTGAGTAATTACAGCTCAGCAACATCCTCCCATGCAGTATTACAAACCAACTAAAACTCACCACTAGCATATGCATAGGACAGGACTTTACAGACACTCACAGCCTTTGGGTTTTTTTCCCCCTCCAGTGTTAATGACAAACCACAGTGGAATTCCAAGTGCTTGTGAGACAGCGAGAATGATATTCTGGAAAGGAAAAGTTTCACAACACTAGTTTTAATTGTAGGGCCATATTATAGCTATTCAAAGTCCATTCTCCTGAGTCATGAAGTTATGTATGTTGCCTTTCCCTGTCCCCAATTGCTTTATTAAAAATTATTATTATTATGAAGTATGTGCACTCCACTACGATGTGCAATGTACAAATTATGCACAAATACTATGCACAAACACATAGCTTAGGAAGTTTGAAGCCTCCATTCTTGGAGATGTTGACACTTCAAAATTCCCCACAAAGGTACTCAGAATATCTAACAAATAAGACTGTGATATTCAAGGTATATGGGGAGGAAAAAAACCATATTCCTTGTGAAAGACCATTTCGTCCTTCACTCAACATCCACCTAAGGTGTAAACCACATGACCTCACTTGATGTTTTCTTCTGTGCATTGGAACACCTCTTCAAAAGAGAGCTGCCAAAAGAAACATATCTCTCAAGCCATTTCATGGATGTAATATGGATTTAATCCAATCCTGTAACTGCTGAATAATTATCAAGCGTGTATGGAAATGAAGATCAGTTAGCAGGAGGGAAATCATATTTAAGTGGTTGCCCAGAAAAAATAATACAGGAATACATGTGTATGAGTTACTTTATCTTACATAGAGCTGGAGGAAAAAAAAAAAAAAAGAAATTTTATTTTTCCTCTAGCCAGTAGAAGCAAGGCCTCTAGTCTGATAGAGAGTGGCCAAGGACACTATTACTACTTACAAATCCCTCAGTTAGCAGGAAAAGTCTCATTAATATTGTATATATATATTGGCTCACAGTGGACTTACTACAGCCCAAATTTAGAAGAGATTTTTTTTCCCTGAGATCCGTGATCTTTGGTTACATCATGGCCAAGGTTTATTCCTAGTTTCCGTTCCAACATCATTCTAACAAATCCAGACTTCAATGGTGGGTTTAAATAAGCTTTAAACATGAGAAGAATGCCTTTATTAAAATATGAATATGTAAGCTTATACTCTGTGCAACTTAATTTTCCATAACAGAATTTTTTTTTGCTGCTAAAATGAGACAGTTCCAGAATTAGCCCAAAAAAATATGAAAAGGTTTGCTGATACAGCTAGTCATCTGCTCTATTCTTCTTAGGTGCCTGTTGGGGTAAAAAACCATTACCTACATTTTGAAAAACTTGTAGACAAAATTTATTTCTTCTTCATCCAAATAAGGAAAAGAACAGGGTTGTTTGCACTGAAAAACAATATCTCCCTGCTAAGATCTCTTAGAATAGGTCTCCAGAAACCATCTTAATTTCAATAGCTGTGTAACAATAATTGATTTTAGTTAGACAAACAAGTAGAAATATCCTTTAAAAGTGAAAATAAAATATCTTTCTTAGCATGCTACCCTGCTGAGCTCAAGTAACCCACAAATTTACACAGTAGATGGAAAAACTAGGAGTTAAGACAGTCCAGACTGAGGCCTGAAATGCAGAGAGGAGAATTAATTCACAGTGGTAGCTTCAGAAACAAGATGTATGGGAGAAAGTGGACATCTGACATGTATTAACAGTTTCAGTGGGCAGGTACTGACCTACACTGTGATTCTTCATTTGCCCCTCAGAGATTCGTACCTTTAAGTCAATGAGGCTATTCATGTGTTCATTTTCCAGGTCTTCATGTATTTGTCTCTCACCTCTTTGTGACAGTTTACCCCTGGGATTTATTTAATAAGCATTGAGAAAGATACTCTGCTTGCAATCAAATGGTATAAGGTGTTTGAGTAAGCAGCTCTAGTACACATTCTATGTGTGTGATGTGGGGGAATTAATAGATGAGAAAGAACTCCAGTCGAATTGGACTTCAAAACCCTTCCCTTCTGAAAGATGTGGCTTTTAATACCTGGTCACAAATGCAAAAATGTCCCCAATCCTTTAATATAGCTTAGCCCAACTTGAGCCAGTAGACTCAGCTAGGTAACTTTTCAAGGTGTCTTCCACTGTTGCTCTCCATGATCCTTTTAAACAGCAGTCTTGGAGTTCAGCTGAGTAGATATTCTCATACCTTTAAATAGTTCTCAACTGAAGAGGAAAACTCAGCCAGAAAACTCTAAGGACTCATCCATAGTTCAATTTCTGTCAAAACAGAGAAAATATATAGAAAATATATAGGCAGAAAATATAGAAGTAATTGAATTGAAGAAACTAGGTGGAAGTGTTGCATAACCTCACTAAGCCTCAAGCAACTTCTGTCCTGGTGATGGAGGTTACTACATCATCTTCTGCTGAACCTGCACATGTACTGGCTGAGCATTGTGTATGTATGGCTAGGCTTCGCGAACGAAGATCCAGGGAGGGCTCCACCCACACTCCTCATCAGCGCCTTTTACAAGCGTGCCGATAAAAAGAGGCTAGCAGATAGCACCCTTGAGCCTGCGCAAAGGATATTTTTTAGGTGATACACAGCATGTGCAGAGCTGGACCCACCCTTTAGTCCTAAGGTTCATCNATTTTCAGACTGTGCCTGGAGCATTGTGTATAGAGTTGGCAAACACACATGATCAACATAACCTCAAATGAGCAGTGTTCCTTCATCCACAGATTTAACTCCCTGACAGAAATCCATACATCAGCTTCTTGCTCCTTCCCCTCTCTGGAACTTCACATCATAAAATTCAACACTACAAATTGTGACAGAGTCCTCCCCTCAAAACTCAGAAGTAGTTGGGCTAGCTCAAGTCTGACACAGATAGATAGGACAGTAGAGAGTACTGTACTGATGTTGCTATCTTTGCTAAAAAATAAGTAATTGTAGACTACTACTGCCAATCTAACTGTAACGCACACCAGTCACAACCTTCCATGTAGAAATGTTGCAGTACAAGAGATCAAGTAGAATTTCTATATTGAGAACGCTGTATCAATAACCATACACAGACAAGTGAACTTTGAATGTGCTTTCAATGAAAAGCAATTTACAAGGCATCTTGGGGCAGATCTTCAGTGAACTGTACAGGGTATTAGCCACCTGACTTGCATTAAATTAGCATCAATAAGTGATGGCAGTTAAATCTCTGCACATTGAGCTAAAAGTCTATCTGCTCGTATTGAATCATTACATTTAAATACGACTTTGTAACAACAACAAAAATTTAGTTACTGGAAATATGCTCATTTTGAACTGAATTCCAGTCAGCACATTGAAGGAACTGTTAGCATACTATTCTTGGTGAAAAACCCAGACTTTGTAAAACACCCTCAATTAGTAACTTCAGTTCTCAAAAGTATCTCTGTGCTTTTCTGCCAAGCCTCCACCTATCTGCCTAGACTTTAAAGGAAAAAGATGTACAACAGATTCAAGGAGCAGAAAGTTGTTGTTAAGGTTAGATTTTTCTATGGCTTATGTTTACTTATCTTTCTAGTTTGGAAATGGAAATAAATTCTCACCTCTCAGCTCACATGATTATTGCTCATTTGCATAGAGGAGTGGGAGAAGTGTGAAATATTCCAGTCAAGGCAAAAAGGGGTTAATAAGAACATATAATGAGATATGGAGAAGAACAACTCTGTTGAACGGAAAGTACAGTTCATCAAGTTGATACAAGACAAAATGCTTAGGAAAACTGAAAACAGCTCATGAGAAACCTGTTCTGCTCTTGCTGTTTACATTTCAGCCATTCCACAAATTTACTAATCTGTCTGCCTTTAACAATGAATCAACTGTATTTCTACTTTTTGACAAGGATATATCCTCAGCTGCAGTTTGAGATGCAGTACCCAGCTGAATTTAATTCCATCCAATAGAGGGCCAAGGCAGAAGAGTGCAGAACAGTCCTTACACACCACACATTTTCCAATGATAACCTAAATAAAGCTCTTTTTTCCTCCTTTTAGTGATGTGAGAATGAAAGACAGGATTCTCTAAACAAACCAAGGCAAAGGTGAAGGGAAATGAAAGTACACTTGTTTATCCAACTATTAGGATATTTCAGCTTGTAGCTTCCAAAGACCTGTGTTACTAACTCAAAAGCCCTACAACCTTGCTCCCTTCAGCAAGGCTCTTATGTCTCCTGAGCTTTGACTACAGCACCCCACAGTGGATGACTGCAAAGAAACCAGGACTCAGTGTTGCTTCTTGCATCTACACTCTACATCCAAGTAGATAACGAACTATTCTTGTTGTATTTTCCTTCTGTTAAAACTTGACAGCCATGCACCATGTAATTGCAGTGTCTCACAATATGGAAAACACCAAGTAACCTGCTACTGCTCTGGCTGCACTGAAGACCTAGAGATCAGAGAGAAACAGGGATTTGAAGACGCTGTTCATCCTCTGACTGAAAAATAGCTTCACAAGTGGAGTATGCAGCTTACCCAGTATCAAAAAAATGTGGGCTCACCACCTTGTAACACTAAACAAGTCCTTAAAAGGTACTGTCTAAACAATGACATCACATTAACTATATCCTGCACCCACTGAATTGATGAGGATGATAAATTAATCATTACTGCACAGTATTACTACATTGAGCACATTACCCAAATGGCCAGTTATTACTGAAATTCTGTTTATTTTGGTAGACTGAACATGTATACCTGTTTCTCCTTTCAAGATATTAATGTGATGAGTAATTCAAGTTAACAACCAATTATCAGAATTATTATTGGGGAGACCACAACTAGACCTTTGTAATGACTTTAATGAAAGTAACAGCTGCTTTTGTAGGTCTTTCTGGCTCCATGTCACATAGATTATTACAATGCAGCTAGGACTAAGTGTGATGCAATATGCCAGTCAAGCCCCCAAAATGTAAAGTGTTACAATTAACTAAAAATAAACTGACTCTAAATAATCACCCAGTAAATAACTGTTAAGTCCCAGTGCAGCATTCACTGCAATATATTGGACTTCAAATAGTAATAAAAGGGAAACAAAACCAACTTATTACTTCTTGAAGATTTTTTTTCCTCTTCCCTATGGATTTAAGGCCAACTGAAGTCCCTTACACAAGAAAAATAAGTCCTTGCATTATGCATTCTATTAAAAGAAATAACAGCTAATGAAGTGACAGACAGAACAGAGTACTAAATTCCTGCTGTGAATGAAAATCCCATATGGCATCAGGCTTTTTGTCACACTTGAGTAAAGCTAGCTGTGAGAGAAAGCTCTTGCATACACCAGCTATGAGCACCCTCCAAGAACAGCTGACAGGATCAGGAATGCCAAGTGGCAGCCCTGAGGCAAGAGGTGGCCCATAACCCAGCTGTATCCAGCCCTAGCCAAGCCAACAACATGGCAAGCATGGCTGCATGTTGCTGTTCAGAGAGCAACAGCAAACTGAAAGGGTGTGCAGATCAAGTCTAGAAGGTTTCTAAATATCAAGTGCGTAAATGTGGCTGTACCTGCTCTGCACAAAATACCTCCTTGGGAATATACTGGCCCCTGTGCAAATACTGGCTATCCCTGCTGTGCATAGCCAGTGATGGGTCAGCCAAAAGGCTGTGGGATCTGTGGCAGCATCCCAAAATTTTCAGGATTCTGCAACACCAGTTGTAACGTGCTGTGTTATTGCCTTGTGGCTGATCCAAAGGTTTTTGGGTGTGGAAAATTCCAGCGTAAATTTGGGGATGTGGGAATTCACCCACCATTACTTAGCTGTCTGCACAAATATTCTGCAAAAATAACAATCCTCAAGCTTTGTTAAAAAAAAAAAAAATTCAGGGCTTACTAGCAGGAAAACCTCTATGCACCATTAGCAGGCCCAACCCAATATGCATTGCTGCACTTTAAAAAAACCAGTTAAGTAGATGACTGCCAGACTAAGGCAGCACTCTTCTGATAGACGGGAGCAGGTTACCCCTTTATATGGTGTTTGCTGAGCCAGATCCAAATCCTCCAGGGAACAGGGATTGGGACTTGGGTCAATGGGTTAGGTAAAGTGCTTATTTTAACCGAATATAAGCTAGTGTGCTAACACAAACCACCTAAATTTCCCTACAAGGGTGGAAAAGCACGTGTTATTTATTTACAAGATCCACAGTGTAATAATTACTTATCTTTCCAATTTACATGCAAGCATAAATCCATATGCAGATTTAACCTATCTAAGGTTTGAGGATGAAGATGGAAAGGCAGGGATGTAAGTGAAAAAAATACATTGTGACTTGGATGTGTGAAATAAGGTCACAAAAGGGTACTAGTTGTACTAAGTTGCACTTAGCTGTACTAAGGCCTCCATCATGACTGGGATCTCTAGAATCCAAAGTATTAATAAATAATGAGAAAAGCCCATAATATTGTTCAGTAAGAGGTAATGCATCTGCAATGTCCTCCTTCACATGTTGTCAGAATTATAAAGGGAAGCAGATCCTCAATTAGGTGGTTTGTTTTTTTCTTTCTTTTTTTTTTCCTAGCAGAAATACTTGAGTCAATGCAAACCAATGTTTAATTTAGGTGTTCTCACCTGGCAATATTAAGTTAAATTAATGACAATGAAAGTCTCAAAGCAAAAAGACAACAGCCCTATCCATGGTCACCCAGCCTGGTACTTTCAAAATTTGTTTTAGAACAAGTGCCACTCTGGACTCTGACTTTGTTATTAGTTTCTGTGATACTGTCTTGCAGTTCCTGCTGCAGTCTCTCAGATATGCCTCTTTTAAATTAATCTTTATGATACTTCTTTCTGCCTCTTCTTGACAGTGCACACTACCTCTACTGTTTACAACTTCCAGCTGCAATTTCAGTCCCAAGCAGGTGAAAGAGTCGTGGGTTTGATGCTGCTTTACCTTACAGGGCTTTTTTTATTGCACACACAGAGAGAGAAAAGTCAATAATCAATCCACTCCCATGATATGGTAAAAAACCACCATGACACACAAGGAATTCAAATAGTACACAGCACATAAAGCAATGTCTGTTACTTTTCTATTTAGACTGTCTGCTTTACAGTTACTTAAAATCATGGGGGAAAATAGCACATCTGCATGATAAGGCAAACCCTATAATCTGTCCACCAAGCCAATCCAGTCTGCTCTACTCTCTTTGAACTAGTAAAAGATTCTTGTTAGCAAAGGCAGAAAGCCTTCATTTCACACGATCAGTCCTGATGAAGTCAATGAGACTATCAGCACAGGCAGGAATTGGGTAGGCTTGGTCCCATGGTGCCTTGTCCAAGTTGGTCATACACACAGCTTGTTAGCTAGATCAGTAATGTGTTTCATGAGCTAAAGGTTATTAAACCTCACATCTGAGCTTTTTCAATATTCTTGGTGGGATTCAGGCCCTATTTATACCAGTGAAGAGTCAGAATAACTCTAATTTATAAACACAAAAACATTCCACTCCTGTATGTAGAAGAGCTATAGTATGCTAAAAAAGGTCAAAGCAATAATCCTCTGTAGAAAAGAAGAATGAAAACAAGTATCAACTAATCAAGGAACACATGCTGTTTTTCAGAATGCTAACATAAAGATTAATAGTTCTTCTTTGACATCCAAGAGCCTTTGGAAACTCTTCATATTAAAACACTTTGTAAATCACTTCTAGAGAAAAAGTATTCAGGGAGCCCCATTTAATAAAATTAACTACCAGGGAACCTTGATAACATTCAATAAAACTGCATATGCTTAGAATACCCAACACTGTTCCTAGGATATGTAATTATTTATGCTGCTTTACACCATTTTGCATTGCTGTGGAGCCTTGAGAAAGAATTAGAAATGGTCAAGCAGATTGTTCATTCTCCTTGTGTCTGCTCATCTTGGACCCAGTCCTGATCCCAGTGAAGTCAAATGATTTCCAATGAATCCCTGGCAAAAATCCCAGACACTGTACTAGGAGTAAGAACAGACACATAAGGCCTGATCCAAACCCCACTGAATTTGATGTAGGACTTTCATTCCTTTCTAATAGGCTTTGGATCACAAAACATGTTTAAAATTGCATTTTTAAATAAGATACAAGGAGGCTGAGAGCATGTTTCTATCCTGCTTCATGCTACCAACAGGCAGAAGTTTCTGGGTGGCTTAGGTTACTCACTACAAACTACAGGTGCAGCCTAAGTGACTAGTCTTGTCTCAGTGGGGCCATGGATGAGATTTTTGTCTAAAACCAAGCACACAAACAGTAACCACCAGGCAGAAACATGTGGAAGCAAGCTAAGGCCAGACAAGGCATAGCACAAACTCCAGAGCCCGCAAGAGGATGGCTCCATTTTCTTCTCTCCATTCTGCTACTCTAAGTATTCTGCAGCATCAGGAGCAATGCAGACAGAGGTAGAAGCCCATCCAAACTGTAACAGGTTCCACAGCCTCTCTAGCATTATTTGCTGGGCAAAACTTTGACAACACCCTCCCAAGTTCTAGGCAAAAGTTAGCTGGACCTGCTAGCTGTCTGCAGTTTCTGCTTCTGGAGTGTAGAATACTTATATCCAAATCAGTGTCTCCCACATACTTTTTCTACTTTACTTCCTCTTACTTCAGGATTCACTCTGTAAATGACAACAAAATTTAAACTGAATCTTATTTGAGAATATAACAAAGAAAAATGTTGTAAAACTTTGAACCTCTGTTGTTCTTAAGAATCACAGAGCTGTGGAGTTCTGAGCTTCCATAAATTTTTCCACTAGCTTGTTGTAAAGTGTGAGTAGGCCTTTAGCCTCCCCCTGACTCTGTTTTTCCAACTGTAAAATTATGCAGTGATAACATGCTTTATTGGGGAATTCTCAAGATGACTTGCAAATTGTTTCAAGTGCAGTTACAAATTCTAGGTTTTGTTCTTTGGACTAGATTTGGACTAAGATTCTGAAGTCCTGGAGCATGTCAATCTCTAGAGTTTTTCTTCGGCCAGGATCAAACTTGGGATGCAGAATTAAAGTTCTGAGTTGCTGGCATCCTGCAAGAATACATGGAAAAACACAACCAGAAACTCAGAAGGGGAGAAGGTGACAATATTTGACCCTATCTGCAATTCCCACAACTGACATTAAAATATGCAATGATGTATTCTTTACCAGTATGCACATAATCATTTTGGGGTCTGATGTTCCTCCCACTGAAATACAAGAGAGAAATTATATATCATACATAGTGAAGATTTCGACATATGATTCCTCCCACATATTTGAAAGGGAGGAAGGCATTAAATGCCAAAACCAAAAATGAGCATACAGGACCTATCCCTCAAAACTGTAATTCATTCCAAGGCACAGCACTCACTGTACTCTTACACTGACCTCCATCCCATACAATGCCATCCCAGTGGTTGTTCTCTAATTAACAAGGCAATTTTTGCTATCTCTAATGGTACATACAGGACTGATGTTCTAACACAGCTTCTAAAAGTCTGTGTAGGTTAAAAAACAATGTTATTTCAATTTCTCTCCAACTCTACTAATTAGTTGGACTTTATTAGTAGAATTCCTCTTTTCAGGTTTGTATCACAGACAAGCTGAAATGACTTGAGAACCTGCTCCATGGTGGAGGCTCTAATACTGGTTTCTATTTGTGTCACGGTACTATCCAGCAGATGCACATCTCAACAGGAAGTGTCAGGCTCCTGCAACACTGAAGGAGAAGTAGAAGATGGAATTTTGGCATGGAGCCTGGTGGTATGCTTTGTTTCCTTTTTTTCTAAAAGAAAGCCAAATATCAGCCTCTTTTGTTGGTGAACATAATGCCCATATATGCTAATGTTAAAACATGTGCATGCAATTGACAGGGGGAACTTCCTGAGAAAATATTGTCATAAACAAGACTGCATATTCTAAAGGATGGTGATGGGAACTTACACAGTGTAAACAAGAATATTTCCACCTGCAGATTACAGACATAGGGCATAAATTACATACAATCCCTTGTGCACAATTTTATGCCCATGCACTTGGAGATACAGTAGGGATTCGTGCTAATTTTATGTAATCTGGGGTTCTCAGCATCTCAAGAGTAGGATGTCCTCATTTTAAACTGAAAACTGTAATGACCTCTTTATTATTTACAGAAAAATGAAAAGTAAATCCAAAAATGTATCCACAATAGGCTTCCATAACAAACTTGAGTGTTTGCTGAGGTTGCCAAGAAGAACTCTGAGAAGAAACAACATGAGTGGGAACAAGGAAGTGATGATTTTGTTGATTCCAACCCCACTGCCACAAGTAATATCCCCCATTTCTCCCCTATGTTGGAATCAAAAGTAAATGCAGAAATACTATGCACATAAGATATCCTTTCTGTTTTGCTCTCATTGCATCAGATCTCAGAAGCCACACAAAGCTGACAGGTCAAGATTTAATCAAGAGCTCTCCAGGACCTGCAGAAAGTGACAATAACCATGCAGTAGAGGATCTCTATTGGGTCAGTGCTAAGCTGAAGCACATATATAAATGCTCTGATACTGCTGCAGTTTTCATAGTCTTTTCAAACACACTTTAGTCCATATTAGCTCTTGGAAAGCTCTCAAAACACACTATTATTGCAAATTCTGAGTATACATATTATGCACCAACTGAATGCACCTGTTACAACTGTATTACCTTCACCATAGAAAGGATCTTAAGCAAGAAGCACTTTTGGTGCACCATCAACACACACTGTCCCTGCTGAAACTTGAGCAGTATATAACTCGAAAGGCCACTGATAAATACAGTGTAATGCCTTAATTTGGAATAATATCTAGAAATGAAGTAGTTTGACAGTCCTGCTGACGTAAGCAGAGGATGTTCAGTACTTCTAAAAACCAACTCAGATTGATGTGAACTATCAACTAAGATGATAAGCTTAGGGACGTGAAATGTCAAAAAATGGCTTACTTGGTCCAGTAAAATATGTATTGCCGTGCTGTTGAATTGCTTGTCTAACCTAAAATGTGGGATTAAGGGAAACAGTTGAAAGGAAATTTCCCTTGAAGTATCAAAAAATATCTGTGCTTGGACTGTTTGTCTTGCAAGTTATAGTTCTGTTAAAGATCCTTCCACATGTCCTCTGAGCAGCTTTCAAAATCCAACAAGGTTCTTGAGTACAGATGTTTACAAAGGGATCACCACACCAGCATATGTATTTATACAAACACATGTTGGCAGTTGGCTTTCTGTATCTGTTCCACATCAGAAGTGGGTGAATTTCTCCACCACAGGGATAGAATATCTCGCATAAGTAAACTGAACCTCACTGAAGTGGTTTGGGACAGAAGAAATTAAATGAGCAAAGCACTGCACCAAACATGCTCTTTTAGGCCAAATTATACCCGTTTCTGGAGCTCTACTATCTGAGAAAAGAAAGATGTGGATTTGGACCACTGCAACATTTGGAAGAATCTCTCAGAACATAACTCATGTTCTGTAACCACAGCCAACATCCTTTAAATTTCTTTTTAGGAGCTACTATTGGAGATATAACCAAAATGTCGCACTAAGAGAACACATGTACTTGTCTGAAACCAATACTAGAGTTCCAGCATATGCAACATTCATGTGTATGTAACAATAAAATGCAGCTATAGAAAGATATGCCTTTAAATTAGTGTAAGAACAATCATTCTGAGCACACACATACACAGTTCAATTCTCTGAAGAGGTAAAGTTGGTCGTTATTAATTCTATACTTTCGCTTTCAACTGTCTGGATATAAGAAAAGCTCAAACTATAGCTAGTCTTACAAGATATATACCCTAAATCAGTATTTGCTTTATTTGAAGCGCCCCTTTTCTCTTGCCAGACTTACACAAAAATCAAAACTTTATAAGCTCATTTAGAGCAAACATGTACAGCTACAAAATAAACAGGAAGTAAAATAAAGTAGTGTAAAGCTCTCCAGTCAGCAAAAAGTAAAGACATGCAGCAAATTTGTGACATTGCTAGAAAGGTACAAAGCCTAAAGGACTACAAACCAGAAATGAACTGAAAGATGACATATTCCTAACATCTAGCTGCACTTACACAATACTGGTAATGAAAACAAAAAGTACTTCAGGTATTTCTATTCTTCCTTTCTTGATGAAATGTGATACAGGTAGTCTGTCTTCCACCAGGAGATACCTGCCATGGAGACACTAAGATTTTTCTAATACACCCCTGCTTCCCCACTTCCCCAGTCACTTTCCCATACCTCAGGTGTACAAACCCTGGACAGCAGAAGTGAAACATTCAATATGCAGATGTGTTCAAACAAAATTCTGCTGTAAATTATGTTTTATAAATGCACAAGAGTATTCTTTGTCAAATTGAAACGATCCTTCTGGTGACCGAAAGACACACAGATTCAACTAGATTATTCTTTCCACTATTAATCATGTATACTGAACATTATGAGAAAAGACATATTCAAGAAAGGTTGCAAGCCCACACCTGAGCCATGTCAGTTATCACACAACAGGGATACACAGTTTTATAGGGCATTGAGTCCCTGAAGAGCAGCAGCAGTTCAAGAATAAATTTCTTCTTTGTATTTGGTCTGCAAGAGAGTTAGATCACTTCATAAAGTTAAATAACAACAGTAAATACTAATTATTTTTACCAGTTGACTTAATATAGGCACATTTTTGCATAAACAACTGATGCTTGCAATTTTAATTTATAATGTTTATAATGTCTCAAAATCTGGGGAAAAAATATTAACCAAGTAAATCTCCTTACTCTTACGGAGGAAATCAACAGTATTTTATCTACTTTTCAATCATGAGTTATAAAGTTAGATTATAGGCTAAAACACAAGTTACTCTAAAGCTTGTTGCAGTTTAATTACTTCCTTAGGGATTTCTCTGGCATGGGGAAGTCCCCAAGTAGATTGGGGTTGATCTCCTGCTATTGCTGCAAAGGACACAGTAATGGCACAAGTAGGGCAAGCAAGCTGCAACATTTGGCCAATTTCCAACTGCTGTCTCTCCTGCCCTAGACCAAGTACCTAGCTGTTCCAAAGCACAAGTAAGTGGAAGGTCACATACAGCCAGCCTTGTAAGATCCTATCCTTTTTACAGAGTTGCCCATTAGTCAGTCCAAAGCGTTTAGCCTGTTTACAACTCTTTTAGCCACTGTTTTCTCTGGGAGGTAGGAGAGGATGGGGGAAAAGTCGGTCAATAATGAAGCAACCTTGTAGTAAGAATCCTCTTACTTGGATAAAATACACTGTTGATATTGGGGCAAAGCCTCCATGCTATTCGAAGTACTAAGAGATTAAAATCCAATGCTCCAAATAGTTGCATTAAGGTTACAATAATTTTCAGCTCAGCTCAACTGCCATGAAGTGGTTATCCACCTTGTCACAGTGAAGCGTTATGACCTTGTAATTTATTTTGACAGGGAACAAGTGACAAGCCAGAAAAGATTCCATCTCATCAATGAAATCACAATGTGATCACCTTTAACTTGCTGTTTACAAGCGCATTTGATAACTGTGCACTGCAAGACCTCTCAATGGGATGCTGACAATACTGGAAAAAAAAGCTATTCTGCTTGCAAATGCAAATATAGGCATACATAATACAAGAACCAGTAAAAATGTCACACATATATACAGATCAAGAAGTTGCCAAAATTGTTAACAATTTTCTGCATCGCCAGGCTAGATCATATCAATCTTCTGCCTCCATTCCAAGTGATTAACACATTAGATCCAGTCCCTCTCTTTAACAATTCATTGGAAACAGTTCAGAAAAGAAACTGCTGCAAGCTCTTACTGTGAAAAAGGCCATGAATTTATATGCTTCTGTTCTCCTGTTATTCTTGCAATCTCTTTTTCTACAGCCTGTACCCTGTCCCAATCTCTTTTTCTACAGCCTGTACACTGTCCCATCCTTAGAAGTATAGAAAATGTGGCAGAGTGCCAACCTATTTTTCACTTGGCATCTCACACCTGCTCAGATACCTCCTTGACGAGATCTAAAGCTGTTTTACCTCTCCTTCAAGATGGGTTTTGAATTAGATGTCAAAGGGTAAAGTAATTCTAGTTTACAAACCTATCAGCCTACTGCCAGTGAGAGTACCAAGGTTAAGTTAGGTTTTACAGCATCTTTTCAGTCTCAAGAACCTCTTTGATCTGGTATTACAAATCCATCTAAATATTTTTAATTTCCAACCTAAAACATGTCTCCATCTGCAGTACATAGAAGAAAACACCCATGTCCTAGTTTGACTCAAAACGAGGTATTCCATGCCATATGCATCATATTCAGTCCCTGAAACCAAACCCCCTTTGATCCCAACTACATCACCACTGATGCTGTAGCAGGAGGACTCAGCAGCAGACAGGACTCAGACTCAGAGGGTTGTATCCTGGAACTCAGGAACTCTTGGATGGAGATCGAAGGCCCAACAGAGGAGTCCTGTAGCAACAGAGCTGGGCTTCTGATCCTCACAAGGCTTGGGTGCTTAACCTTCAGGGACAGTGGAGACTCAAACCTCTCTTGTTTTTTTGTACTGGCTGTTAATTAGGCTCTAAACAGCTTAATCACGAACCTATTTTGCTTGAGTCTTAGGCTTTGTTTAAGATACCCTAAGGCCCACACTTGGTGTCAAAGTTTCAGTGACTGAATATGATGTAAATGACATGGAATACCTTGTTTTGACTCAAACTAGGACAACTCAGAATGTACTTCAATGGAGAAATAGTATTTAGTACTTGGTATCTATGGATATCCTATTGAATGATTTCCATTTTACAGATAGAAACATACCTCACCTAGCTGAGATTTGCAGGCATCCAAGACTTTCTAACAACAGCAGAGCTACAGGTAATGTCTCTTCTGCTACTTCCATACTACTGTCCTATCCACTGGGCTGTACTACTTATTCTCAGTTTGTGCTGTAAATATTACCTGTTTTTTTCACTGAGAAGTCTCTGGTTAATCTCTCTCAGCAAGGCTTTAGGCTGGAATACAACCCTCTGGGCCTTGCAAGTTTTCTACACACTTCACTGTTAGTGAATCCCAGTTTGTACCTGGCAAATATGGATTCAAACCTGATGAAGTGGGTAAAAAAGGACCTCAGTGCTTGCAAGAACAATCTGTGTCATTTATCTTTAGCCATAGCATGACTCCTTTTTTTTTTTTTCCCTGCACATAAGACACTTCTGTGGGGAGATATCTGTGGGAAAGCAGGTGGTTTATGAAAATTGGAAGTACTGTGTGAACCAGCCAAGGACCTTGGGCAGAGGAGGTACCCGAAGATAAGAAGGGAGAGCAACCATTACTTCATCAGCAGAAAAGGAAAAACAACCCAGCTGGGATAGCAGAAGAAGATGGAAGAATTAGCAACTCTATTAGCCAATAACAAGTTTACCCACACTGCACGCTTAACCAATCTGTTTGTTCTGTTTGCTGTGTGAGAATAAGTTTGCACCAATCAGTAGATGTGTGATTGCATAGTAAAGGTATAAAAGGTTGAACTTATCACAATAAAGTGGCTTTCTCTTGATTCACATTGAATGGCGTGGAGGCCGTTATTTTTTCTATCTTCTACACACTTCCATACCTAAGATAGATTTCAAAAGTTTTTGGTTTTATAATAAGCATCATCCCATACTCTTTAGGTCTTCTAAGATGCCTGGCAGATGATAGGTCTGTGTGGACCCTCATCATTTGAGTGTCACACATGCATAACCATGAGCTATCAGAAAGAAATGGAGTTTCTAAAATGGGTCAGAAGACTTCTGTTATTTACAAGGGTAAATTTCTGTCTTCACAACTTATACTGTACTAACAGTGAAAGGACTTCCAGTAAAAGGAAGTGAAAATAAGGAAACCAAAACAAAACCACATGATGGTACACAAACAATAATGCATTTAATTTTGTTCCAAAAATAAATATGAAATAAATCTCATATTGTTTAAAAAACTCTGAAAACATCAGTTACACAAACATATTTCCAATCAAACCCTAAATGGTTTTAATCATCAGCCAAAACCCTCAATAACTGTTATGGGTTATATCTGTGAGCCAAATCCTCTTAGCAAGAGTCATAGCTGCTCATAGATACACTGAGTTTACAGCTAGTGTTGATTTGGAAAGATGAGGAGGTGGCTCTTACCTGCTAATCCTTCTTCTTGATCCAAGGTCAAGAGTGTCTTGGCAATGCAGTTTGGAAGAGTACTGTTTCCAGTTCACACGCTCTTCTTGCAGAGATAAAGACCAGGCTTCATAATCCTAAGACTTTCTTTCTCCAGATATATTCTCAGATATTTTTCTAGGACAGCTGTGTTTCTACTTTCTGCTCACCCAAAAGTTATTAAAAAATGCAAATGAAATTGAGAGGGATCAATAGAGTGGTTCTAAACTAGTATCTAGCCATTATTTAAATGTCCATTGGTCTTCAACAGAACTTAGACTTGAGAAGGAGAAAAGAAGAGCAAAAAAATGCAGAAATAAGCAAGATGCAAATGAATAGAGTTTAAAGACCGTTTTTAACATCATATTTAGTATAAAATATTTTTTGTTTGTTTTATTTTCATATGTATGCATGTCTAGGCTTTGTGAACAAAGATCTAGGGAGGGCTCCACCCACGCTCCTCATCAGCGCCTTTTTCAAGCGCGCTGATAAAAAGAGGATAGTGGATAGCACCCTCGAGCCTGCACAATAGATTGTTTTTAGGTGTTTAAGAGACGGGTGGATGTTGCACTGGGGGACATCATTTAGCAAGCTGATAGGACTAGGACAAAGGCTGGACTCCATGATCTTCAAGGTCTCTTCCAGCTGTAACTGTTCTATGATTCTATGAATGCCTCTAATACACCTATCATCCTAGCTCTTAGTCCTCAATATGAATTTTACCTGCTCCTTAAAAGTGTCTGTGTCTGGTGACTGAGCACTTTTCACAGTGATCAGTCAGCCAAAGCATTAAACCATCATAAGCAATATGGCCATGGTCTGTCCCTGTGTCAGTGTTTTTTTCTGATGTCAGAATAATTTAGATGCCTGGATATCTGAAGCAGCTGCACCAATGAATATGTGAGCAGACTAAAACACAGCTGCTTTCCAATTCAGGAACACTCTTCTGGATTTTCTTAAACATCTGGTAAATCAGAGGTTCCTTTAAGGCCAAGCATGATCAGTATCAATAAACTTTTATCTTGCCTTTATGCAGATGCATATAAGCTTCACACAATGTCTGAGGGCCTGATGTTGACCCTAGCCAAGCCTCATTGCACAGAGAACACCTACTTCTATGTCAAGGATATAGTTGTAAACAATATTACTACCTCTGAAAAGCAGCAATAATTTCCTCAATTAAAGACTGTGATGTACTAGTACAATTATTTCAGTTTAGAGTTGTGGCTTTTATCTTAAAAAATATCCCACTAAAATTTTTAACATGAATACAGATACATCCTTAGAGCTCATTTCAACAACACAACACTAACTGTAGTGGCTTTAGAAATACAAACACTTTTCTACCAATAAATCCACACATGTTCAAGCTGGGAAGGACTATGGTAGCTAAAGAAGTCAGAGTGGAACAGTTCAAGAATTTTAAGGAAAGAAAGCTCTCCTGGAATTAGTAATGATCCCTTTCTGCACGATCCATTCATGTAATCATTAGCCCTTTTGACCAGGGATTAATGCTCTATCCTACCTAAACATATTGTAAAATAACTCCATCTATTAACATAAGTTGGAAATGTTATGAGCTTAAGAAGAAAGTTTTTCATTAATTCACAGCTGGTTTGGCTCAGGCCTCCATGTCATCCTTTCAGCCAGGCTAAAGGAGACACAAGTAAGTTGCACTGTAGAGAGCTGTGTCTATAGCATTAGGGTCAACTACAAGGAAAACACAGTATGTTCTTAAAATGTGCATGATAAACACAGTATAAAGCCAATGAAAAAGTAATACTAAACAAAAAAATAGCTAACAACTGATGCAAATGAAGTCTGAGGCTTCCTTTATAATGACAGGAAGATCAAAATAAAGGGTATTGGGTTCATGCCCTTCTAAATGATTACTGTTTCCACAGAAAATATCAGCCTCCTTAAGGCACTTAGGTTAGGGAGATTTATAGTGATAACAATAGCAATAATTTATTGGAGACAGTTAATCAAAATTCTAGCACTTATAACCCCTCTGTGGAAACTACAAATTTAAGAAGTTGAAGACTAAATATTCAAGAGTAAGTTTGCAATCTAAACACGTACAGTAAATTTCAGTTATGTGTTTCATTATATTGGTGCCTTATAGCTTTTAAGGGGTTTACAACTTGGCTGTAATTATCCACTATGGGGTAAAATTTGGCATGAAAAGAACTCCTTTCCATTCTCTTCTCTTAATAGAAAGTTAATCTCTGCTGGTACTGCATTCCTTGCACATGCCACACTCAGCAAGAGTTTTGGGTGTACAAGCAAAGCAGGTTAGGGCTTTTTTTGTGGTTTTTAAAAATACATCTTGCATATACCAAAATCATATTGCTCCTACCTTCACTTACCTTCCATTAATTTAGCCTTCAATTAGGGTTTACCAGCATGGAAAATATATACAATTTGTTCATGAACCAAGAGAAATGATACATACAATTACAAAGCATAACCATAAAGGCCTTATTTTCACCAGGAAAGTCAAATTTGCACCAAGGTAAAAGGCAAACATGGTGATGGCATTAAAATTCACCACTGAAAATACAGCATTGCTTCTGTTTCCTCACACTGTGCCAAAGACTTCCTGCATGTCCCCAGGGAAGAAGGTACCTAAGCTTTCCCCACCTCACGACCACTCTGAGAATCCACAGATAAGTTCTTTGACAGTTTGCCAAAAACCCTAATAAAGGAAATAAATACCATTATGTTCAGGTTCTACACTCATAACACCTGGAAGTCATGAGGGGTGTCAGCTTCACAAGTTCTCATCTTTGTTCTCAGCAGCTTTTTCCAGCAGTTACAGCTTGCATCACAGATCAAAATAGTTTGTGATGCTACTCTACAAACCAGATCACTGAAACGATACTATCAGAACCTAGCTCCCAACTTTTTGTTTGTTTGTTTTCTAGGAAAAGTACATATTAAGTCTGACATGTCCACAGGTCCATCCATCTTGGACAGAAAGGGGAGCAGAAGCCCTTGCAGGCAGCTGCCCTGTTGAAGGATACAGTTTTTCCCAGAGGAGAGGGGCTCCATATGCCAAAGTCACCTCTTTTGCCAGGTTGAAGCCATGATCAAAAGCCAACACACAATGCTAACAAAGCACTATGCAGTCACTGGGTAGCAAACACTTAATAAATCCCCTCAAGAGTAGAAAAGCATAAAGATTTATTATTATTGTACTTATATAAATAAACATAGGCAGATTCTGGTGAGGATTCAATGCTTAGTTCAGAGTTTTGTGCAAGGCCCTTTTCCTGGACATAATGCACAGGAGCAATTATAGCTTCTACAATGGCACATGTATTCAACGTGTTTTGGGGTATACTAATGAGGTGAAGCTCTAAATCTCCAAGGTAAGCATGTATGTTTGTCCAGACGAGGAGTGGAAAAGAAATGCAAACACCAGTATTCAGACAGAGGTGAAGTAACTTTCAACATTCAACTGCATATGTACTTTGAAGTTCTAACAAGTTTCCTGACCTTTCTCCTACTCCATATTCTTCCATTCAGTTGTGCCTTAAGTTTTGCTATATATCCTGGTGGATATAGTCTGTCTGTGTGTGGACATCTATTCTATCCTGAAAGCAAACAGTAAAAGAATCTAATTACTTTTTTCATTTTACATCTGAATTCTCCAGCTTTGGATAGTTTCAGTACAAACCAGAATATTAGTAACATGTGTTTCTACATTTAAAGTTGTCAGATATTTTACAGAGATAGGTCACTTTAAAAGTTGTATTGATTGTTTACAACCTAACATATTGTAGCTACAACTGCCACTTTTGTAAAACAGACCCTAATCAAATCTTGGTAAGTGGCAACTCCAGAAAAACACAGTAATTTGTCTAGACTTCTCTGTCTAGCTTTACTCAAGACTCACCAGGTCTCCAAAGTAGGAAAACATAAAGTATAAATGCAATGAAACCCAAAGGGGGTAGAATACAAAACAAAAACTCTTTAGGTTTCTGTTCATTTATGCTTCATGGTGTATAACCCCAGAGAACCAATAAATACAGACAGAGCATAAAAAATATGAACCCACCTTAATGCTGCAATTTTTTTTATAACTTCCACTAATCCAAACGCTTGCTTCACAAGTCATGTGCAAGAAAGAGTTTGCATGGTTTATATTCCCAGGATCCCATTATGGTAAAGCTCAAAACCAGTTTGCTCAAGTATTAGTAAAAACGAAAGAAAAAAAGAGTCCAGATTTTCAGCTGATAATAAATCACTTTATGTCAAGAAAAAAATCTGACCTCTGCTCTCCAGTATTACTTATTACAACAAGACTACAGGAAAAAAATATAGTAAATAGGGTATTAAATAGAAATATAAATTTTGGCCGTCTAAATGCAGATGGCACAATGAAGATATGCATCAGATTGCTCAACCTGCCTCTACACACAGCAGGACGCATATGTATTGTCCTCTTACTGCACGTTGCTCTCGCAAGAGAATTTCATAACTTAAACCAGCTTGGTGTCAGGAAGATTTATTTGGTGTATGGTTTTTTTGTATAGTTATTCAATTACTACTCCTATAATGCATAGCATTATTTGTAATAATTCTTTGCTACAATGGTGAACCTCTAAAGTAGCTTCCTATAATATTCTCCTCACTCTATCTCCTTGGTGCAATCTGAAATGAATATTTTTCATTCTGCAGACAGAAATTTAGAAGGTAAGAAGTAAAAAAATTCACAGAAAATCAGTGAGACAGCAAGAAACAGAACCCGGGCAGTAAAACCTAGAGGGTTCATCTGTGCTATGAATCATACATCATGTTTCAGAAAGAGCTAAGTGTTTTTTTCAGTCATATTAAATCTTTTGAGAACAGATTTGCACCAAGATGCAAGGTTGTAAGTTGCAGGAGAGAAGACAGACAAAAAAAAAAACACAACAACACCATAATAATAAAAATAATAAAAATCTCTTGTGGTCTCCTTCTTAGACAATTATTAACAAGCACAGCCATAACCAACTCCTTCAAAGGCCTTTTGTTAGAAGTGAAGCTTCTGGAACATAGCAGGTATTCAGGTCTCTTACTTTGCCTTTCCCCTACAGCACCAACAGAAAGTGAAAATAATGCAAGTTTTTATGTGGCATTTGCATTTTGGCATGTAGAAATTCTTCTAAAATATAAATCCAGACAAACATCTAGAGACAGATTATGCCAACCAAATAGCACAAGTGAATGAGAGATTATCTTATTACAATTGTCCTCATGCAATGGTTTTAAATTGGAGAAGAGTAGATTTAGACTGGATATAAGGAAAAAGTTCCTCACCACGAGGGTGGTGGAACACTGGAACAGGATGCCCAGGGAGGTGGTTGAGGCCCCATCCCTGGAGGCATTCAAGGTGAGGCTTGACAGGGCTCTGGATGACCTGATCTCGTTGGGGATGTCCCTGCCCTCTGCAGGAGGGTTGGACTAGATGACCTCCAGAGGTCCCTTCCAACCCAAAGGATTCTGTGATTTAATCATTTATTTTTTTTTTATCCCATTGATGTCTTCTCACTACTTTTCAGTTATCAGACTCTTCCAGACTGCATAGAATATGATTCTGTAGTGTAAAAAAGGGAGAATGAAGCCTTTATGTTTTCACCAAACACTAGTGAGAAAAAGAATGAGATATACTCCTACTGTCTAAATGGAACAGATGCCATTTTTACTAAGTAATCTAAAACTTTTAGGTCAAGATTAAAGTTGATTTTCAATTAGATTTTAAAGTTATATTATTAACTCTAATAGACCTACATCTACATGTAATATTGAGAACAGATACCACTGACTGCAAGATCAAACTTATGGCAATAAAGAGTTTATAGTCAACTCAAAACTTAACTCAGAGCAGGTACAATGTGATTTTAAATCAATCAGTGGTGACTTCATCTCAATCCCATGGATAGAAAGCATGATTTAGAACTCAAGGTTTTGATTCTTGTGTCACAAGCCATGTTCCCACAGAACAAAAAGTTCTAAATAAATCCATAAACTGGCATGTTCGGTGACCTGGAGCTTCCACCATTCTGAAGCACCTTACTCCCATTGGAAAATTCTAAACATCTCTGAAGATGTGCACTACAACCTTAAGTAACTAGTAGTGGTTATAAAAAACATATTTAAAGTCCAGCCCTTGCAATCCCAACTCCAGTCTAACTTCCACATTGAACTATACAGGTTAAAATCCTTAATAGAGACTTCCAAAATTACCACTTCACACACAAAAATGCAAAAAAGACCCCTACCAAGATCCAAATATGACAGTAAAGGTATTTATACATGGGAAGTAGAGAAAATATAGAAACATTTGTAAAGTCCTGGGCAATATTATCCTTAAACCTGACTTTTATTTGCAAATCAAGTACACACTTTAAAACCCAATGACAAAATACAGAGAAGGTGACATTGAAATTCCACTCAATGAGACTTCCTGCACATAACATAACAAATCTCCTGTTTTGAAAACTTATTTTCAGTAATTTGTAAACTAATTTTTTAGTGCTGCTGGGTGTAATTCAAAACAGTTTACAGAGACTGGATACACATCCTAGCAACAGGGTAGCAGCTCCAAAATGTAGTAGCTCTGTAGAGCCAAACTATGATATATATCCAAGAAGAATCCATTTGCTTCTCCCCTTCCTCCTCTGCTGCAGTAAGAAACAGAAAACTAAATTTCTTCTTCTCTTTAAGAGAGCAGTAGCTACAAAACTGTAAGCCCCCTAAAGGACTGACTCATACAAAAACACAATTTCTTCCATGGCAGCTGTTCCTACATCTTGGTACAGAAAGATTACTCAGAGAGAGATACCACATCTCTGAGGACGTGTGGGTACATTAGGAAATATTGCCTGAGCAGACAGATACTGAGAAAGGCTCTATAACGCTAACACCTGCAATATGCATCACACTACAACATCCATAAAAAGCTGGATATATCCGGAAAGGGAGGAAAAGCACAAGGACAAGCAACACAGCAGCTGACCGTTTCTAGTATCACTGGAAGCAATAGTGAGCAAATCTGTGTTAAACCAATTTCTTGTCTAAGCTAGACAAGCTGAATATATACAGGTGAGTTCAGGCACTCGCCATAAAAAAAAAAAAAGGAAAGTCAGTTCACTATTACTTAACTTCTGAATGAAACACATGAGAAGATTTCCATCCAGAGGTTATCTGTATTGGCTTTTCACCTTCAGGTCATTTGTTTTTATAGACAGTCTTTTTAGAGAAGGAGAAGGAAAGGTCTTTCTAAACGAGATAACTTGGGGAAACTGCAGTGGTTCTACTCTGAAAGGGACGAGCACTAAGCGTTGGGGAGTCACAGGATAAAAAGCATAAGAGAATGAACGTGAATTTTACAGGGGCAATAGATGCCCCTTTTACAAGGCCCTCCTAGAAAGAAAAGTAAAATGACTGTCAGTAAGTTCCTAATTACAAAGGTGCTGCCTCAAAGGAGAGAAAACTTCCATCAGAAACTTCTCATGAGACATTCCCCAAAGCAGCACATGAGGGCTCATACCTTCCTTCATATGTAACTCATCTGATAATGAGTGAAATTTATTAACAGGAATTTTAAACACCAATGTAGCAAGATAGCATTTCTAAGTGGAGACCAAAAGCAAAGGCTCTGTAAACTCAACAGGGCATAAATGCAGTGAAAGGGAGAGAAAAGCGAGGGGAAATAGGGCAGGTTCACAAGTGTGAGGCCGGATTTGCTTTGCCTGCAAATATTTCCTAAGGGCATCACCTCCAGCTTTCCGGGGCCGGCGGGTCGGGAGGGCCCGCGGGGCGGGGGCTGCCCGCCGGCGCTGCCCGAGGGGAGAAGCCTTTGGACGGGGAACGGATAAAGGGACAGACCGGTGTCAGCTCTGGCGGCCCACCGAGGAGCTCCGGAAGAAGGAGCAGGAGCGAGGTCTGCTCCGGCCGCGGTCCCTCAGCAGCCCAGCAACCCACCACCAGGATCGGCCCCAGCTGGACTGCCCCGGATGCTGCCCTCGGGGACGGGACAGGCCTGGCCTGGCGTCTGCCGCCTTCCGTCGGGGTGAAAGATCCTTGAGGTCCCTTCCAACCTGCTATATTCTCTGATTCTCTTTTATGACCCGCCATTGCTTCTCAGCCCGCAGCGAGCTGGTGAGCTGCGGGCCTGGCTGGCAGCGCACTGCCCTTTGCCTGCTCCCAAACTAAGCGAGACCTCTTTAGATAAGTAATAGCACCGGCCAGGCCGGTCCTTCCCCCGGGGAGCAGGACAGCTCCTCTCTGCCCTCGGCGCAGGGGTGAACAAACGCGCCGCCGTCTACCTGTGCAACATCTCCGCAACACATTTTATTTACACGAAATCAGCTCGAGGCATTGTACATTATATACAGATATTTTCCCCTTCAACAAGGCAGAGCTTGTGCAAGTGTAGTAGCATCCTCTGGAGCGTATCCGACAGTCCACGGGAAATGTTCCCTGCTGCGAGTTATCAGCTATCTGAGTCCAAGTCACTTTTCCCGTCCTCTTGTCTCTTCTCCGGAGACGTTTTAGACGCTTTATTCCATTTTTGCGTGTTTTCTGACTCCTCCGAAGACGACCGCTTTTGCCTTCTCCACTTTGCCCGGCGGTTTTTGAACCAAACCTGTTACGTTAAGAAATTACATTATTTGGGGGTGAGGGAAATAAGATAAAAGAAATGTAGACCCACGGACCGCCTTGGGCCCCGCCGTGGCCCTGCCTCGCCCGGAGTCTCTAGCAGCCGCGGCGGGGCCGGTGCGCGGCGGCCGCGCTAGGGTGGAGGGAAGCGACGGAGCTGCGTCTGGGCTGGGAAAGTTTGAGAGGCTGCGGGAGAGACGACCGCCTCTCGGCATGGGCTCACAGCCGTGCCACCAGCTCGGCCAGCCGCCCCCAGAAGGGCGCCTGGACAGAATAATAAACCCCTTCTCCTGCCCGTAAACCTGTTGCTCTCCTCCCCGCCAACGCGCCGCGGCTGGAGCCGCACCGAACTACCTCCAGTCCGAGCGCCTTTCAACGAGGAAGGGAGAGGGTGGCAGTGGGGAAAGGAAAGCAAAGTACCTCCACTTTTTCTTCTCGTAGGTGCACCCTTCTGGCCAGCTGTTCCCTGGTGCCCACGTCTGGGTATTTCGTTTCCTGGAAGAGGTTTTCCAGCGCTTCCAGTTGCTCGTCAGTGAAGATAGTCCGATGTCGTCTTTTTCGCCTGCAGTGCAGCTGGTTCAGTAACTGCAGCTCCGTCCGGGACAAAGTGCCCACGTTCATGTAGGGCAACATCTGATGGGGAACAGGGGACATCAGGACTGACCCAGTGCCCTCGTAACCTACGGACAGACAGACGAGAGGACGACAGGCTTTGCATGAGATCTCTACTCCCCCCACCCCGAGAAAAAGCCGTAGCCCCGCCGCCCACCCGCGGGCCGCCAGCTCCCCACCACCGCCTCCTGCTCCGCGGCCGCGGGAACAAAGAACTCCCGACCGTCCCGTCCCGCTCTGGGCCAGACCGGGCCGGGCCGCCTTACCTGCCGGGGGGACACAGGAGCACTGCTGGGCGCCCAGGGGAGGCACGGCCCCGCAGCACGAAGGGCCCACTGGGGACGCCGGCACATGCAGCTGCCCGTAGTAGTAGTTGTTGTAGCCAAGCCGAGATCCAGTGACGGCCGGTGGGAGCCCGGAGGCGGGTGCCACCGCCCGGGAGTAAAATCCGCCGTAGTCGGAGGCGCTGCCGTAGAGCGAGTCCCCGTGGAGGCCAGGGAAGACGACGGGTGCGGCGCTTGGGGGGGGCAGGAGCACCGAGTCCTTGCAGCGAGGTCTGGCCGCCAGGATATTGTCGATGCTGAACATACTCACAGGCATGCCCCAAACCGTGCCGGGGCAGGGCAGAGGGGACCGGCCGGGGGGAGGAGGGAGGGAGGAGGGTAGGTGGTGGTGGTGTCTGTGGTGGAGGAGAAGGAGGGAGGGGGGAAGGCTGAAGGGACACGAAATCGAAACTTTTTCGGAGAAATGTTAAGAAGGGATAGGAGCGAAAAGAGCGGAGCTTTTCGCGAGGGCAGCTTGCGGGCAGCGTGTGCGTGTGAGCCTGTGCGCGCGTGTGTGCGTGTGCATGAGTGTGTGCGCGCAGGATCCACCCCTGGAACTTTCCCCCCTCAACTCTCGCCTGTTTACTGATCTCAACCCAGAAGGCTGCTCGGAGTATAATCCATCTGAACCTCTTCCCTTTTTTATACCCAGGCGACGTCATCCTGGATTTAGTTCCTGGTAATATGCAGATGACAAACAAAACCAGATTTGATTTTTTCTTCCTCCCCTTTTTTTGGTGGGGAAGAGGTGGGGGTTACACAAAGGAGTGAAAGGAGCCAGGGTCTGTGTATTGAGAATTAATGAAATTAACGTAATCCTTTCCATTAGTGGGCTTTTTTGAAAGGCCTCAGATTTAGGCTTGATCTCTGCCTCAGCGGCTAATTGCCCAGGTTAATCTTATTAATGCCATTGTGCAGAAGTGGTTAGCAGCTCCTAGCCTTGTCTATTATGCACCTACTTTGCTTGTGTTAGTTCACTTAGTGGGTGCGATTTCCTCTGTCTGAAGCTCAGGTTCATTATTTATGCTTAAATTGGTGAAGAAACACTTAAAAAAAAAAAAAGCAATACCCCAAAACAACTGCAATACAACCACGCAGCTCGCCCCTCCAAGTGTTTATGAAGCAGGGTTTGAATCTTACGTCTCCCGGCTCGGAGAACTGAAAGGGCATTGAGAAGGTTGCGGTCCTCCGATTTAAGCTTTATGCAGGGAAGTAACAGCGTCTTCACTGAGTAAATTAACTCTCTTTTTTTTCCTCCCCTTTCTTCCTAGATCACCTGGCGGAACTAAGACGCGTGAATGTTGTAAACTTTGGGGGTTTTTTGTTTGTTTGTTTTGTTGTGTTTTTTTTTTAAACCAGATTCAGGTCCAGACAGGTGTCACTTTTTATTTTTTAAACAAACCAGGAGTTGGAATTGTTAAAGACCAGTGCTATCTCAAATGCCCGAGTCTGGTAGGTGTTCTGATTTGCTTCTGATCCATCCTAGTGCCTTTTTCTTTTCTTTTTAAGGAAGACTATTTCCTTTTCTAGTTTAGAAAACAATGCCTATAGTATTGCAGTGATATAGAGAAATTTATATTTTTCATGTTCCGTGAATTTAAAATTGAGCCGGTTTAAGTCCCTGAAACTCTTCCTATTAAGATGTTTCGCTCTCTTGGTAGCTGGCTCTTGTGATTTGCAGAATACTTCGTCTGTCACGACTGTCACTGGGAATCCACAGGAGGTGAACTGAATAAGATTAGACTATTTACCCCATCAACCCTCCATCAAAGAAGGTAGGAAATTGTACACATGAAATGAAAACAAGCCATGAGGGTCCGTTTACGAGGAACACATTATTTTTCCTCAACAAAGATTATCCTCGTTAGCGCTTACTCGTACTTTATCCTTCCTTTCCTCGATATTACAGGATTTAAAACAGCATCTGAGAACGACCTAAACCAAAACCCTATTTCTAGCAAATAAACTCGTATAAACCTTAAACAAAAAGATTTGATTATCATTTTATAGGTACATCGCGGTGTGACTAATTACTAGATCGTTTCCTTTACTTCAATTTATTTGCCGATGAATTTCTTACGCCCTTAGCATTTAGACCCGAGTTCCGTGCAAATTTTGCAGATTTGACAAATTTGATATAAAGTGAAACTGTTTGACAGAGGGGGTTTTGTTGTTGTGTGGTTAGCTTTGGGATTTTTCTGTCGTTGTGAGGATTTTATTTTTTGGGGGTTGTTTATTTTTTTGTTTGGGGCTGTGTTTGGTGAGATAAGGAAGTTTTGGGCTGATCTGCTGGGTTTTTTAGTAAGGAATTCCCTGGGTACGGCTCGGTCATACCGCACGCAGAGCAGCGCGCTGCTTAATTCCGCCATCGGGATGCTCATCCACGTCCTCAGCGGCTCTGCCGCAATGCGCGGTGGCATCTCCGGTGGCTTTGGCAGACCCCGGCGGGGAGCAGGGCTTCGGAAGAGCCGAGATTGGAGCCCGCGGGAGGACTAGGCCCGAGGGGATGACTAGTGCAGGGGCGCGGCCAGCTTTCCCACCGGCAAGGAGAGCAATATTCCCTCCGTAGGGAGCACCCGACCTGTCCATCCCGGGCCGCGACTCGATGGTAGCGCAGAGCTCCGTGGGGCTGCAGGAGGGAGGCAGCTTGCGGGGACAACGCTTTGCCCCCAGTTTGCTACCGGTCGGGACACCGAGTAAGCCCACTACAGTCTCCGCTCATGCGAAGGCCAGTTGTGGGCATGGATCGCCGGGGCCGATTTCTTGGATGCTTAACATCACTTGCATCAGGGATCCATATCCGCGCCTGTCAGGCTTCTCCCAAGTGAAAGCAGCACCGCGGGGCAAGAGTGGTTACCGTCGGGGGGGCTGCGTCACCTCAGCACCGTGGAGCAATAGTGATCATCGCGGAGGGGGGGAGCTATGGCACCCCGGGGGCAGCCGGGGCGCCGGTGGGGCAGTTGCTGCCCGGGCTTTTCCAGCGCTCTGCTTCCCAACGAGTTCTTCTGTCAGGAAGACCCTGCTGAAGAGTGACCCACCACGCTGCAAAGCTTACCTTTATTCCTAATTTGGAAGGTGTTTATTTCGATTGTTGTTGAGTTTTGTATGGGGAGAGTTTTTTGTTTGGTTGGGAGGACTTTTTGGGGTGGTATTTTTTTTTTTTAATAGCTTGTTACCCCCGTGGGGAAGTTCTCGTCTGTTTAGTTTTGTTTTAACATTAGTAGTCTTGCCGTGAAACCTCCAGTTTTGATACCCTCTTGCGAAACCTGCTCTCGGAGTTTCTCATTTCGCATCCGCACTTCTCTAACCCTGCAAACGTAAAATTGCATTAAACAAACAATCAGTTGTCATACAATGTCGGAACGAAATTGTAATAACAAATGAAACGCAAGCAAATTGTGCTACATAGTGTTGCTAAGCAATTGTTTGTTACTGGAGGGTAGTCACAGCATGGGTTGAAAGAGAGATCTAAAGAGGAGCATAGCGTCGGGCAGAACAAGCTGTTAGGTATGAAATAAAGTAAACACTGCACTGATTTTCAATATTATTACCCAAACACGATTTCATACAAAGCAATCACCGTACACCAGTCTATGAAAATGTGCTTGTTGAGAAATTGGCCGAGTTTTTTTTTATTTAAAGGTATTAAGGAATAATTCCGGGGATGCAAACCGCACCGCCTTCCCTGGCCCGGCTCTGCCTGGCCGTGGGGCGGGAGCGGCGGCACCCCGCGGGGTCCTGCCCGACCGGGGGCTGTCTCTGGGCGGCAGGACCCGCAGAGGCTCCAGACTGGAGCGAGGGGATAAAGCCAGGATGGATCACAGGTTTTGGTGGATTGTCGGCTGCGAAACCCTCTCGGCAAGGGCGCTTCGCAGCACATCTCTCACGTGCAAATGCCACCGGACCTCAGCGTTCCCCACGTTTGTTTCGAATTGATTGCATCGTTACTTCACCAAACCAAAAATTCATACAATGCGAAATTACGGTCATTCGTTCCCAGAATAAACTTATCTTGAACTGATTAAGAAAGTCAGTCATTTGAAAACGAAGCAGAAACAAGGTTTTGTTTTTCTTTTTTTTTCCCCTAAAGCTTCCCTCTAACAATATCAGCTTCTAAAGTTTTCATTCATATAAACTTTATTAATGAAGATCTTCTATTTAAATGTCAAGGGGATTTGAAATCTAGAGTAAATTATGAAGCATGTATGTCTTGCCAAGTCATGGGTCAAATGCATTTGTGAAAAACTGCTAAAAGAGCATATGGTTTTGAATTTTTCTACAATGACTAGTGTTTAAATAAATTGCTTGTACTGCTTAACTTCATGTATAATTTTGACAGAAATTGGCCTATAGCCTTTTGATATGTAAACATTTCAGGCTTTTATGCGGTATAAAAAGACACTTGCTTTTTGGGATCAGCTAAAGCAGTCACCCTGTAATTCAGAAAACTGGCACCTAACATTACATGCTTGCTACATTTCAACTTTCAAGCGGCAGTATAAAGGGGGAAAAGAGAAGGGACATTTCAAAAGCAGTGCTCAATTGGAATTAAAAACTGCAAATGAGGTGAGAATGTGCCACTCACTGTCTGATTGAAATGAATAAACCATAACACTAAAGGGAATTCTCTGTCTTGTTTTCTAAAAAACAACAGACGAATCAGTGGAACTAGACTTCAACGTAGCACAGACCTGACTTGCGAGTCAAATTAGTGTCTTATAACAAAGTCTGTCTAAAGTACAAATAGGTGTGATAAAGAAAACCCAGATATCCCTTTTGAATTCTCTCAGTTGTTTCTTTTTTATAGACGAATTTGGTCTGTAAAAATTAAACCAGTTTTTCATATAGAATATTGCACAAAATTTATTCAAATATACCATAACTCTTTGAATAGCCACTTAGCTAGCTGTCTGTTCACTTGCATTTCACCAGTCCCTAAGTCTTTTGCAGTTCTTGCTCCAGCAAATATCCCATTGATTTCAATTAGTGGGTGTTTTGGGTTTTATTCTCTTGTGCAGAGAATAGAACTGCTAAGGGATTCAGCATACAGCCCATAAAAGTAGTGGAGTCACTCAGTTTTAAGTCTTCTTAAACTAAAATCATTTTGTACATGTATAAATCCACCAAGCTACTGAATAAATCCATTTATTACTAATATATCTGTCTCAAATAAATAAACCTCCCAATGTTGATTGGGTGGATAAGCCTAGCCCAGTGCTAGACAGAACAGGACCTGGATAGTTGCCTGGTGCCAGACAGCTCAATATGTTTATTTCCTGTGTGCTTTAACTGGGACTAAGCTGAATTTGGAAAAAGGTTTAAATGAACTATATAATTTCAGTCCCTTACTGTAGTAACATTCATATTTATTGTATATGTCAGTTTGTCATACACAGAGTTCTCAAGATACACTACTCTTTTGTTAGGGGTCAGAGGTGATTTTTTTTCAGAATTGTAATGAGTCAACATGGACACGTTTTGTTGTAGACAATTTAGATGCTATAGTAATTTAAAAGCTGATGTGGTTTCAGTCTGTTGTGGCATAATCTAATAAAGAAAGTAAAATCTCTTAAAGGTTTCCATAAATGTGAACAAAGGCAAAAGAATGTTGGGTTGTTTGGGGGGAGTTTTTTTTTTTGCAGGCTTCATCTATTCCAGTAAGCAGCATACCTGGCAAATGAAGTATAACATTAGTGATATATCAGGAAAGAGATTTTTCCTCTAAACAGAGGAATCTACATCTAAACTATGCAGATCATTGCAAAGATTAATATTTTAAAATAATGCCTCTTTTCAAGGGAACAGTGCAAAACCACTTTTGGTTCTTGACTGCAATTGCAGGAGTCAACAGGAGGGTGCCCTGCTACTTGGTAATTTTGCTTTCCATCAAATGCAGTTTGAGTGAGTTATTTTACTTACAGATATTGTGATCAAATCTATTTAAGCTTAGTAAATTGGGATGATCTGGACATCTACATTAAGAAAAAGTTTCATACCAAAGGATATACTGTAGAGGCTGACACAGCAGCAGTCTGCTGCACACATGTGACCTACCCTCGTTTTAGAAGTGGTTCTCCATCGCAATGTAGCCAACAGCCAAAACGTCTCCTGCAAATTGAACCATACTGTAACAGTGTACTTACAAATTTCCAAGATGATGTGGCTCCACTCTAACCTTTTAGTGCTTCTCTCTTTAAGGGTGAACAATTCTAATTCCCCATGTTATACATACAGTCACATATAACAGTGCATAGGTAGATATATATGTGTATATACACATCATAAGTATAGGCTGTGCTCATGTTAAGGATCATGATGTTATTAGATCTCTCTCTATGCCAGATTTTCTACAAATATAAGTACAGTAATTAAAAAAAAAAAAAAGCCAAATGACAGCTTTCCAGATTGACAATCATAAACCAAACTAAGACCTCTCTTGTTGATTTGCTTTTTTCCAGTGACTGAACTAAGTTTTTGGATTATCACGTAGCACACTGGATTTTAACCCACAAGACATCCTGAGCACACAAAGCTACAAACCAAGTCAACAGAAATTGTGTGTGGTCAGCACTTATCATTCTACACAAGTATTATTACATAGGCTAAAGCTTTTCTTTGTAGTATAAACTGTAGATACCTAATGCCACCAAAACCTCTCCTCTCTCTGAAAAGGCCCTGAGAGATTACACCCAAAGTAGCTCTTTATTTGTAATGCAAATGGACCTTTTTTTGAGTGAAATGTGTCAGATACATAACATGAGGGCTTACGGTTTTTGAAAATACAGGAAATTATATTAAAAAATAACGTCAAAAATGAAAAAATAAAAAAGGATAATTATAGTACATAAATATATAATGAAGAGTAATAGATTTGAAGAAAGCAAGGCAAATATACCAGAAGGAATTACAAAATTACTACCTTGGTTAGATGATATTTTGAAATAATGAAATAAATAATATCACTATAATCGGTTTCAGTGACCAGTGGTTACATTAGACAGATAAAATAGGATCATCCAGTGAAGCAACTGAAGTGGAAGAATTATTATACTTGCCTACTAATGCTCTCAAACTTAATCTAGGTCTCTAGGTTAAATCACACCACAGTTATATCCCCATTTGAATTTTAATTTATGCATTATGGGGGAAAACCCAGCAGCCTATTTACAGCAAAGATGATTTGTGGAACTGAACAAAGACCCAAATCACCAGAGGACAGAAGTAAAAAGTTATATGATATTATAAAGCTTGGATTTGTTTATTTTTGCCATCTCTAAAAAAAATAATTAATTTATAATGTTGGGACATTTAAGAGTTTTGATACCTTTCTGAAGGTCATTCAAAAACTTTAAAATTAAATATGATTACCCTGAAGTCTAGATTAGTTTATTGCCTCTATTCCCTCCCTAACTAACCATCCCCAAACCAGGATTATTTTTTTTAAGTACTGCAATATATGTTTACCTATAGTTGATAATTTGCGGTGTATGCTTTTTATACTTTGAATCTCATTTAATGAGATAAGGAATTTTTATAATTTGGGGTTATATAATATTCTGGGACAAGAAGTGTTACATCTGCTCCCATGAATCAGGAATATTTTGCCAGTATTTATCCATTAGCAGCTGTTTTCAAGATGAGATACTTTGCCTTCTGATTTCATCTTTCTTTCTAATCTTTATGTACTGCTTCCCTGAAGTCCAGTCTTCAACCATTTGGTTTGGAAGAAAACCCTGTTCTTTTATGATAATGTAAATTCTAAGTTTTCTTGATGGGTTTGCTCCAAAGTTTTAGTAAGATATGCAAGATCATGCTCTGGGCCCAATGCCTGTTTCAGGAGGTCAGTGTGGTGTACAGTTAGATATAATTCTGGACTGGGAAACGAACAGAGAACATGATGCAGCAACCAAAAGTCAGGAATAGTTTCTTTTTCAAGAGTTTTATCAGTGACATCCTTTTTGTTTATGTGCTGACATGGCATGGCATAGCATGCTTTTGAAAGCGAGGATGAGTCATTACATGGTTTTTGCCATTGGTGAAGTATTCTCAAAGAGAGAGAATAATGATTCTTTCCCCATTTGACCCTTTGCTGTGATTAAATCAACACACATCAGCACCTGATTTGACAGTTAAGTATGCTCAAAACTTTGAAATATTGATATTTGTATTTCTTGGGCCAGTTCTTCACTGAGGATTAGTAAATATGCATTAGCTATCACATTAAGAAAATTCAATGGACATGAGACATTTTAGGACAGAACTAAGCAAGAAAACTAGTACACAAAGAATATGAATTTATAGAACATTCTTGGTCTACATTAATCTACAGGTGCAAAAGCCTTTTGTACTGAGAGTACTTTGAGCCCTTCAGCCATAACATCACATATACAATCAGCATTTGTACAGGTAGTTTGAAGAAGACGGTGAGTTGCAGACCTATATCTTACTGCACACTCCCAAAGAATCATAGAATGGCCTGGGCTGGAAGAGATCTTAAAGATCATCTCCTTTCAACTCCCTGCCATAGGCAGGGATCCCATCCACTAGACCAGGTTCCCAGGGCGACATTCAACCTGGCCTCGAACATTGCCAGGGATGGGGCATACATGACAGCTCTGTGCAACCTGTTCCAGTGTCTTGCAACCCCCTGAGTAAAGAACTTTTTTCTAACACCGACTCTAAATATCCCCTCCTTTGGTTTGAAACCATTCCTCCTTGTCCTATTGCTTTCTGACTGGGTAAAGCATCTCTTTCCCTCTCTTTTATAAGCCCTCTTTAGGTATTGGAAGGCTGCTATGAGGTCTCCTGGAAGCATCCTCCTCTTCAGGCTGAACAATGCCAACTCTCTCAGCCTGTCTTCATAAAGGAGGTGCTCCAGCCTTCTGATCACCTCTGTGGCCCTCCTCTGGACCTGCTCTAAAAGGTTCACATCCTTCTTATGGTGAGGGCCCCAGAGCTGGATGCAGTACTCCAGATGGGGTCTCACAAGGGCAAAGTAGAGGGGCAGAATCATTTCCCTTGACCTACTGTTGGTGCCTTTCCTGATACAGCCCAGGATATGGTTAGCCTTCCGGGCTGCAAGCGCACATTGCTGGCTCATATCCAGCTTTTCATCTACCGTGATCCCCAAGTTCTTCTCCACAGGGCTGCTCACAACAAGTTCCTCTCCCAGTCTGTACTCTTGTCTCGGATTGACGTGACACAGGCGCAGGACCTTACACATGGACTTCTTGATCTTCATTCGGTTCTCATCGGCCCAATTCTTAAGTTTGTCCAGGTCCCTCTGGATGGCATCTCATCCTCCTGGCATATCAACTGCACCACTCAGCTTCATGTCATCTGCAAACTTGCTGAGGGTGCACTTGATCTCCCTGTGTCATTGATAAAGATATTAAAGAGCACCAGACTCAAGACAGAGCCTTGAGGGACAACACTCTCCACCAGTCTCCACCTAGACATAGAGCCTTTGACCATAACTCTCTGGCTGTGTCCATCCAGCCAGTTCCTTATCCAAGAAAGCCCATAGTTTCACAGAGGAGGCATACCTTAAAGTAAGCTGTGAGCTTTTACCACTTCTTGTTCAGAAGTGACTTAAAGATAAGGAAAGGCATGCAATTTAGCTGCAAAAGTCTTACTCCAGGTCTTTTGAGAACTCCAACTTTTAGCCCAGTAAATGCTGTCCCAGTAACTGTCTGTACTTAAGTTTTGTTGCTCCAGAACTTTGAACTTCATGCTGGTTACAAAATTTGCTGTTTTGAACCAGGTATGAAGACGAATTTGAAACAGCAGTTGGTGACAACAATGTCTACCTGTTTTCCTTTCTAGTTTGGGCATCTACCTGAAAGATTACCTGCTTGCATATCTTAAGGCATTGCAAAACCCATGATAGGTGTCATGTGAAGCTCCAGTGTATATACATTTTGTAACTTTAAAAAACTTGGAGGAACTTTCAGAACCTTTGTAACCCCCCAAAAATTCCAATACACATATTCTCAGTCTGTCCAAAGCAGTTACTGTACTGTTTTGGTTTATTTTGATTACAAAATATTTTCTTTACAAATAGCTCTTAAGGCATCAGACAACTAATGCTTTAGTCTAGCAAGTAGAGTTTAAATCCCACTAATTTTAGGTTTTCCTAACCTCAGCCTGCCCTAATTCAGCAAAATGAGACTTGCCCATGTTGAAACATTAGCAGGATACAGGGAAACCAAAGAATAACTTTAAGTATTTTGTACAAATATTCACTAGTCTATACTCTGACCCCCACAACTGGATTCTTAATTCTAAGATGGTTTAAACATGAACATCAACTTCTCTAAAGAGCTATGTTGAAAGAAATCTGATTTTCTTGTGCACAGAATGCCTTGAGTTCAGAACTGGCTGTGATTAACACAAAGGTGAGCTTAGCATGCCAGTTGTTTGCTCTGTTCTCAAAGAGAGAGTGATACACAGACAGTCTTCAGATTGTGACTTAAATTTTCTGGATTATGTACCATACTTCGTTGTGTTGCATGTTACAATGTCTGAAAGAAGAATTCTCAGGGATGATACCCAATCTCAGGCAATCCAGGAGTTAGTCTACACCCAGCCATTCCACCAATGCATTTATTCTGAAATTGTTCTTGATTGAATTAGTATCATTTCTCTGTGAAAATCCAGAGGAGAAAATCCAAAATTATCACCATTAATTCTGAACCTGCAGTTGGATTTTCTGCCTATTTACTGAATATGGAATCATTTTGTTTTGAGAATGACTGCAGTAATAATGATGCTATTCAAAAAAGAAAGAACCATAGGATATCAGGTCATACAATTTTTGTATTTCCTTATCCTGTGGACTACTCAAGTCACAGTGACCCCTCCAGCCTAATCAACTCCCCTCTCACCCTCCCTCTGCTCTGCCAGCCTGGCTGCTGTCTACCTATCACTTGAAACTGAGGGCTAATTTCAAACACTCTCAAACTTGACTGGTAAAACACATGCTTTTCTCTGATGTGTCATTTACAATGTTCATTTAGTGGGATTTAAATGGAGCCTTGCTCTTAACAGCTTGAAGGAAAATAAAAGTACAGGAAGAGACTATTGTTTTGGCACTTGACTCTGTGTTGCATGGTGATGCATACATTGATAAGAAAACAACTCTGAGGTTTTTCTATTAAAAACACTCACTGCTCCATGGATATGTATAAACAGGGTAGAGTAAGGGGCAGGAAAAGCTGTTCAGGTCAGGGAAGAAAAATAAGTCTAACATTCATGCCATCCAACACAGGGTTTCAATATATAAACACATATAAACATACATAGAGAAGAGATTATTACATTTCAGGCAAGAAGTAAGTGTCAGTCAAATTTATAGCACTAGCAATCAGCTCAAACAGCAGTCACCACAGACTTCTTCTTTGGATGATTCTGAATTTGTGTAATCATGCTGTGCTTATTTCACACTCTGAATTAAGGGATTCAGAATGCCAACTGCAGAACCTTTCAGGTGCAGTCAGGAATCCTCAAGGCTGTAATGAGCCATGTGGCTTCAGCTAAGATCACTTCCAGATCATTGGTCTATAAAAATCCACATACTTTGCAAGATTAAAACGTGATTCCATGCTCCCAGAGGAAAGTGGGGAAGTTTATGCTCCTGCCTAGCAAAGGTGAGAGCTGAGCTAACCTTTCCCTCTGTTGCTGCGTCATTTTCTGCTCTGAGGCAGGTTAGACAAGCCCTTTGTGACAGGTAAGCTGCCTATAGAGAAACTCAAGGCCCTAAACAAGCTACACTGGCACCAAACTAAGAATTTCAGCAAATCTTCAGCACCTTTTGTTTTAACAGAAGTTGGATTAGGTTTTAATTCAGATTACATTGCAAAAACCTTCCTGTGGGATAACTGGCTAATTGCAGAGATAGATGCAAACCGCAGGACCTGTGGGGTAATTAAAACTCTCAAGAAAGCTGTACTTACTCTTAGGGAAATTATCTTGCTGTTGACACTGGGTGTAAACCACAGCTCCTCCTATTCCTCCTTCAACAGGGCAGTAAATAGGCTGGCAAACATGAAAAGAGCCAAACACTTTAATACCATTACGGAAAGCTCTGCTAGACATCCTGCTGTTCAGGGCCCAAAGTGTAAAATTTGTTACTGAATTCTTGTTCTGTTCTGACCTTTTATACTACAGCTACAGTTGTGGTAGTACAACACGTTTTCCAGTAATTTGTTGTACCTCAAGTAAATTGCAGATTATCAATATAAAGTCAGCGTGGTTTAATTCAAAATATTTTTAGAGAGTCTTTGCACTAGCTGAGTGCTATGGACTGCTCACTGATGTTTTAACTATGTTAATTTTAGCTGATTTCAAGTGAATTAAGAAATATTCAAATTGAATCAGAACAAGCTATTCTAGAATAAAAGAAATAATACTGAGTCTACATAAAGATTTGCATCAATTAAATTAAGCCAACATCAGAAAAAATAACAATACTTTAGTTGTCAAGTAGATTAACAAAAAGTTTTTTCATACATTTTAGATAAAAGTTTGGGGAGGTTACTTTCTGCTCATGTATCAGTGGATTATTTCTAAATGCTGAAAGTATCAGAGCTACCTTTTATGAGAAGTGGGCCAAAATTGAAAGAACAGATCTGAACTCTCAAATCTGTGGGTTGGAATGTAATTCTCACACCTATTTATCCAACCTTGCCAGACTTATTACCACTTCTTGAGCCCTAGGAGTGAACTTACTTTTACAGCTTTGTTTCCTGATCAGACACAAAATTGCAATAGGGGTATTTTATGATTTGGGACTAGGCAGAGCCAAAATCTTGTAGAACACCATTCCAATCAAGGCCAAGTACTCTCATCAAGATCACCTCATATCCTAGGTCTTCCATTTGGAACTTTATTTTGTTGAAGACACTTGTGGGATTTTAACATGATGTAAATAAGCACAGTTTTATGCAGAGTCGACACCAGAATCTTCAAATTTTGTCTCTGTCTATTCCTCTCAGTAGCTGTAACTAGTCTGGAAAACCAGTTGATCTAGTGCCAATTGCTAAGGCAAACAAGCGGTGTTAGCAGTTTTTAGTTTCTGAGTATTTTTTTTTAAAGCATGCTATTCATCCCACACACCCTCTAGAAGTTAATTTTTAAGCCTACCAATTGTTTTTTCCCCAAACTATATGCATGCAAATGAAAGTAGTCCTTCCTCTCTTAAAAGCAAAGAAATTGCAGCAAGCAGGACTTTAAACTGATCCTGCTTAAAAGACATTTGGGAAAAGAGAATACACATTCACTATTAAAAGCGAGTTGTTAACCGATACAAACAAATGCAACCTAATCTATTTTTCTTTTCAAGAACACTGGTATCCTACTGAACACCTTTCCCTCCTATTATACAGTTCTGCTGTAGCAATAAAATCAACTGTCTGCAACAGTTTTAGTTCATTGTATGGTTAATACCAATAATGTACCCAAAATTGATGTTTAACAGAGTGAACTGATTTGTTAGAGTGTTAACAGCCACAGACTTTAACTAATAAACAGATCATTAACTGCTGGTAATAAACAACTTGCCAGGATCATTTATTATTTAAGAAAATACTTTGTCTTAAGAAAAGATGTCTCTGCTTAGGTCGATGTATGACACCTTTCTGGCTGTCATTCAAAGTGGGAGGCACAAACAAAGCTACAAAGAAACTGTTTTGCACTCACCAGATCAAAATTCATTTAAAAATACTGGTTTTCATCAGAAAGTAATCACAAGAAAATTATTAACTCCTTCCACTGTTCAATAATATAGTCATCATTTTTACAAAGCTCTTGTTTTTAATACTATCTCTAGTCGTAACATGAGGTGTCTGTTCCCCAGTTCAGATCAAATATTCTTCATCCTTCTTACCATATGGGATGTCACTGAAGCAAGCATTTCCTTGTGGAAGTAGTTCTATATGGGAAAAATTACCTGTATGCAAAGAGCTTTCATAAATGAGGAGAAAGAAAATTGAAAATACATGAAAATTTTGTTATAGGAGAGAAAGGAAAAAAAGGCAGCTCAAAATCATTCCTTCTCCCTCTCTCCCTCCCCCCAAAAAAATTCTCCTTTGAGAAACTAAGGTGCAGGAAGAAGCTAAAAAGTTCCAAACGTTATCTAGTGACTCTAGATGATGACTGGAGATTTGGAAAGCACAGAAGAAAACCCTTGCTTCATGATGATCTCTAAGGCACTCCATGTGTAATAAAACAAAGCCACATAATAAGACAGACATTCTGTGTTGGACTGGTTTAATTGTTGTCAACATTTGAAGTTCAAGAGAATGGTGCCACTGTAGTTTCCTTTTGGTCCTTGCTCATGAAAGGGGTGATGTGGCACAATACCAGTCTGAAAAGCAAAGACACCTTCTAAAACCTAGTTTAACAGTAAATTTAAGCTATGAAAGCAAAATGAAGGGGTTACTCTTTTTTCCCTGCATTACTTCAACATTATTACTCAATCCCATAAAGATTTAAGCATACATTCTGAGTAAAAGTGATACATAAGAGCAGCTTAATGACAGTTTACTGACTCCCAGATTTTAGATTAAGAATCATATTCTTTTTTTTTCTAGTATCTCCTTAGAGGAATTGGCAAAAAGTATGAAATTATTTTGGTATGTAGTGTGCAAATAAACTGCACAAATACCCCAAAGAAGTTACAGGCTGACTGTAAATACACTCTCAAGGCTGGAGTGGCAACCCTTAACAATTTACTCTAAATTGCTGCTCAGATGTACCTATAACGTATTTAATCACAGACAGTTGAAGGATGCTTTTTTTATGCTGGATCCTTTATATGAAACAAGAAATGCTGTTCAAGGATAAAAAAAAAAATTCACTATAGTATTTTTACATCCTTGTGCAAGCCAGGGAGAAGGCATTTTAATACCATCATTAAAATAATTCTGACCTTGAACTAATATCACAAATTGGCTATTACTTGCAACAAGAAACAAAAACTGTATTTGCATGCTGGTTGGAAAAATGCTTTTATTTAATTGCTTGTGGAAGAAGCACTTTATTTATAGACATACTGTGCAGGAGGAAATTTGGCTCTCCTACCATATAATAAGATGCATGGCTCTTTGCCAGGATGCTGGCTATCCCAGGACATTTGGTGTTCCATATACCAAGAATGTGGAACTGTACTGCCTATAAACAGAGAAGGCTTTTTTTCCAAGGATACTTTAAGACATGTTTTTTCTTGTATAGAAAAGTGAAAAATTAATACAATAGTTACATAGTTGCAAGAGAAGGAACTCTCTTTAGTATCTTTGTGACCAATTGCTTTAATTAGCTAATGATTAGCTAAAACAGATTATTTGCCACTCTTGCTTTTCCTATTTATGGAAGATGCTGAAAAAACCTCCTGTATTTTATAGAGTTTGAATATAATTCTTAAAAATCAGACTATTATTTGCACAAATATTTCCACTCAGCAAGATGATTCACATAAATAAGGATTGAAAGTCTGGGATTTACTAATCTGTCAGAGACAGTGTATCCAATTAATTCATCTGTTTATTTAGGTAGGAGTTTTTTGCACTTTATCATCTTCATTCTCTTTGACCATAGGGGAGAGAGGGCCATGGGAGGGTGAGTAGAGATGGATTTTTGAAGGCAGCCATAATTAGCTCAGTTCTTGGATTGAGCTCAGGAATGTTGTTACTGCTAAAGAGCTCCTTAAATGGAATATTTATAAACTAGAGGCAAAGCTGTAATATTAGAAGAGAAGAAAACCCAAGACAAAATAAATTTAGATGCACAAGCCCTAGGTTAATGCCCTAGCATGATGACATAATCCAACTCAAGGGACAGGGAATGAAGAAATGTGTTACCGATGGTAAATCAGTACATTGCACACAGCCCTTTTGGAGCCCATGTGGGGATCAGGAGACTTCAGTTTGGATCTGCCCTGAAGGTCCCTTAAACAGCACCTGACTCTCCTGTAGGGGCCACACAATTCCTTCTTAGCACCCCATGTGCTCGCCCAAGTGGCTCTGCCCTAGAGCCACCACACTATTGGGGTTTCAGCTGGCCATCCCCTTTCCACCCTCCTGCCCTCCCCAGTACTAATCTCACACACAGCTCCCCATGAGGGATTTCTACTCAAATGGGTGGAAACAAGCATTGCCCAGGAGAGCCCAGATTGCTTTCTGCATGCTCTTGCAGTCCTCTGGCAGTAGGTGATGAGGTTGAGGTCTACCTCAAGGCATCTTTCAGCTACCCTATCTGAGAATAAAATTTATTTTATACCACATCCACCTGGCCATGCCTTACTGTGCCCTGGATCCAGCACTTTTTATTCAAGTAGATTTTATTATCACACACAAACCAGAGGGCCCAAACCAGTCCCCATGGAAGCAATTTAGACTTAAATAGGGGCAAGTTCATGACCACGACTACTTTCCAAGCAAAATAAATCATTAAACTATGATGCAAAGGATTTGTGCCAGGCCTCCACACAAGACTGACTTTAATCGTTACAGATCAGGGTATTTGGGGACATAATCTATTTTGTAAACATAAAAATAATAAGTGAGCCATGGCTTGTCCTAAATTTAAAATTATTTTCCAAATTTAAAATTATTTTCCATATTTAAGAATTTTTCATAGACAAATTATGCTTGCACTGTAAAATCCCAAAGAAGCTTGTTAAATAGCTTTCCAGGCCATGATCTTTATTAAAAAATTGTAGCACTGTCTTCTGGACACAAAGAGAAAAGAAATAATCTATTTTTCAGATCAACTTCTTTAGGGCTTGCAGTAGTGGAAAATAAATCTTACAAAATCTCTCTCAATTTCCATTTAACATTTCCTGCTCCAAATGCAGAGACAGTCCTCTCCTAAAATCACTGCAGTGTATTCATAAATTGTGGCAATACTCTTTCCCTCACATATCCTTTTCAAATCCAATAAAAAAACTTAGTGGGATTAACTGCTTTAGTTAATTTAGTTGTAAAGTTTCATTTAATCGCACAAAACTAATAGTTTATTAAGGTTAATATATTAAGAGCACAAAACAAAGTAAGGGGAAATAGAAAGCAGATAAATAGAGAAGCAATAGACACAGAGATAGAATAGAAATAGCAGAGAAGTAAAGAAACAATTTTTGAACCTGGATGCAAGGGGTTGTGTAAGAATTTGAGCCTGAGGAGTGTAAGACATGCTTCACTTAGAGCCTGCAAGCAAGACCCCAAAAGGGCCCCAGAGTGCTGGAGCCCCTGAACCTACACAGGGGAGAATCAAGATGGTCTGAGGCTCCAGAGTTGAATCTCAGCATGGGAAAGAGCTTCTTCCTGATCACACTTATCACAAAGGGATACTACTAAAGGCTTTTGCCTGCCGTTGCTGCAGGAGTTGGCCTGACCTGCACAAACAGAACTGTGGTGGCAGCCCAGCATATGGAGCATCTTCACTGGCACTAGTGGCCCATGGTGCTAGGACCTCCCACATCTTTCAATGCTTTTGTGTACAGGACAGTGTAGGGGTACAGAAATACAATTTATATATGTTGCATGTATGTATGTATATATGAAAGTTTTCTCCTGCAGTTTTTCCCTTGACCATTTTACCTGAGATGCAACAATCATGGGGAAAGGAGGTGGAAGGGTGATGGGAAGTAAAAGCCTGCTTTCTAATTGATTTTTGTGAAACTTAATGACCAACACAATGAACATGGCATTTTGGATTTGTCCCAAGGAACTATTGTAATAAATACAGTAGGTAGGCCTTTGTGTGGGCCAGAGAAAACCCTGTAGCCAGCTCTGTTTGGTTTGGCAATCCCTAAGCTACAACTTCAATTTTAAAAACAAGCTATAATTATATTGGTAGAAAAACCCTAGTAGAAAAGAAGAAATATATTTTGTTTGGAGCCAGTTCTACTCAGATATTTGAATTTCTCATTTTCTAGCAAGAAATTGTTCTTAGACCTTTTTATTGTTTCAGTTCATCTGCTTTGCTTGCTTATTTCTTGAAGCAAATCACAAAAAAGTCAGAACTGCATGACTGGAATTTACCACATAGTTGTAAAAACTTTATCTGAGTCAGATACGTAAGTATAAATAGAATGTGGCAGGATCATGAGCTGAGTTACATATTGATTGGTAAAATAAAAACATGTACGGATGAATGAATGTTGAAATAATAACACACTGTAGTAATTTATGAATTTTCCAATCAAAAGTTATTTCCAAACTATTTTTGTGTTTGAAGACAAATATGTCCCTGTATGTTTATCATTTGCAGGTTGTGCACTTTTCCATGTTTCTCGTTGGTTGTCATTCATGCCATCCAACAAACCACTATGGGCATGTAATACTGTTTTTATTCTCTTATTAGAGAACAAAAAAATGGGACCTGCAGAAACAGATAATTAAATCTTTACATTTTTTTGTTAAACCTTCTCATTAACACAAATGATCACAGATTTTCACAGAGGAAGAATTAAAATATTTTTAAATATCCTTCAAGATAATCTTTACATCTATCCTCTATCCTCACTCATTCCTTCCCCATTCCTACGAATCTCTGCATGCACACTCAACATTAAAAGATTTTCCTTTTGTGATGTATGACTTCAGAATTTCCCTTTTTTTAAAAAATAAATGCTGCAAACACAGATTAGGTTCAAATTATCAAAATAATCTTATGCAATATTCTGCTAATATATTTGTATGTTTTAATCTTAGGTACAGGAATACTCCAGGGCATAAATCTGTATTGACCATATGAATACTCTGTTCCCTTAGTTCTTCTCTGGTTTTTGTAGCCTTCCACATTTGAAGTCAATAGTAAATTATTTAAATATGGAGCAGCAAACACAAAGACCTAAAAATCCATGTTTTGTAGTTATAGTTATAACTATATATTTAATATATTTAAATTGATTTTAAAAATTAATCCATGAACTTTATAGAAGTATATGAAGTTCTCAGTCAGACCCAAGGATGGTTAAGTTTAACCTAAAAACTGGAATTTAAAAATTTTTTGGCCTTTACATTTGCATTCTGATTTTTAAGTCTTTAGGACTCAGACTTGCATGTTTTTCTCTGCAACCACAAGAGCTAAAAGCATTGCTTCTCAATGAAAGCTGAGAGTCAAAGGTAATGATATGTCTCCAGGAGCTGGCGTTTTAAGGAAAAACACCAAATGTCATGAGACTTGTAATAAAACCATGAGTGTTGGAAGCAGTGTTATAATGTTTCTTTCAGATACAATGATTCTTGTAAAACACAAAATAGCGCATGCTAAACCAATTTTATCATATTAATACCTCTACATTTGGTACTAACACTGGTAGGCTGAAGGTCATATGGCTAGATTTTTCCTACCACAGCAATTTATATGGCCATGTTAACAAACTTCAGTTGCTAAAAACTAAGTATAAAATCAATAATTGAGGAAGAGAAATGGATTATTTTTTTTACTGTGGCTCTTATTCCTTCTTACTATAGATTCCAATGACTTTTCATCTTGAGGTCTTACCTTACATAACCCTGTTTTGGTTAGGAACCACAGAACTTCTTCAAAGTGGAGAAAAGTGCTTTGTGGGTGGCAATATTTTCCCAGAATGGGAAAAATTTGCAAGCATTAGGTCAGGAAAATGAAGGAAAAGACACTACACATTTGGAGCTTTACAGGCAGTAAATTTATTGTCAATAATCAGGTTCAAATAGCCTCATCTAGGGAAAAATTCCCAATAGAAACACAGTGCGGATAAGAAAATAATTTTGATCACTTGTATTCTGACATTTTTATGAATTTAATTTAAGGTGACAAGAAGAGACCTAGTAAAAATGGCTGAATGCCTACCAAAGGGAAAAAAACAAATAACCTGAAAGAAAATGAAACACTTTTTTTTCAGAAGAAAGGCTTTCATGGCTGTTGATGTGTTTTTAGGTTCCAAGCTAAAAGTATTTGTAGCAGCATTTCAGTAGTGGGACAATGAGAAAAAACAGTTACAGCAAGGTTTCAAATAGTCTGACCTGAATTACTTTTAAATGGAAAGTGACTTTGTAGTCTAAACTGAACAAGGTAATTGGGGCTCTCAGTTTGATAAGTTCTTTTTGTGACTTTGGGCAAGTCAAGTGATTTAGTATTTACCATTTCTCAAAGCCCACATTTGCAAACAGAGATAACATACTTCTGCATAGAGAAGAGATTTGTTTCTCTCAGGAGTGCATCAGCTTTCTTTTCTATCATTGCCTTTGTGTCCTTAGAGAAAACTGTACGAGGAAAAAAATATTGTCTTTCCCTGTCCTTCCCCTTTCTCCTCTCTTGCATGGATACATACTTAATGGAATATTGCTAGAAGGAAAAGATGCTAAGTGGTCTATTTAAAATAAGGGGCACACTTCAGGCAACAAATGATAAGCACACACTGGGCTGTGTTAGCAAGTGCCTTGTGCAAATCAATGGGTGTGATTTTTTTCTCTCCCTTAGTCACAAGTGTGATCACACAGACTGCTGTATCCAATTTGATCCTCCTCAGTACAAGCTAGACATTGGAACTAGTCCCATGAAGGGCCACCAGGATGGTTAGGAACCTGGAGCACATGACATACAAGGAGAGGTTAAAGAAATGGATTTATTTAACAGAAGGCTAGGAGGAGATCCAATTGATTTCTTCAGCTTCATTGTGAGTGGTTATAAAGATGAAGCCAGGCTCTTCTCAGAGGTGCACAGAAAAGGCCAAAATGCAACAAACAGAAGCTGCAACAAGATAAATTTCAGTTAGATATAAGAAAAAATTCCTCACAAAACACTGAAATGTATTGCCCAGAGAGACTGTGGCATCTGTATACCCAGAAATTTTCCAAATGAGCAACAAAATTTGCCCTACTTTGAGTGGGGAGTTAGGTCATATGTGATTATGACTAATAAAATCTCGTTTTCACCCCAAGATAGAGGTCTGTGGGGTTTATGGTTTGTTGAGGTTTTTGTCTTTTAATTCTGTGTCATTAGAACAATCTAACATCCACATTTCTTCTCCTTTGGAAGTATCATGATTATATTTACATTGGTACTACTAAATTTATGTACTGCTTTCACTGTAGTGCAGGGTGTGATAGTGTTTTCTACAGATATACATAAGCAAGGTTTAATCTGCCATACTCAAGATGTGTTAGCAGATTAGCTGCAACAGCACAAGGCTACTGACTTTATTCCTCAAATATTTGGTGTCATTTAAGATGCTAGATTTTACAAATGGATTGTTTTGCTTGCTACCAAAACTACACGCAGTATTTAAACTGTTTGGTTTGGGTATGTTTATATGACTTGCAATCACATCTTTGACTGAAGTGTGCTAACAAAATTGTTATGGCACTAACCACAGAATAGAGTGCATAGCAAATGGGGTCCCTGTGTCTTTGTCCAGAAGCAGGTCCTTAAGCAGCAGGAACAAATACATAAGTGTTATTGTTATAAAGCACTGGCAGTGCAGCATCTCTCTCTGAAGTCTTCAGTTTGTCTTGCTAATTGCAGTGGCAACACATGCTGGGTACTTACCCAAGAGTTGCCATTATTACACGCTGCTGTCTTGCCTTCTCTGAGGTATCAAAAGATATCAGTTAAGTTCTTGATATGGCCATCAGGAAGAATGCCTAAAAATCAAGAAAAATAACAAAGCAAAGTAAACAAAAGAAGAATTCAAGATGCAATTATTAAGTAGTTCAGATTATTTCAGGAAAGTAGTGGGGATTACTTTGGACCTGCCAGTCTAGCAAATTGCTGGTTTTATTGCTGAAATAATGTACACCCTCTAGATATGCCAGTCCTTGGGTTTCTTCTGGATGGAGCACTGGATTTGCTGCACCTGCAGCAAGTGAGGTCTGAGCTGCTTTTGAGAACCTAGGTAAGCAACCAAATGTATCACTTCCATACTAGGACATTGACCTTCCTGTGCCTTTTGCAGTGATCATTCTTGTGTGAGGCACCACACCATAGAAGATGATAGCCCTGCTCCCAGTACAACACAACACTTATTAGATGATGTGCAACTACCCAGCTAGAAAGATAGGATCTTGTCATGCAGCTGAACAAGCCCATCTGGCATGCTGTTAGGTCAGTCACCTAACATATACCTAAATTCATTGTTGTGTATAGTTGCAAACAGGATTTTCATGTACTGATTTTTTGCATGCAAGTAGCCATTAGAAATCTTGAGCTATTGGGGTTCAAAAAATTGTCAGACAAACCAACTAAAATTGTCCAGTGTACAGGAAATATTGGCATCATGACATGCTATTAAAACCCCACATGAGGTGATACTGGATCTAGGAGTGAAGCCTGGCTTTGTGGAAGACCACAGTTGAGCTAACATATTTTCATACCAGTCTTATCAAAAGTGACTGTGAATTCTTGTTTTCAGCTAGGGGCCAGTTTTGGGGAAAGATCTTACAGTACATTACAATTGTATGAGGCACACTGAACTGTGTTAGTGCACCAAGTTTCTTGAAGTTGCAGACAAAACCTGAGTTACTGAAGAAGACCAGATTTTGTCTGTTTTTCTGACTAGCTGTCCAGAATTTCCTGAGTGAATGAATAGCCAGCCATTTTCTCAAGTAAGTAAGTCAAAGCAGATTCCAAGATGCTCCACTTCAGAAATTACTATGATCACTGGATATAAAAAACTCTTTCCTTGGTAAATAGTGGCTTTTATTAAAGGCATAATTCTGAGTATCATTTTACTCTTGGTGATGATTAAATTTTCAGATTTCGACACCTTAACAATTGACATTGATCAAGGTTTTGAATTGCCTGTCATATGAAAAGAGTTTTAGACATCAAGCAATTATTTAGTGATAGCCATCATGCTAAATATTCACTGAAAAGAAAAATAGAATGAGTGCACCTCTCAAATAGCAAGTGCAAAAAATATAATCAAAGTCAAAACCTAATTTGCATGTGTCCACAACTCTGCACTATAACTTTTCCCTCCTCAATTTCCATGTATTGGAACACACTGAAGGTAAAATTTAAGACTTCAAAACAAAATTATATCTTTTCAATAGCTATCATGAAAAGATGAGAAGATGAAATCTAATGTCAAATCAAATTAAAGCACATTATGGTACAAATTCTATCTGCATTTTGCACATTGTTATACTTACACTATTTATGAGCTAAAGACACAACATCCCACTTAGATACAGCTACTTCTAAAATCAAAGAAAAAGTACAATGGACATGCTTCATTTCACAAGCTATTACAGCTTATTAAGTTAGAACCAGGATAGTTGTTGAATTTGTTATATTAGAGGAATGCTAATTACCGATTCTCTCTCCCTTTCTTTAATAAATAAAGGTTTATTAGATCTCAGACAGAAACTCTTCAAGGTGAAATGAAAACTCTGAAATTACTTAGAAAGAATTAAGACACACCAGATTCCTGTCCATGTGTTAGAGGGTTTTGCATGTTCATCGTTACAGCAAGTGAAGTACAAATATCACTTGTTGGACACCACAGATCAACACAGTATCTCTCTATAAACCAGTATCACAGAATCATAGAATGTTAGGGGTTGGAAGGGATCCAGAAAGATCATCTAGTCCAACCCCCCTGCCAGAGCAGCATCACCTAGACGAGGTCACACAGGAATGTGTCCAGGCAGCTCTTGAATGTCTTCCGAGAAGGAGACTCCACAGCCCTCCTGGGCAGCCTGTTCCAATGCTAGGTTACCCTCACTGTAAAGAAGTTACTCCTCATGTTAATACCAAACTTCCTGTGGTCCAACTCACTCCCATTCCCTCTTGTCCTAACATTGGATGACATTGAGAAGAGCCTGGCTTTTTCTTCCTGGCACTCACCCTTGACATATTTGTAGACATTAATGAGGTCCCCTCTCAGTCTCCTCTTCTCCTGGTTGAA